>LSHF01000015.1:0-303147 GCA_001660795.1 Leptoxyphium fumago
ATAAAAATATCATGTTAATGATATATAGATTATTTTAGAAGTTTTCTTCTCTTTTTTAATCATAACCTTATGAGAATTATTTATTATCTAAGCATTAAAGKAAGATGCCNTGGNTCTAGCATTCCAATTTTATTCGTAACTGTACACCATCCCAAGCCCTTCTGATCACGTCCGCCATGATACTGCCTCTGAGCTTCTTTATAGCCTCGTCGATAGGAAGCAGATGGCTTTTATACCAGCTTTCTTCCTCGTCAACTCCAGTTCCAGAGTGCCAAAAAGGCTCGTAAACTTTCGCCTGACCGTTGTCATCTACCTTTTGATCCATAGCAATCCTTGATTGTATGGTGAGGGATTTAGGGTAAGACATTGGAGGCTTATAAGCACGCACCGCCGTACCGCCTTCATCATCCTCCAGCTGAGAATTCAATTCGATCTCCATGTCTTCTGGAAGGGTCTCTGCAGCATACCAGTGAAGTATGTATTGTTTTTTTGCATCAAGTGGCAAGAGCTGAAGCCAGATAACTTCCGTGACAAATGGCTCATGTCCAGACTCGGCGTCCGGCTGCCTGTGCTTCAAGGGAAGGGGCAGGAGGCGGTTGCGAAAGCCAGACTCCTCAAAGCCTTCTCGTTCCCCTGCTTTGGTAACCTCCTCATTCGCATTCTTTCGGCCCTTGGGGAGGAACCAATAATGCTCTTTAGAGTGATAGCATAATACCACTCGAGCAGTAGCGATGTGGAAGATGGCTACCCCTGCTCCAACAGTCAATCGCTCGCAGGGAAAACTGGCATGTGTTGCGTTAGACATCGTTGTTCATATATCTAGCGGTGGTTCAGGTTCTTTCTATTGAGTGTAGCTTTTCTGAGATCAATGTACGGGTCAGGCAGGCAAGCAGGCAAGCAGGGAACGACGATGAATTAACAGACGCTGACTCATCAAGATCGCCTTCCTGTGCATTCTGATTTGGGGAAAGCGGACGGGTATTACCGACACTCGCTCCGTACCTTAATATCACAACGTTCTGAGGTCGCTTGTTGTCGCTTGCTACCTACCGGTTTGCGCATGTCATTTGGATCGCGATGAGTTGGCGATGCTGATTACAACAGTTTTCTTACCTCTTCAATACAATCCATTCGCGAACCATCATGCAGCGAGCCTTACGGAGTGATCTTTGACGGGCTTTGCGTAATCTTCGATCTCCTTATTTCGCATACAACTCCTGTCTCGTGAAGAACAGTCTTGCAAACAATGCCAATACACGATGGTACGAACGTAGGCCCGTTAAAGCAACCTTACTCGCAGTTTATTCGTGATCTTCATAGAGCATAGTAGCCCCGTTTTTTCCGAATGGGGATTCACGGTCTCGCTCAGTCGGATGACTCCTCGTCTTCTTTCATGGTCTCTGCAATGGCGTTCCACGCCTCTTGGACCGCAGCCTCTTTCTCGGCCTCTTTCTCCTCAGTAACCAGCTTGCACTCTCTCCGCAAATCTTCAATCTTCTTGTCTCTTTTCTCTATCTCCTTGATCTTGTCCTCCAACTCTGCCATCGCGTCCTCGAGCTTTCCTTCCGTCCTCTCATAATCCCTCTCGGTCTCCTCCCAAAGCGCCTTGTACTTCTCTATTTCGGATTCACAATCTTCATGAGTATCATCCGCGGTCGCGGCTACTTCAGTCGATTCCGGACCCAGGCTATTCTTGGCCTCTTCCAGCTCGGTTTTCAAGGTGGTGTTTTCCTCATTCAGCTCATTGCACTCTATTGTCAGCACCTCCTTGGTGCTGTCGAGCTCTTTCAATCTCTTTTCGAGGAGTCTGATTCTTTCTACGAGCTTGTCTCTGAATTTGGCTAGCTCTTCGGCGTCATCAACAGCGTCGTCGTGGTCTTCCTTCATCTCGTCGTACTTTTTCCGAAGCTCTTGCTTCTCGATGGTCGCTTTTACTTTCACCGCAATAGCGTCTTTGCAATTTCTCTCAAGCTCTTTCTGGCGCTCGATCGCCTCCTTGTACTTCTGGTAGACGTCGATTGTCCCTTGCATTCTCTTCATCTCTTCTTCCATCTCTCTTGTAAGGCCGTCGAGGGTCGCATGCTTGGTGACTAAGTCCATGTGCCGTTCGTACTCGTCCAGCTTGGGTCGCGCATCAACATACATCCGAACTGCACGATCTCGAACGGATTCAGACTTTTCAAGCTCTTTTTTCAGCTCGTTGTGCTGTCTGAGAGGGACGTGTGTATCCTTCGTCCTCTCATTGATGTAGAAATCTGTGATGGTGCGGATAATTTCCAGCTTGTCTTGGCCGACCATGTCAATCATACCAGAATCACTATCTCGAACGACCTTAATCACGTCGCGCCATTCCGACAGAGCAATCTCACGACATTCATTTTGTATCGTAACAAGGTCTCCGAGAGGTCCAGACCAAGTTGGTTCGGTGAAAGCTTGTGATGGATGAGTCGAGATAAGCTGTCCATGATCGACACCTGCCAAGGGCACCTCATCAGTACCACTTCGACATTCAATCGGTGGCAACGACTGGAAATCTGTGGCCTTTGCATAGAGTCTTAATCCAAGCTCTCTGAACATGATTCGTGCGCGATGTACAAGTGCCGACCCGGTGAACCCAAGCCCAAAAAGCAGCATATACAACACAATCGAAGCTCCAGAAGCGGCATACAAATTTGAGCTGAATACATGAATTTGTTGTAGTATCTGCTCGAGCATCTCTTCGTGTCCTGTGAACAGACCTGTGGGAGGTGTGTGTCGCATATCTGGCAAGCCGCTTGTCACCAGAGTCGTCACGACCGTGTACACAGTCTGCGTTGTTGTTGTAGTCGATACTGTCGGCCATATCTTGTTGGGTTCCTGGGCCTGGAATACTGCTTTTGATTCAATTTTCACGGGTCCGATCGAGCTGCTTTGTGAGTGCATAGCAGAACTTGTAACAAAATTGACTGAAGCTGGAAACTCAGGACCCTGAATAGTCTTCCAGAAGGTTGTTACGGTGGTGGGAATGATAGAAGACTGGTAAATGACGCCAGCCAGCGTCCAGAAGAGGAAGATGAACAGCATTTTGTCGGCTGTGTAGTGGGGAAAGACTCGTTGTGTTTTGTTTGATGTTTGGTGGCGATCAAAGGCAAAAGTCAAAGTGTGTTTGGTGTGAGTGGGCTTGCAAAGAGTAAGATGGAAGTCAGAGATAGTTTTCGACTAAGACAGTGTATATCCGTGGCGAAGTTGAAAGCCGACGGAATGATTGTCTAGGGTCTGGTTGAATTGGCTTAATTTGGTGGGCTTGTGATCACTCAAGTGAATTTTGCATTACAAGTCGCGTAATAGTGAAAGTAAGGTGAATGATTGTTATGCTTAGATGAAGCGGCAACCAAGGACTGTGCTCAGATTTGTGAGCCTGAAACGTCTTGCGGATCGCCAAACACAGAAAGGCAACCGGTTAGGCCAATAGGTAGCCAGATATCCTGCGAAGTGACGTGAAAACAGATGTTCTTGATTGACCCGTCGATTGATGCAACTTCACTCACACACCTTCCACCAGCGCAGTGAAACGATTTAATGACCACTCTTGGACTTTATCGTATACAATATGCATCTATATAGGCTAGGTTTGGCTCAACTCAACTTTCTCAACAAGATTTGGCGAAGTTCTCTGAGATACGATCATTGATCTAAAGCAATAAGAGCTCTTACGTCAATACCGTTCTTACTCTTATGACTAGGCAAGAATTTCCACTCAGCTCTCAATGTACCTTCAATTCAACGCTGCAATGTACGATAATCCTCTGTGTTATAGCAAGTTCAGATAAATCCGCCTGGTCTAGTGCTCACAGGCAGTATTGATAGATTCGTTCAATCTATATCGAAGGCATCAGGAGCTAAGACGGAATATGCGCAAAAGAACTGGTGGTCATCATAATAGCGAGCATGTTGTCTTACCTGCAAAACCAAAGGCGATTTTCACAAACAATTGAACATTGGAATTGGATAACAGTAGGCAATTCGTAGGTATTTTTTCCACTAGAGCAAATCCTGTTCAACTAGTTCATGAATTCATGAAGCGAAGTGTCAATAAACTCGTGGAAAATGCACAGTAGGACTTTTCACTCTCTGTCCAGATACCTATCCAACCCTAGCGCTTTGTTTTGACGGCTTACATGGTCTGTAGTTCCTTAAGTCCCTTGCTCTCTTGGCTCTTTTTGGAAGGTGTCAGATTGACCTTGTGAACACCGCATTTGCCTGGATTTCCATTGGACCCCATAGATGCTGCTACTCAGTTCGGCCTGTTATGAAAGGCATGACTGATGAAGATGTTCAATTTTCAAAGTGGTATGGCAGAGCTTTTTGTCCACCCAGACCGTCCCTTTTATGCCCCATTTTCAAGCCCCTGAATATAACCTTGCAAGTGGAGAGCATTCTTGACCACTTTCGTACAGAACGCGCTTTAACATTTGCTGTTTGTAACTGGGCAGGTGACTTTGGTCCTCCCATCGCCTCATGAAAGACTTCTCCTTTCCAGCTGTGTTCTTCCACAAGCCACCTTGTGGGGCTCAATTGGCCTTGTATTTGGTCTTTGTTGCCAGTAGATTTCTTCGCAATGGCAAGTCTCTCCAGAAGCCACTTCAGGTATGAATGGAGATCTCGACGGTGTGCGGATCAAATAGCGAGTGCTTGGAGTGTTCGAAACTGTTTTTTAGTCTGACAGATAAAGCCACATAGAAACATATAAACATCTTGATTGTATCATTCGACAGATGCGAAGCTTCCATTGTGTTTCGGTTGGAGTGTTGTGGCTCGGTTTCTTGTGGCATAAATGAGTGCCTCTGATGTGCATCTCTGCGTCGAGATCGACCAAGTTTTGGAGTAGGTGGGTAGTAGCCAGCACTGACATTCGTTGACGTCAAGGAAGGCTGCTGTTATCAAAGTCTGATCGATGCCGGATGCCGGATGAAGCAAGGAGATTCTGAATGCTTCAAATATCATCTGGCAGTCTTGTACAGATGAGTTGGCATTCAGGAGAAGATTTCGAGCCGCTAGGTTAAGATTTTAACTTGTGATGAGGGAAGATAGCTTCTGCATTTAACTATCACGTCTCGTCGTGCGACGTTCGGGTCGTTCTTTTTCGATGTCTGTCTCATGGTGTTGGTGGCATCGGGAATTTAGATTGAGCACAAGCGCATCGAATGAAGATTGGACTCGGCCTGATTCAAGCTCGAGATGTTGATTATGTGAGGCGCAAAGCCTGAAATTTGCTTATGGCGACTGATTCGCGAGTTTGGATGTGATTTTGGTGTGTGTCTGTCTCAGAGTGTGGACCAAATTGGATTCACAGTCCCGTTTTTGCTTGTGTGGTTGTTTGCTGCCACTGTTTTGATTTGATGGTGATCGACGCCTACTTTGCGGTATTGATAAGGTCAGATTTGGACCACTGCATTCACCAATAGCATGTAAAGCTACATTTTGCAGTCTTTGCATTGGTTTTGTGTTGCCTCTGTGTAGCGATGCTGACGGCATTTGATTTTGGGTTATGCGTTCACATACGGCTTTTGGTTTTGCAAATTATCGATCGCTCTTATTCTGAATTTGATCTGCCGGATTGGTGGCATGGAACTCCACCTTGGGCGTTTGCTTGTAGCTTTCTGGTTTTGGTTTTGGTTTTGATTTTGGAATTTGGATTATGTCCTCTGACCCCCCTTCACTGGTTTGTGGGTTACTGAAGTTTTTCACCAGTCCCTCTCGTACTTGCTTTTAGTTTTAGAATGCACAGTGCACTCGCTCTTGAGGTTGGAGCAAGGTACTCCAGAGCTGTCTCGGGTACCGCATTTGGGCGGGCCGTAAGGGGTGCTTGAGAACGGAGAAGACGTCGGTTCAGCATCTGAATTCTCGGCTGCAGACGGTGGCGTCGGAGTAGTGGTGGTATTTGTCGGCAACGCCAGGCGCCTGTTAGCTGTGCCTGGTGGTCTTCTAGGTGGCATGAATGGGCTGGCGACCTTTCTTCTAATGACAGCCGGGCCACTCGCTGGGGTTTGAGGAGCAGGACTAGATGACGCGGACGCGGCCACTGCTTGTATTGGTCTTGCTGGTGTGGAAGGAGCCTCTTGCATGACAAGATCTGGAGATGCTGCTGGCTTTTTGCCTTTATTGTCAACTTCTTCTGGTTTGGAATCTTTCTCATTCAGAGTCATTTCGAGAAGGCCTTTGTCAAGCTCGTCCTCCATCCACTTGAGCATGTCTTGATTGTCCATGACGTATTTATGGCCTTCACAGTATTGGCCGTTGGTGTCAACACGTGATTGGCAACCACTTCCGTCACCGTCAATATACTGGCAGGTTTCGGTCGGTGGTACGGCTGGATTTGTACGTGCAGAAACAGACGTTGGAGGTGCCATTGGTTTTGGAACGCCACTCTTGGTAGAGGGCGGTTGCATGGATGGCATCTCAGACCCTGCAACAGGAGCGCTTTGCTCTGGCATGGTGCTCGATTGATTCGCATCGCGCTTCTGAGTATTCTGCTGAGCTGGGCGTACGATACGGCTTTTTGGTAGCGGCAGTATCTTCCTGTTCGCAATTGTCGATTGCTCAGGTCTCGAAGGCTCATCGGGCCTTGGCTCTGCAGTCTCTGCGGATGGTTTCGTAGTTCTGGTGGAGGATTCTGCAGAACTCGTGGAGGATGATGCGGAACTTGGGGAGTGCTTTTCGAATTTGGTGCTCAATGAGCTGGATGGTGGTTGTGCCTGACTTGTCCAAGGTTTGGCTGGTTGTGGGAAGCCTGGTTGTCCAAAAACTGGTTTCGCTCTGACATAGTCAGGCGATCCTGGGATCTGGGCCAAGGCGTCACGCTTCAAGTCGGTCACTCTTGCGCTGGTGGGTGGCGCAGTCGGACTATAGAGAGAGATCCCTGGCAAGACCAGCTTGCTCGAGGGAATTGTCGGAACACCGTCCTTCTGGGAAAGGGAAGGTACGGTGTGAGAGGAAAGGGGTGATGGTGGTGGTGGCGGCTGCAGCATCTGTTGGGAGACAGGCACTGCAACTTCCGATTTGGCTTTGAGGGATTTCTCCCTCGCCTCGACGCTGGCCAGTCGCTGCTGGATCTCAGCTTCCCTTCTGCTGAGGCGCTTCTCGCTCTCAGTCTCTCTCTGGGTCAGTCTTGCCTCGCGGCCAGCGTAATCGCTTGACCGCGAGGTCAAGTCTGCCTCCTTCTTCTCCAGTCGCTCCTTGCTCTCAGCCTCTCTGCTGGCAAGGGCTGCCTCGCGACCAGCGTAATCGCTTGATTGCGAGGCGAGTTCCTCCTCTTTCTTGGCAAGTCCTGCCTCTCGGCCAGCGTAATCGCTTGACCGAGAAGCTAGGGCCGCCTCCCTCCTCTCGATACCTCGCTGCCTCTCTTCCAGCCTGTCCTCCCTACGATTTGCTAGGCTGGTCTGGGCCTCAGCCTGATCTCTCGCTTGGTTGAGGGCTTCCTCCTGCCTCTGCAACCTCTGGCGGGTCCTATCGGCCTCGGCCACACGCGATCTCAGATCGGCTTCCTTGGCAACCAAATCCGCCTCTCCCCTCCTCAACGCCTCTTCACGACGCGACAGACCCGTCTCACTCGCCGCAACAGCTCTCTCTCTGCTGGCGACGGCGCCGTTTGCCTCTCGAGATCGCTCTCGATGGCATGTAGCTGCACCTCGCGTGCTTGTAGCTGCTGGCTTTGGCCCCTCAGTTCGGTCTCAAGGCCGTCCAACTGAGCGTCCATTGGTGAGTCGCTTAGACTGTCTCTTGCGAGAGCAGCCTGGACAGCAGACCACACCTGGTCGATCGGAGGCCAGACGACATGGAGATCGTTGGCATCCGATGGGCAGCCGATCACAGCCGCGACGCTGGGTGAGACGTTGCAGAGCATCAGGATGGCCTGCCTCTCGCTGATGCTCGTTGCCTTAAGGTCATTTAGACCTCGCTCTGCTGCCAGGACATCTCCTTCCAGGGAAGCGATGTGGTTATTGACGGCCAGGGCGAGATCGTTCATGCCAAAAGGTGTGCTGGTCTTACTGCGAGCATGCCTTAGCTGCTCATGCAGTTTGCCGACGATTTTACGTGTGAAGCTTTCAACGCAGTGGTCTTGAATGGCTGCAGTGTCTTGAACTTTCGGGGCTGGGACGACGTGGCTGCTCTGCTTCCCAGCCAGCTGTGAAGAGAATTCGTCCTTTTCGCGCGACAATTCAGTCACGTCGTCGAACAGCCGTCGGCTCGCGATCTTCTGCTTTGCCAGAGTTGAACTCAACTCTTCCAGCTGCGTGTTGAGGAGGTCCTTATCGTGTCGAACAAAACGAAGCATCAGCGTCATATCCTGAATCTCCCNTTCCTTGTCAGAGATACGTTCTCGTAACTGAGCGATCACTCCTTCGTAGCGGCGTCTGCCATCGCTGTCGAGAATTGCAGGTGCTTGACAAGACTCTGCAGTGTTCTCATTAACGACTTCGAAGGAACCGAAGCCTTGCTGCAGCTCTGGACTGGTGAAGCTCACTAGGGAGATAAGGTGACGAAGGAAGAAACCAAGAGCGATGAAGAAAAGCCAGGTAAAGTGATCCATGGTGAACATTCTCGCTGATTGATGGCTTGTGAATGGGTATTCTTGTGATATTCAAGCGTGTTGAAAAGGTATCAATCCCTGTGATGTACCTGACGGATTGTAGGAGAGATCAATCTTGTGATATTTCAAGAGGTTTGATGAAGTGACAGTCCGTCTGATATAGCAAATTGGATGCAAGTGCTTGAATGTTTTTGTGATGTAGAAAAGCAAATGATTTTGCAGTAGCTAGATCACTAGAGAATGTAGAGAAGAAGTTCGAGGGAACGTTGAAGGAGGAGAATCTGAAGAGGAGGTATTTCGAAAGTGGGACGTTGTTGTGTACAATTCACCAGGTCATTCGGACGTTACTTGGGCAGGGACGGTTGCGCATTGACGTCAATTCGCTGCCTGAGGAAGGTGCTAGTCATTCATTCGCTTCACTTGGTGGCTGGGAACAGGCAGTCCAAGTGAACGATGAACATTCGCGTCTTCACCCAACTTCATAGCTCGTGGTCGACCTTTGACTGGTGATGGTTTCGGCAATGCCATTGCGATGGTGATGAAAAGCTAGGAGGGTGCCTATCGAGTGAAATCAAATTACGTTAGTGGTAATATGTGGCATTGGAGACCATTAAAAATGAGTTTCTCATTTCTATTCACAGCCACCCAAAACTTGATGTGGCGTGTAATTTTGCTTCTCGGAGCAAGCATCCTCCAAAATCGAGACAAGACGCCTATACCAATCTGATCGCCATCATTGGCGAGCAAGCTGAGGATCTGAATCACAATCCTATTCATTAGTGTGAACAACGAACTGCCCTCTAATTTTCAAATGGAATCTATTCACTGGAGTTGTCGTTCCTTCAGTGGACGAAAATTCCATTTTATTTGCTGATTGAGATTCAGCAATCCACTTTATTTCGAGACGGATCGTCCAGTAGATTTAGGGTGTGGCTGATATCTTTTCAGGCCTTTTTCAGTCCTACCTCTTGGTTCTCACCAAGGATTTCGCGTGAGCAATTTAGGAGGCGTAACGATCTTGAGGCTGGGTCTGCTCATAAATCTGGTGTCAACAGATTTAAGGTGCTTTCCACAAATGAAAACCATTTCAAGTATCACTTACTTGACTGTAGTTTGATAGGGTTACGTCACAACATCGAAGCATGTTTACTTTTCAGGATGAGCCATAGAAATATGGCAGTATCAAGTCTGGGCGATGCCCATCTGAGAGAATAGTTAGCACGCTAGAATTTGAACGGTCATGGATGGCATTATCAATTTCAAAATGTATGTCTTAATTCAATGTTGTCAGTTCAGATCACGACAAAGCGTTGCGTCAGTACGCTTATTGGCGACAGAGTCAAGAACAAGAGCTCCATTCATATCAAGAATAGTTCCTTGTGAGTTCCATGGGCGATGAGAGTAGCTGGCGGTTCTAGCACACAGATTGTGATGATCAGTATTTTGACGACCTAGGGGAATTTAATGCCTGATATGTCTATCGTCGAATTTGGAGGTACAAAATTGAAAGGCCAAATCGTTCTCCAGTACACAGGTCTCGATACGGGTATATAAAGCCGGATGATAGCCTTGGTGAACTGCCTGGTTAGTGGCGAGTCTAAAACCTGAATTAGAACGTACACGATGCTATGGTGGACAGCACGATCAGGCCGTACAGGATGCTACGGCTGTCCATTATAGCCCCTTTTTGATACTCTCGTGGAAATCGCTTCACGGTAGCAAACGGATGCTTGTTGGGAGGGTGACTGGCAGTGTGTTTCACTACTGCATACCAAACATGAGTGGAGTTTGATGAGACTGGGCTGGCAACCATGTATAGTCAAAGATCCGATGTCAAGAAGTTCTTGTCCATCTGCCAGGTAAAAGAAAGTCCCGTGTAGCCAAGCGAAAGTCTAAACCCGTCTGTCTATCAATCAACGTCTATTGTAATACAGAGAATGTCAAACAACAGCCGTTTTTCTAAACGTCCCAGACGTTGAAAACAAGGTGCAGAATGGTATTGTCCAACGCATGCGATCGGGTGTTGCACAAGCACAAGACTCGTCCCAGGCATGTTGGTCAGAAGAATGGATGCTGAAGCTACGATGTCTTTGGACCCGGCCTATTGTTGGCCATAGAGCTCCTTCCACTCGTGCTCAAGCATACCAAACTCTATTAAATCGTGCCAGCCGCCGTCATGCCACAGGGCTTCCCTCCTGGTGGCTTCCAATTTGAAACCGAGTCTGCTATACAGCCGGACGGCACCTGTATTGTAGGAGACAGCTCCAATTTCGACCTTGTGCATGCCCGCTCTGGTGAAGGCCCAGCGAAGAGCCCACTTGATTGCCTCGGTTCCATAGCCCTGTCCCTGGTACTCTCTCATGATACTGAGACCGATGGAGGTGTTGCGGTGGTGCTGGACCTCGGGTTGGCGAGCCTTCAGATTGAGGTTGCCGATTGGAATGGGCTTGGAAGGATCTGACCCAGGTAGGCAGATGATGACACCTAGGAGGGCGGTAGCCATTCGCTCCCGGGCAGCCTTCACGTCTGCCTTGCCACTGGGAGTTGGAAGCCTGAACGTAGCGTTCATGGATGATATGGCATCGCTGAAAATAGTGGTCAGGACTGCATCATCTTCTTCTTCAATCGCACGGTAGATGAGTCTTTCTGATTGGTACGGGTGCGTCATTTTCAGCGCAAATGGGCCACTACAGTGTCGATTTCTAGATGTCCGGGTTTTTCTGTTCTACGCTGCAAATGCCAAAGATCTGAAGGCCCCAACACTGTCTTCAAAGAGGCGCCTGGAATTTCTTATATGACGGCACATGACTCTTGATGTATCATCAATCTATCGCGAGAGCACTAACGACACCGCCCTGCCATAAAGGGATTCACGCGGCAGCTCAAACACGGTGACTGGTGTGGTCACTGAATAATCCGGGCCGGGATACTCCGTCTTACCGAAAGCGGACTGACGGTCAGTCGCTTTAGGGGAGCTAAAAGATAAAGGCTGCGGTGGGATGATTGTGTTCTGGCACTCTGGGACATCTGCAGAGTGCAACAGCCATGTGGGGCTCCCTCAGGACAGCACAGTAGGTAGCAGTGGTGAGATCGTGAGGGGATGACCATTTTATATCGAACAAATGCCTAGAATGATATGGACCCTTGATGCATCATGCCAAGATTCAAGTCACGTGTTATCACTCGTCTTAACATTACGCCGGGGCCGAGCGGGAGATATGGCTGGGCTGGCTGGCCTCTCTTTCATTCACCACCCATCTGCTCGTTCACCACCCCTCCCCCAAGAATCTGCGCAGATGTTCAGCCGGTCTGGTTCAAACTCTCCCCAGACATCTGTGCATACGAGATGGGACCCCACGCAAAGTGTAGATACTGGGTTCGCCCTCAGTCACTCTTACGCTTGGATCGCGTAGAGGCACTGCCACCAGGATGGGGTGCTACGAGTTCGCAATGAGCGCCGTCTCACATGGAGTCACATTCACACCTGTCTCCCCTCCGCCTCCCACAGCGAACCCTGTCATTTCCTGGCTGCCGATCTCTACTGCCGTACAGAATTAGAAGGTATCATCTCTAATGCAGCAACATCACCGCTGTATAGGTCCAAAGGAAGCCGACTGGGATGGCAATTCCAGGTTTCAATCACGTGTCTACTTCCTGAGACCATCCGCCGACGATCGCAGACAACGTCTCGTATTCTCCCGCCGCTCTTTAGAGCCAACAAGCCGTTGGGCACCTGGCCAACAGGCACGCAACTGGAGCATCTATGACGCTGGTGTCAAGATGAGGAGAAGCTTGAAAGGAGCACAGTGTTGGATACGGACAACTCTGTGAACAGTGGACAAGGGATGTGGGGCACGACGCTCCCGTTGCCACACAGCCCTTAGGATGCGGGGAAACACTGTGGGGAAGGACGAGCCTGCACCTTCACTACGGAGGTACTGTGGTGTGGCACTCCGTCTTGTCCGTCTTCAGACCTCGGTCCCTCTTCAAGAAAAAAGGTAGAGGATGGTGGTTGTGCATCCCTCCCTACCCTGCTACCCAGCCAACAGCCTGCCTGGCTGCTCGTTGGCAACGTTACCTCTGGGATGTGTGCCTGGCCCTCATGCAGTTGTGACCGATGAATGTCACCTTGATCCTTCACCTCCAATGGCGGAGGGACCCGTTGACGGCATCATCTGCAGGGACAATACCACCCACTTGGCACATGCTTCCTGTGCCTCCCCCCAATGGCCTTCCAAGGTCTCGTTAGCATCACACGGCTCGCGGGCGATGAGGCACTTTGACGATCGTAGGTGTAGCTAATATTAAAGTGTGCCTTGTTTCCGCCCTTGTGTCCTGGAGACCGTTTGCTCGCTTCCACCCTGCCTGGCCGCGTTGCTCTTTCCATTACTCCCTCGCTTCTATGTACACCAATCCGTTGTAACGCCTTCACCAGGTCGAGGCCGTTACCATCACCACCACCACCACCACGTCACCACCTCATCCATTGGGAACGCGTCGTCGCTGTACTCTCGCTGTTGCACCTACAAACCAACAACAAGATCTATCTAGGGTAGCTTGTTTGGGCTCCCAAGACTTCCCACCACCATGAAGTTCGGGACCGCCTTAGCCGCCGCCATCCCGCTTGTGGCGGCTCAGAACTCCACTGGCAGCTCATCGCCTTCAGACCCCCTCTGGGGTGCCTCTTCACCACCCGAGTATCCATCACCATGGGGCGAGGGCCTTGGAGATTGGGCTGCTGCCTACTCACAGGCGACAGAGTTCGTTGCTGGTCTCACCTTGTTGGAGAAAGTCAATCTGACCACGGGTGTTGGCTGGCAAAGTGAGAAGTGCGTAGGAAACGTGGGCTCCATTCCTAGGCTGGGCTTCAAGTCGCTGTGCATGCAAGACTCGCCTCTTGGAGTGCGCTTTGCCGACTATGTATCTGCCTTTGAATCCGGTGTGACTGTTGCAGCCACTTGGGATAGGAGACGGTTCTACGAGCGCGGCTATGCTATGGGAACCGAGCATAGACTCAAGGGTGTCGATGTCCAGCTTGGCCCTGTCGTTGGACCCTTAGGACGCTCTCCCGAGGGTGGACGTAACTGGGAAGGCTTCGCTCCAGATCCTGTGCTCTCCGCCGTTGCTGTCGAGCAAACCATTAAGGGCATACAGGCTGCGGGCGTGATGGCTTGCACAAAACACTACATCTTGAATGAGCAGGAGCACTTCCGCCAAGGTCCTCCACCCTCCTACCTCAAGGCTGCCATCAGCTCAAACATTGACGATGTCACCCTACATGAGCTCTACCTTTGGCCTTTTGCTGAGGCTGTTCGGGCTGGCACTGCTTCCATCATGTGCAGCTACAACCAGATTAACAACAGTTACGCCTGCCAGAACTCTTACACCCAGAACTACCTGTTGAAGAACGAGTTGGGTTTCCAAGGATTCATCATGAGCGATTGGGGTGCCCACCATAGTGGTGTTGGCTCGGCTCTGGCTGGGATGGACATGTCTATGCCCGGAGACGTTGCCTTCAATTCTGGCACCTCGTACTGGGTAAGCAGTCTTGTTTAGATTTGTGATGATCAACGTATCACTGACAATTCAAAGGGTCCAAACTTGACGGCGTCCGTCTTGAACGGATCGGTACCTGCATGGCGGCTGGATGACATGGTTACGAGGATCGTGGCCGGATGGTACTATGTCGACCGTGAGAACAACCAAGTAGCTGATGCGCCAAATTTCTCCTCCTGGACGAAAGATACTTATGGATTTCAACACGCGTATGCTCAGGAGGATTACACGGTCGTAAATACACATGTTGATGCCACTGGCGATCATGGACAGGGCATTCGAGAGCGTGCTTCAGCCGGCACCGTCTTACTCAAGAACACCGGCGTTTTGCCACTGACTGGGAAAGAAAAGCTTACATCTATCTTCGGTTCCGATGCAGGTGAGAACCAGTACGGACCCAATGGCTGCTCAGACCACGGATGTGACAACGGTACTCTGGCCATGGGCTGGGGTTCTGGCACTGCCGACTTTCCTTACCTCATCACGCCTCTAGAGGCTATCAAGGCTCGTCTAATCAACTCTGGCCATGGTTTCGTCGAGAGTGTCACGGACGACTATGCATACGCACAGATTAACGCACTCGCAAGACGAACAGACCAAGTCAATGGTGTCTGCCTCGCCTTCGTAAACTCAGACTCTGGAGAGGGTTATATTGTTGTTGATGGGAATGAGGGTGATCGCAACAACCTCACTCTCTGGCATGACGGCAACTACTTGATCCAAAACATCACCTCGCAATGCAACAATACTATCGTTGTCCTTCATACTGTAGGGCCAGTTCTTCTTGACTCATTTTACGACAACCCAAACGTGACAGCCATCCTATGGGCCGGCCTTCCGGGTGAACAATCCGGCAACTCGATTGCAGATGTTCTTTATGGGAATGTCAACCCTGGAGGAAAATCTCCCTTCACTTGGGGACCTAGTCGCGAGTCATATGGTACCGACATCATCTATGAGCCGAACAATGGTGCAAATGCACCCCAGGACGATTTCGAAGAAGGTGTCTTCATTGACTACCGTGCCTTCGAGCGCTCTGGGATCGATCCCATTTATGAATTTGGGTTCGGTCTATCGTACACAACCTTTGAGTTTTCCAACCTCCAGATTGAACCACTGAGTCCGGGAGCTTACCAGCCCGCTTCTGGAAACACATCTGCCGCGCCGACTTATGGCAGCATCAGCAACCGAACATCTGACTACCTGTGTCCCGAGGGATTCCACTTTGTCTATGGCTACATCTACCCCTGCTTGAACAGCACGAACCTTGCGAATGCAACGGGAGATCCTGAGTATGGCTTGAACCACTCATATCCACCTGGTGCCTACGACAGCAGTCCACAACCTCGCGTTCCAGCAGGAGGCGGCCCTGGTGGAAACCCACAGCTTTGGGAGACTCTATTCCGAGTCTCTGCGACGATCACGAACAACGGCAGCATCGCAGGCGACGAGGTGCCTCAGCTGTACGTCTCCCTCGGTGGACCAAACGACCCAAAGAAGGTGTTGAGGAACTTTGAGCGTATTTGCCTTGCAGTTGGGGCGAGTCAAACTTGGACTGCTGAATTGACGCGCAAGGACCTCAGCAACTGGGATCCTGTCACACAGGACTGGTACGTATCACTGTCGGAACATTCATTATTATCTATGCCTTGCAGACTACTAACTCGTCCTCATAGGTTCATTTCCAACTACACCAAGACCGTATATGTTGGCAGCTCCAGCCGTAACCTACCCCTTTCTGGTCAACTGTCGTTCGCAGGCTCATCTGGAGGCAACACAACGACGCCTCCACCCTGGCATTACCCTCCTGGACGTTATCGAACCCATTGATTCGCTTGCCACTGAGCCTCATGCTCTGTAGGAATAAGTCTCTCAACGAGATTCTTCGTCGTTCAGATTCATAAAGTTCCTGCATATGCCTAGTGCAATGCCCCAAAACTGGAACTGCGATTCGTATTGTACATATGATGAGTGCATAGTCAATCAAATGTCCCAATGAACCCACGCGCTGGTTTTCACTATACATTCTTTGACAGAACGTCTTAAAGTCTTGAAAACTCTGGTTAGAAGTTCTACTGTACGAGTGAAGCAACGTGAATAGTTTTCCGCAGTTTCATGTCCATTCCCCAAGTTGATAGCCGACGATGCCTAAACTTGCCGTTTCCTGGGGGTCGACGCACGGGTGGGGCCGAACCGAGGTAGTGGCATGGCCTGCGGCGATCCTACCCATCAACCCAGGGCGATCCTATCCCTTACCCACCCTTCTTATCACCCAACCTTGCTGGAAGACGGGGTATGAGGAGATGGTGTTTTACCACAGGGTGAGCTTCCGTCTCGCTGCACAATATCATGCCGGGATTGGAAACAGCGGCACACGACATGTCCCTTCTTGAGTTTAACTGATAAGAGATCCACGACCTTGAGAGAAGATGTCGCAGGCTTCCCTCAACAGATCAGCTACTCCCTCATATGGGACATTTACCGTGCGTCTAGTTATAGCCTCTGTTGTTCGTTCAGCTCTCTAAGACTCACGTATCCACAGCAGAGCAGCGATACCGAGGGCAGTAGCTCTGTGGCTCTCTCTGACTCGCAAATGGATGGCTGGGACGCCGATACAGCGACCGGCAAAAACTTGGACAATGTTACCGTCGACACTGTTGGTAGTGGCGAAGCAGCCAGAAATGCCACGACAAGAGAGCATGAGATGTCGTTCTCGGAGGCGCTCAGGCTGTACCCTAAAGCTGTCGGGTGGTCTATGTTCTTCTCCATAGGAATCATCATGGTCGCCTTCGATCCCCAACTGCTCGGTGGTCTCTTTGCCTCACCTGCGTTCCAGCGAGATTTTGGATATGAATATGAGCCTGGTAAATATGTTGTTAGCGCAGCCTGGCAGAGTGGCCTCAGCATGGGCAACCCAATTGGCCAAGTCGTTGGTGCCTTGTTCGCTGCATATCCCATGGTATGTCTGTTGGAAGCTACTGAGTGAATTCCTCAAATGTACTGATCTATGTTTCAGGAATGGTTTGGGCGCAAGAAGACCTTTCTAGTCTGTAACGCACTGACTGCGGCCATCATATTTATCCAGTTCTTCGCTCGAAGTATTAAAGTCCTCCTCGTTGGGGAGTTACTTGGTGGTCTCGTTTGGGGGAATTATGCTACCATTGCACCTACATACGCGTCTGAGGTGTGTCCTACTAGCTTGCGTGGGACTCTCACATCATACGTGAACTTATGCTTTGTCATTGGACAACTCATCGCCAACGGCGTGACTGCTGGGACCTCCCAAATAGACAACCATTGGGCGTATAGCGCTCCTTTCGCAGTGCAGTGGGTCTGGCCTGCGATTGTATTCGCTGGGATCGCTTTTGCGCCCGAGTCGCCATGGTATCTTGTCCGCAAGGGACGGATGGAAGAGGCTACCAGATCACTAAAGCGGCTTGCTAGTGCTCAAGTCGACGTAAGGCCAACTCTGGCCATGATTGTCGAGACTGACCGCCTGGAGCAGGAGATCGAAGCCGGTACTAGCTTTATGGACTGCTTTAGAAAGACCAACATTCGCCGGACGGAAATTGCTATTGGGGTGTACACCATCCAAGTTCTATCTGGCATCTATCTAGTAGGCTACGCCACGTTTTTCTTCGAGCAGGCCGGACTTCCGACAGACAAAGCTTTCGATATGGGTGTCGGGTTTCTCGCCGTTGGATTCTGCAGCACGATACTCTCATGGTATCTACTGCTACACTATGGCCGCCGACAGATCTACAATATTGGCCTGGCCATTCTCATTATTATCCTGCTCATCATCGGCATCCTTGACTGCGTGCCCGAATACACCAGTAAACCAGGGCTCGCCTGGGCGCAAGCGTCGCTGATGCTGGTCTGGAACTTTTTCTATGACCTCAGTGTCGGCCCTGTAAACTTCGTCATCATCACCGAGTGCAGCGCCACGAAGCTCCGAGCGAAGTCGATCGCCATCGCCACGGCCGTGCAAGCGGTCGTGGGCATAGTCATGACCGTCGCCATCCCTTACATGATCAACCCTGACGAGGCCAATATGCGAGGCAAGATCGGCTTCTTCTATGGCGGCATCAGTGCGCTTTGTCTGCTCTGGTCTTACTTCAGAGTACCCGAGACTAAGGGTCGCACTTATGAAGAGCTTGATATCATGTTCGCAAGAGGTGTTCCCATGAGACAATTTAGAGACTATAAGATTGATTGAGAAAATGTGATGCTGTCTCACATTGTCAGTGAGTTACTGGCCTGCTATGAAGGTCGAGACAACTGATAGAATCACGTTCTATATAGGATCGTTCAAACACATGTAGCATCAGCCGCCAATCGTTTTTCCTCCCACGCCTTCCAACAAGTTCGGTAAAACGTTCAAGACACATGAGGAATACCCAATCCAATACAATGCGAATGAGGCAGGAATTTCCATCCTCGACAGATTGAAATTCTTCTTCGGTATGTCCATCATGGTGAAATCGGCTGTATACATTGCTGCCGTTATATTCAGCCCGTTTGAAGGCGGTCTCGGCACTTCGTAGTCGATTCGGAACAAATGTCGCGAAGTCATCCACACTACTGTCAATAGCCACCTAACGATCAATTAGAGCAACATACTTCACAGCTTCGGTGACTACAGCTTCGGACGGTATATGCGCTTGAGTAAGCTTGACAACCGTGTACAAGCACAACTGGACGAATAAGCCTCATCACTGGCTCCATGAAGACAAATGGTGAAGCTTCTTGCCTATCAATCTTTATCTTGGCCAGCAATATGACCATACCATGCCTTGTATTCGAGGGTTGTGAGAACTTGAATACTTCCGTACTCAAAAGTAGGGCTCTAGCCGGGCTGCCGGAAATTATTCCGTCTGACATGTATTGAGGCTTCTCTTGCGCAATTGAGCACAAATCGGCGACCATGAGATAAGGCAGCAGAGAACGGCGATAAGAGCTCCGATATAGGCATTTCCATAGACCTTCACTGCTTTCCTAGGTCTGCCCTGACATTGAGACTGCTGAAACATGTACAGCAATATTTGTCGGTCTTAGTTGGCCGAGGTCCCCGAGATCATAGGTTGATAGGCCACTTCAAGCACACGACCCAGTACAGCACGGCACAGTACAGCTCCACACCGTAATCCCATCTGTTTGATAAGACCGTAGGGGCATTGCAGCGCATCCGCTAGTAAGTAAGCAAAACACTCGGTCTCCATGGGTATACATGCATGGATAGAATGTATCACCCGAATACCTATCTGGCCATTGCCACTTACCGCAAGTCAGGTACAGTAATTACAGTATCTTCTCTTTTCTGTTCTCTGACCTCTTTCCATGCGCTGGCTTCTGGAATGCTTGGCTTGGATAGAGTATAATCATGGCTCCCACGCGAGACAACGTGGCTCAGCCAGATACCAATCGCCCCTCAGAGACCACGCCATTGATACCCAAAGATGCCTCCTCCCGCTCACCTTCGTCGGAGCCCATATCACCGGGTAAGAGCATCATCAAGCCAATTTACAGGATTCTGTTCTGTGGCTTCCTCACATCGCTGTCCTTCGCCGTGACCCAAGTGCCCCTCATCTATGTCTTCAGGGTTATGACATGTGAGGCCTACTACGACGCCCATGATGACCCGCCACCAGGCCTGGACGACCGCTGTGCTATTCCCGCCGTAGAGGCCGGAACCGCCACAGCTGTCTCGCTGCTGGGCTGCTCCACCATGTTCTTTGGAGTCGCAAATCTCTTCCTTACCGGTTGGGCTATCAAGCGCTTTGGCGTCAAGTCTGCGCTTGCGCTGCAGACTTTCTGGCCGGCCGCGCGCCTCGCGGTCCAGAATGTGGGTGTCGCCAACGGCGGTTCGCTGGGCATCATAATCGTACAACTGTCGCAAATCATCACTGTCATCGGTGGACCGAACGGCTACCTACTCGCCCTCAACACCTACGTATCAGAGGTGACTGGACACGAATCAAGGACTGCCTCTTTGGGCCGGTTACAGGGCTGCTATCTATTCGGAAGTGCCAGTGGCTTCCTGCTTGGAGGAATCCTGGCCGATGTCTTCGATATCATCACCCCATTCCAGGTCACGCTGGCTCTCTTCTTGGTCTCAACCCTCTATGTGATGACTTGTCTCCCATACATCCCACCCCCTTCACCAGACGCAGACTCCCAATCGAAATCCAAAGGCTTGTCGCGCTTGCTGGGACCAATGGAAACGATCCTGCCTCGCAAATGGATCCGCAGCGATGGGTCAATCAAGACCGAATACGGCGCAACTATTCTAGGAATTGGAGCATTCTGCGCTGTACTTGCTACTGGTTACATTCCCACACTCCTTCAGATGTACGCTACAGACACGTTTGCCTTCGGCACGAGAAGCAACAGCTATCTTGTCTCCATGCACTCCTTCCTACGCGGATTGTTCCTGGCCGTTGCCTTTCCCAAAATCATCTCTACCGGTAGGAGCTGGATGAAGAAAAGAGAATCGGATCGGGCCGCTAGGGAGGCTTCATCATCCACCAAAGCCGCAGCATCAACAATGGCCCCATCAGAACAGGAGCAGCTCGCACAAGCAATGCAAGACGAGGAAGAGCCGGATGTGCAGCCACCTGACCGAGCCAATGACCAGGAAACTTTTGAGTTCGACCTCGTCTTTACCAAATACAGCCTGCTGGCAGATGGTCTCCTCACTCTTGGTGCCGCATTCGTAACTGAAGGCTGGCAAATGTACCTTGTTGGCGCGCTTTTACCATTCGGTGCAGGTACTGCGTCTGCTGCGAAGGGCACCATCTTGCAGATGTGTCCTCCCCATGAGAAAACGGATGCGCTAAGCGCCATTGCTTTTGTTGAGATGATTGCCAGGCTCTCAACCGTATTCTTTTTCGGTATCATATTTGCTGGCTTTGCGACGGTTCACAAGACATACCTGGTTTTTGTGTGTAACGCTGCTGTTGCAATTGTCGGCTTTGCCATATTGCTGTGTTCGAGGTTCCCTCCTGCTGGTAGTAAGCTACTGGAAGCCAAGGCCACTGATGATGACGAACCCCCTGAAACATCATGATTTGACGACTATACTCATAGAACGTGGCGTATTAGCCGTAGAGAACGATACAGGACAGCGCAATTGCGTTTTTTCACGTTGAACAATAGATTTACGGGCAGACAATTTCGGCTTTACGAGTGGAAAGTCATGCTATACGTAGCTGGCAGCACTCATTAGAATGCAGTGCGAAGAGGTTCTTGAAAGCTCAGATGCATCAGCGACTTATGATTGACAGTACTACTTTTCCGCATATGGCTGATACCTACATATAAAATGACTTCGATCCATTTTCACCCCACGTCGGGTCTGTTACGTATAAACGCAGCTCTAGGTGTGCTCCCTCTGAAAACGATATAATCTTTAACGTATTCCGAGTCGTTACTGTCTGCGCTTTTCATGGCATAGCCTTTACTATATCTATCATCTGTGCTGGATCCTCCCAAAAGAAGATGTACAAGAGCTTCGAACGGAAATAGTTATAACAACGGTGACTGATTGAATTCAAAGCTGCCTCAAAATACAATGAGTAATAATACCTATATCATTGAACGTTCATCTCATCATGCTGTCGTGAGATCAGGAAGTCCATAACCACAGTTCATCCGTCTCCGTGTAAGGCACACAATAAGGCACCCATTCGGTGGTCGATTGCCGTATTCGGAAAGTGTCTCGGTGGTTTGGCGCTTGGCAAAGTCCATCTCGTCATCCGAACAGTCGCCTCTTTCGACGTTGCGCGTCAGAAGGCCTCTGCTACCATCCAGTGCTGTTTCATTCATCTAGTATTCACAGCGCATGGTCGTATCTCAACTTGGGACTCGTGGCTGACCTCTTGCCTTTCTCGTGTTCACGTCGCGACCATGAGTACCCTACTCCGCCGACCGCAGACGCTTGCTCAGAAATCCCGCCAGCTTCTACATGCTGCCGCTCTATCACAGACGCTCGCCACCCGCCCGGCATCATTACCGAGACCTGGCTATGCGGTAGCATTGTCTCGACAGTACTCATCGCGGCCAGAACGGCCAGATGATGAAGAGACCTCTAGCAAGAAGGACGGCCTGGATCGAACACCTGGCAGCCCAGCAAAAGGCACCGAGCATCTTTACAGCAAGAAGTCGCCCTTATCAAACAGCAGGCCGGAGCCCATACAAAAGGAAGCTGGTCATGGAGAACCTCAGAAGGGAACTCCTCTCCCAGGGCATATTAAATTGACGCGCGAGCAGGAGGAGTCCCTGGACCGAATGTTCAGCCTGGTTAAGAAGGGTATGCCCAAATCCATGGCAAAGGAGTTGGATCTGGCCAAGGAGCGCATCAAGAAGGAGGGTATGTCTGAGGAACTCCGAGATACCATTAAGGAGACACAAGAGGAAGGAATGAGCCCTGCTCGCGCTGCAAAGTTGTGGCGATTGACAAGTCAGATGGCCAGGCATCATGTTGAAGCTTCTAGTGATGAGGCGAAGAAATCAGAGGAAGGTGCGCCAAAGCAGAAGACGTCAGAGGATCCAGGGCCTGAAGGAAAAGAGAAGAAGGACAAGAAAGGACAAGCAAACGATCCATTCACGAACTTTACAGAGGTCAAGATCGACTTTCCAAACCTAATGATGGGTCTACTTGGTACCTATCTCTTTTACCGCTTCTTCATTCCTTCTGAGAGCAGCCGGGAAATTACATGGCAAGAGTTCCGTACCACTTTCTTCGACAAAGGTCTAGTTGAGAAACTGGTCGTCATCAACCGCAGCAAAGTCAAGGTCTACCTGCACCGCGAGAGCGTTGCAGCAATGTACCCCGAGAGCCCAGCAGCCCAACCAGGCTTTTACTACAACTTCTCTATCGGCAGTGTTGAGGCCTTTGAGCGCCGTGTAGAAGAGGCGCAAAACGACCTAGGCATTCCAAACAGCGAACGTATCCCAGTTTCCTACCACGAGGAGGGATCTTACACAAACACACTGATCGCTTTTGCGCCCACGTTGATCATGGCTGCAGGTGGATACTTCCTTGTCCGCAGGGCAATGGGTAGCGGCGGTGGTCAGTCTGGGGTTTTCGGCATGGGCAAAAGCAGAGCGAAAAAGTTCAACCATGAAACAGATATCAAAGTCAAGTTTAGTGACGTAGCAGGAATGGATGAGGCCAAGGTGGAAATCATGGAATTCGTGTCCTTCCTGAAGGAACCCGGCATCTATCAGAAACTCGGCGCCAAGATCCCTCGAGGTGCAATCCTCTCCGGTCCCCCTGGTACTGGTAAGACTTTGCTCGCGAAAGCAACTGCTGGAGAATCAGGGGTACCGTTCTTCTCGGTGTCTGGATCTGAATTCGTGGAGATGTTCGTCGGTGTTGGCCCTTCACGTGTGCGAGATTTGTTTGCTAATGCGAGGAAAAACACACCTTGTATCATTTTCATCGATGAGATTGATGCGATAGGCAAGTCTCGTGCCAAGCAATCGTTCGGCGGTGGCAATGATGAACGAGAATCGACATTGAACCAGATCCTCACAGAAATGGACGGTTTCAACACCAGTGAGCAAGTCGTCGTGCTTGCCGGTACCAACCGACCTGATGTCCTCGATAAAGCGTTGATGCGACCAGGTCGTTTCGATCGACACATCTCTATTGACCCGCCCACCATGGATGGCCGCAAGCAGATCTTTGATGTCCACTTGAAGAAGATCGTGGTCAAGGAAGATCTAGAGCATCTGAAGGGTCGTATCGCAGCCCTGACTCCTGGATTCTCTGGTGCCGATATCGCCAACTGTGTCAATGAGGCTGCCCTTATTGCAGCTAGAGGCCAAGCTGAGAGTGTGACTTTGAAGCATTTCGAGCAAGCTATCGAGCGAGTAATTGGAGGGTTAGAGAAGAAGTCGCTCGTTCTGTCACCCGAGGAGAAAAAGGTTGTAGCCTACCACGAAGCCGGTCACGCCATCTGCGGCTGGTATTTCCAGTGGGCCGATCCTCTCCTCAAGGTATCTATCATTCCTCGTGGCAGTGGTGCTCTTGGATATGCTCAGTACCTTCCTAACGGCGATACATACTTGATGAACGTTCGTCAACTCATGGACCGCATGGCCATGACGCTAGGTGGGCGTGTATCTGAGGAGCTTCACTTCGATACTGTCACCTCGGGCGCGTCGGACGATTTCAATAAGGTCACACGTATGGCGACCGCGATGGTGACGAAATGGGGCATGTCTTCGAAGATTGGATACCTTCATTACGAGGATGACCAGCAGCAGCAGCTTCACAAGCCATTCTCAGAAGAAACTGCCAAGACGATCGACTCGGAGGTCAGACGAATTGTGGATGAAGCTTACAAGCAATGCCGCGATCTGTTAGAAGAAAAGAAGAAGGAGGTGGGTATCGTGGCCGAGGAGCTCCTGAGCAAGGAAGTGCTCAGCCGCGACGACATGATTAGATTGCTTGGCCACAGGCCTTGGGAGGAAAAGGGAGACTTCTCGAAGTATTTCGGTGGACGAGGTGACCGGGAAGGTCCAGTTGGCGGTACGACGCCTGGCCCGACAGATTTGCCACCCACCAACCTCCCGGGCGAGCCTGCACCTACATTGTTCAAGGAAGGCGGCGTCGAGAGTAGGCGGTGAAGGAAAGATCACATGGTTGGGGGAGCGCTCACAAAGTGTTCACTCTACCACTACTAGCGAATTTGTGTTATCTTGTCAATCGGCCATTCTGTATGTTTAAGCATGTCCAAGGCACGCAAGGCGTTAGGACCTACTTGAAGCTTTCCCACCACGAAGAGGAATCATCTAGGGCTAAGAACGACTCTCCCGAAAAGATACAGGGGTAGGATCTATCTGTCGTCGGGATGGACGAAGAAGAGGAAACCCCATCAGCTGCGCTGCAGTCTGCCATTGTTTTCTCTTGTATATATGTAAAATAAACTCCAGCTCCACACTTTTGGCCCGTTATCAACGTATCGATACCTAGAAACGAAGACATTTAGACGTAGCTACCCCAACCAAAATGGTGAGTTTCACCGAGGTTCTGTGAAACTGACAGAGACTAGGACTACGAAGAGGAAGAAGAAGCAAAAAAAAAATGCGCGGTAAGCTGCCGAGAGACAGGTGAATTGAGACTCGAAGATGTAGCAGCGGCTCCAAAATGGCGTGAGGAGCAGCAGTGCCGAGAGAGATGCATAAAGTCGACAAACAACTGCAAAGATGCACCTTTCTCCCCCAACCAGCCATTCTGATATTCTGGCTGTCCTGTTTAGCTAATTAAAAAAAGTTTGACGAACACACAAGTTGAGCAGACAGCCTACCCAATGCTGACTTTTCCTTCCCAGATATGATGGGAAGAGTCTCGAGATTTTAAGCCGACCAACACCTCGCCTGCTCATAAAATGAAAATCCGAAAGCTTCAATGTTGCCAATTTCAATTTTCTCAAATTCATCCCTGTCGAACCTGTCTGGGTCTGCTGGCATGCGTCGATGCCAGAAAAAAAATGGAAGAAACAAATAAGACTGGAGAGAGTACATATCGGTGAGGAAGCGTGTGGAGGTGGGTCTGTGTTGCCCAGGTCCGTTCCATCCTTGTCAAACGAGAGGGGGTAAGGAATCAAGACCAGGACCAGGATCGTCGGTCGCACCTAGTTCGGGTAGGGGCTGGCTCCGATGATCTCAGACCTCTTGACGGACGCGAGGCATGTCAATACAGAGCTCAGTGCCGTCAGGATGATCCTGGTGATATTCATGGAAGCCCAGTCTGCTATCAGCGCAAAGGCGTCGTCCCCACTGTCTGTTTTTGATGAGAGGGACGGGCCGGAAGGTCCAGAAGCTAGGACATCCAGGCGCAACTTGATAGGGCGCAATAGTAGTAGGTCAAACGGGAGGCATGCGAGGAGCATCAACGATGCCGCGGCAAATAACACCTTTGGTAGCGAGACGCGTTTCTCTTCTGTGTATAAGCACGCCCACAAGTGGGGCAAAAAAGTGTCAGATTTTCGATTCACAATTGATGCTGGGGGGAACCTTCCTCATGCATGAAATGCCTGTTCGAGATTTCGAAGCCCAATGATAGGTTTTATGATCTCTGCGGACAGGCAACAAACATATCAAATAGAAGGAGTGATGGCTGGAGTGTGTCGACCGATTTGTTGTACCTACCTTTGAGAGCACAGAACGCGAGAGCCAGACTGGCGATGAAGACAAGGGTCTGCGACCTCATACCATCCTGACTAATGGCAGCTTTCCATTGCAGAAGCAGCAACCACTGCGTGGGAGCATGGACTAGGACCGGTACAGTGGTAAAGGTCAGGTGAAAGAAGTTGCCTAGATTGTCATGGCGTGAGAAGCCATTTGTGTCAGCCAGGTTGCATCGACAGGTACATGCATTAAGAGGGCAGATAATGTAAATGGATGGAAAGAGGCGCGCATGTTACACGTGTGAGTGTGGCGCTTGGGCAGGGCGACGGCAGATGGATATATGTATGGGTTTGGATGACATATGCTAGGGCAGAGCCGGAGGAGGCCGTGGATCTAATTGACAGCGAGATGTATGGGGCGGGAAGCTGCATGTACCACACAAAATAGCCGACGATATGATTCCAAAAACTCTTGCGGCATAGAGCCTGATCGGGAGGTGTTCGTGATAGAAAAAAAGCTCGTCTGGGTCTTCTTTCTGCTCGTAGAAGCATTGTGTTTGGCCGTGTCCTTGGTGCTTGTCGCGGCTGTGGCTATTGCCGTGAACGTGGCTGTCATTCGCCATAGGGCTCTAGGGAGCTGCTTGATCGATTCTAGAAGATAGGTGATCCCTGCAAGAAGCTTGTGCAACAAGGGGGGAGGTGACCAGTAAAGTGGGAATGGAGAAGTGGAAGAAAAGGGAAATGTGCCAAATTCCCTGTTGGTAGAGTGCCGTTGGGTGAGCATTCATATCAGCAAGAGGGGAAAGGTCTGGGCGAAGGTCTGGGCAACAAAGAAGAGAAGGAGGAAAGCGGTAGAGGACGGATTAGCTTCAGCCAGATGGTTCCCTGTTTGATGTGCGTTCTCAGCTCACCAACAAGGGCAATCATGCACAGACTCAGACTCGCTCGACATTGGGCTGGCCCTGGGCAGGGGATGACGTCTATCACCTCGAACGTGAGTCCACTGTGGGCAAAGAGGGCACGGGAGAAGAAAAAGAGTTTAGTGTAGCCATTTGCTCACGCTACCGTCACGCCGTTACGTGCAGTGTTAACTGTGTGTAGATTGCACGCTCTCACGTCGCTGACTGTGTGCTCATGCCAGTCCATCGATTCCAGGCCAGGCCGGCACGGGCACGCCGGTGCGTAGTGGCGGCCGATTGGGTGGGTTCCCCATCGGAATCTCACACTGCAGCAAAAGCCAGCATGCACTCGACTGAACTGCCGTAGATGGCCAAGTGGAGGCGGACCAGGGCTGCATGTATGCTGCAGCCCTTCAACGAAACCTACCATTGAGGCGTGACCGACGAGGTACCGACATCCACCCCAGCCAGACAGCTCCACCTCCGTGGGTCGCGCGAGCGACATTGGAAACAGGGTCTCTCGCGATTCATATCCTCACATCTGGTGCACCCTTGAGAAAGACGCAGCGAGCCTACCGGTGATGCGGGACCGGCGAAACAATCAACGCGCAAGACGAACCCGAGCGAGTGGACGGGACGGGATGCTGAGATGCGAATCGGCAGGAGTGGAGCAGGTGGAAGATAAAAAAGATTTGATCAATTCCGTCTGTACCAAATCCAGTCGACAGCTACTGTAGGTAGGTAGACTGCACAGGGCTTCCGTGCTGTCTGAGTTTGATATAAACGCCGGGAATACGGGAGCGGCTCCCGTGCCTTCCGTGTATGGAGCCACGCGACAGGCTGGGGTCCACTCCTGCGGGAAGACGCGTGACGGGGGAAGCGTGATTCGCGATTTCGGGTGTGTCTTGGAAGCATGGCCAATGGGCGGCTTCCATGCCACGCTATCCCTAGCGGCATGTGTCCCTCGGGCCCCCCCGGCCGGCTAACCTAACTCTATCGTCCCTGCCTTGGAAAGCCCCGATCTACTGCGGAGGGTCTGAGTCGGCGGCGCGGACTACTCCCTAGGCTCGCCACCACGGTTGTGTATATCCATCCTTCCTGTTGCCGTACCTGTAGCCGCTGTCCAACGAGCGGCGGGACGGACGTTTGACGTTTGCGGGTCCACCGGTCTAGTCGACGTGTCATCATCCCGGTCAGCTTCTGAGGAAACTGCCACACTTTTCTCGCTGGCTTTCTCGGGCATCAACGCTTGTCTGCAAGCTCGCTCCACCTTTCGCAGGATTTGAGATCACTTCCAGACACGATGGGGCAGGGGTGGGGACAGCGAAATGGGATGGTCAATATTCGAAGGAAGGAGAACTGTTGCAAATTGGATGAGAAGCGTGTTAGCACCAAAAACGAGTGATGCATGCATGCGACAAGGGGCGAGCAAGCGATTAGCTAGGAATAACTCCATTGAAACCTCGGCCCCCTCATTTTGAAGAAACAAAAACGACGCAAATCCTGAAGGCAAGCGCCTCAGGCTTTCGTCTCGGCCAACCGCAAGTAAACCTGTTGCGGGGCATGCGTCAGGACATCCTTACATGCATATGTCGACAGTTCTGCAGGTGTCGGTCTTAGCTCGAAGTCCCACATGATGAGTGAGAAGAGCAGGCGCATTGTCACATAAGCCAGCTTCCTCCCGAAACATGCACGCAGCCCTCCGCCGAACGTATTCATCGGTCCTGCACGTAGATCGACCTCCACCTGGCCCTTATCATTCGTTACTAGCCACCGCTCGGGTTTGAACTGATCGACATCACCTTCGTCCCAAGCACCGATCTTGTCCTCTGACTGTACCGATGTAGCACTGCGTTTACCGTTATTGACCTTGAGAGGTGCCATGCGATACCCTGGCCCATTTGTCTGGAGTTGATGAGGGTTGTCAGCAATTTCGTCCCCCCCCACACACAAATGTCGGTCTGTTTCGACTTACGAGCATGAAAACATCTGTGCCCTTCGGAATGCGATACCCAAGCACTTCAGTATCGACCGTGGCAGTACGAATGTTGGCGGCGGTCGTGCAACCCATGCGAAGTGTCTCCTCTATGAAAGCGTCTAGATATGGCACATGCGCCTTGGCGACGTCTTGTGCCGATGGACTGACACCTGCGGCAGCGGCCTCAGGAAGCCCCTCCTTGAGCGCGGCTCTCAACTTCCGCTGTACCTCGGGATAAGATGTCAAGAACTTGAGACCCCAGCAGACCGTTGTCGCGCTCGTCTCGTGTCCGGCAATTACGAATCCATAGAGCTCGTCGGATATGGCCCGTGAATGCGGCACCGGGTCTCTACCTTCTTTCTCTGCCATCTTGATTTCACGACGGACTATAAGCTCGACCGCGCAGTCAACGTCACTATCGCCGATTGATGGAGAATCTCTGAATTTCTTCCAAGCTGCATCGACGTTGTGTTTAATCAGGTTATCCTTCAGCTTGAAAGCTGCAGCTAGTTTGGGGTGAAACTTGAGAGCAAGCTTGTGAGCCAGACGGGGCCTGTTCTCTTGTCAGTGCTTCTCTTCTTCCCTTGGGCTCTGCAAGGTCCTTTACTTACAAGGGGGAGTTCAAGGGGATATCAGTGCTGTGACAAAGGTCAATAAGGGCGTCAAATGCAGGTGGGTCCTTCGCTTTTGGGAAGACGGCTGGAGAATTAGGCCCATTCAGGCCATCTAACTGCTTTGTGGCCGAAAGTAAGTCAACCTGGGCTTGGATGACACCGATAGAGGTGCCGAAGGCAGTGTTCCAAATGGCATCCAGCATTGCTTTGTAGATGTCATGTTCTGCATCAAAGGGCCGATCGCCTCCGAGCCTGATCTTCTCTCGCCATAGCTCCAGCATTCCCTGCGTACCTCTCCAAATCTGCTGAGCGGCCACCTTGTTTAGAAAGGCAGGNCTCATAGTGTCAGCCATGAGCTTTCGGTGGGCCCTCCACTCGTCTGTTGTTTTCATCTGAACCTGGTTGTGTGGGATATGTTCGGCGAACAGGTCCACGAAGAAGTCTGACCGGTCGAACTCCCGCACTCGTCGGGACATGATGTCGACAGATTCCTGCGGATCGCAAATCACAACCCAGGGGTTTCTGAATGGTCGCAAGAATACTTGAACAATAGGTGAATTGAGCTCCAGACTGCGCGACAGAAGGAAGGAGAGCATCTCCTTAGTCCTGGCGTTCCAGGCCATGGCATCGGGTATGTCTCCGAACAGTCGCTCTCCAGATGCTTTATGGTAGGGTATACCAGGGATTGGCTTCGGCTTGAGGGCCGTGTAAAACCAATACCCAGCTGCCAGCACCGAAGCGACTATAAGCCCCAACATGTCCTTTGAGAGCGCCATTCTCTATGTTATCTATGGTGTTGGCGGCGTGCGTGATGTTGTCGCACTCTATCTGAGTCTCCAGCTATCGCAAATCGTGAGCCAGCAGGAATGTGTCCAAGCTAGACGGTGAAAGACGTCAAGGGCAGGGTGCGTGAATTTCTCTATGCTATGTTCGAGATAAGCCTCTAGGGCAGCGTGCTGCAGCTCCCGTTTTATTCTTTCAATCTTGGGTTAGGCAGGTCTCGTCAGGCTGTGGTGCTGTAAGAGGGCGGTGCATCGAATGTTCATATCCATGCGGACTTGAAGTGACCCCAAGCGGTATGTCCAAATCCGAGAGTAGCAGATGACGCACTAAGGTGTGGTAATAGGACTCGAAACGGAACAATCCGCATATGGATGAAGGGCTACAGCGCTGTCCAATACCACGATCCGCATTTGTCTTCTGATCGGCATTGTTCTACAGCAGTGTGGGATGGTATAGAAAGGCAGCCAATCAATCAAGCTTGAGTCAGTCCGGAAAAACTCAGCCCCCACTGGCGTATAGCTACAGCTAGAAGCTGCCAATCAAAGTTTGAAGCCTTGAAGTTTAATGCATTGGTTTGAGGAGGGCACCTAGCCTGGCGCGAACATTACGCGAAGTCGTACAGTACTGTATGTATGTTCTCCTGAGATCCAAGCCATTGTGGGGGAGTTTGGCACCTCTAACAGAGGGCCGAGAACTATTGAGGCCAAGCTTCCCGGGCCGGGGGGCCGGGCCGGAGAATTGTGAGCGTGCAATCCCAAATGCTTGGCCAAGCTGTCCCACAGGTATTCGGTGGCGACTCTACGCAGACCGGAAGAAGTACATTAGATGTGAGCAGAGTTCCCATACACATGGTTCCTCAATCCTGCTGAGGGGGGCATTGGATGGGGTTACGAGCATGTGGTATTGTGAGGCTCAAAAGCCTTCGTATGCTGCAACTAACAGACCATAGTGACGGTAAGTATGGTAGGTAAGGCGACTGGAAACAACCAAGGCAAGCGTGCCAACAGACAAGACAGACTGTCGACTATGCGGCTGCTTGCATGAGTCCAAAGTGGCGCTTCTCATGCCCATGTCAGTAGTGCGAAATACTGTACAAACACAGCTCTGCTTGCAGCATCAGTGTGGATCGATCGCAATCCAACTCCTATTTTATGTACGCTACCGCAAACCCCTGCGAGGCTTTGGCTGGCGCTGGCGATGCATCTGACCGGTTGTCAAGCTACCCTTTAGTGGTGAATCCAGTTCTCTCAGCGACCCTCCACATTGGGGTACGTTCACCAGTCAGCATGAATGTCACAATAGGGCTTGGCGACGATCCTGTCCACCTGCCATGAGAGGCCGGCGGCTTGTGATATCGACAGTGCCCATACCTTGGCTTAACGACGACCAGATTTCGAGCTTGGCCAAAACCATCACGTGTTGGCATACCCCTGGGATGCACTGTAGTGGGGGTCACAGATTCAGCCGCAATGCCGCCCGGACTTCGTAAGGATGAAGTGCTTCAAATGGAGCGAAGCGCCGGGTAAAGCGAGAGCGGCAGTAGATCTATGCTGGGCTTGGGCGTGAGCTCACCTCGTGTCTACCATTTTCAATCGGTGAGGTGGAGACCAGAGTGGAGTTTGCAGATCTGCTTGAGGAATCAGGTAAGGTATCGGGGTTATTTCCGAGGAACATTGCATCGCAGCCTCAGGCAGGTAGGAAGGAAGTCTGGCAAAATGCAATCATAGGTGCAGATGTAATGTGAGGAGGTTCCCCCAACGACATCTTTGGCTGATGCTCGATTATTGTCTCATTTCCACCGTGCCTTCCGGATGGTGGGAAGCGAGGTTTGGCGGGCGAGTAGGAGAGATGGGCCAAACACGTTGAATGCGAGGCCGTTGTTCACGAGAATCCTAGTTGCATCGGAGGATGCTCCTTCGCGAAATGGGGTTCCGATCACCCTCTCAGGTTCGGCTCACACCGTAGGTAGCAGTACCTTTTCAGGCATGCGGCCCCGAAGCGGTCTTCCGAGATTTTGAAGTTTCGAGGAAGCACAAGGAATCATTGTCCATGGTCAATTCGTTAGATGGTGAAGGGTTTCTATCTAAACTTAGGTATGTAACTTGGCTCTATTGCTGAAGTCTTTGATGTCTAGCACTGTTCAGTACCGACTACGGCACGCCCGGCACGATCGGGACGGTCCATTTCCCCATGTTCTCCCCATTGCGGCTGCGGGCCGTGTTCAACTGAGCCGTTGAGTTTGTGACTGCAGAAAGTCAAGATACTGTACCTGCGCTTGACTTATCCATGTGGTGCATTCTCCTATCAGGGCATGAATGACGGTGAAGCGCATGGATAGATATAACGACTTCCCCATGTAGCGGTGTGGATCATGCACTTCACGCTGATGTCAAAATTCAGATACTGCAGCACTTTCAAGCTGTGGCAGCAGTAGCTGGGCTTTGGCTTGCGCTCTCTTCGAAAGCTGCGGCCTTGAGCGCTTTCCAGCTAGTCTCACGGCCCTTGTACTCGCCCCTCTCAAATGGGGCCATGGGCTTGAGGCCGTAGCGGTGGAACATCTGCTTGTCCTCGTCCCAGCCCACAGCCTTAGTTGTCAACATCTTCTCGCCGGTGAAGACGGCGTTTGCACCAGCGCTGAAACAGAGGATCTGCTCTGCCTCAGACATCGTCGTCCTACCTGCTGCGATACGGATGATAGTTGCAGGCATGATCAGGCGAGCGGTCGCGATGGTGCGAAGGATGGCGTCGAAAGCGATGCGCTTGCGGGTCGGGTCATCCCCAAGTGGCGTGCCTTTGATTGGCACCAGCGCGTTGACAGGGAACGACTCTGGGTGCTGGGGAAGAGTGGATACTGTGTAGATTAGGCCAACATGATCTTCTGGCTTCTCGCCAAGACCGAGAATGCCACCAGAGCAGACGTTGATCCCGGCATCACGAACGTGTGCTAGAGTCTGTAGTCGCTCATCGTATGTGCGGGTGGTGATCACGGAAGGGTAGTGTTCGCGAGAGGTGTCCACGTTGTGGTTATAAGCGGTCAACCCAGCCTCCTTCAGTTCCTTTGCTTGGACGTCGTCGATCATGCCGAGCGTGACGCAGCTCTCCATGCCGAGCTCGTGTACACCCTGCACCATAGCACGAACGTTCTTAAGACCAGTCTTCCGCCCTCTCATGTCTCTCCACGCCGCGCCCATGCAGAATCTTGTGCTGCCATTGTCTCTGGCGATCTTGGCCGCTTCCAGGACGGAATCGACCGAGCTCATTTTCGTGGCCTTCAGGCCAGTGTCGTATCTGCTTGATTGCGCACAGTATGAGCAGTCCTCGCTGCAACCGCCGGTCTTGATGTTGAAGAGCGTGCACATTTGGACGGCTGAAGGGGTGTGGAATCGGCGGTGAATGGTTCCCTGGCAGACAGATCAGGATCGACCTGTACAACGGGCGCAAAGCGCCTGCTCCTCGTCAATGTGTTCTTACCGCCTGGAAAGCCAACTCCATCAGTGGGGTGTTGTAGATCTCCCTGATCTCCTCTTTTGTCCAGTCATAGCGAGGCCCTTGAGCCTCTACGGCCGACTGCAGGGCACTGCCAGACGAGGTCGTGGCAGCCGTAGAAGGGGGTGGTGGCGCCTGGGCAGGTGCAATGACACGGGTCCCATCGTCCACCACGGTGCTGAACGATCGGACTGCGGTCTGCCATACGGAGCGAGAGCCAGCTCGTCTAGAAATGAAAGTCAAGGACATGGTCACAGGCAGATTGTGCAACCAAATGCAAAGACAAGGAGCAACGCTAGTGACAACAGAGAGGTGAGAGGTTGGGAGAGGTAGAGAGACGACACAACTGCACAGGACGTTGGAAGAAGCCGAGCATTGGAGTAATCCAATTGTTGGCGGTGCCGGATAGGTAATGTGAGGGTGGGGTTTGCCGTGGTTGAGCTGTGGAGAGCTGCGTGGACTTTGGAGAACAGGGACCTCACATTGCGCCCCCACTTTCACCCCCTCTTTACATACACAATCCCTTCCCATCACAATCTCGTCTGTAATGACAACAACATGAACTAACTGAGTTTCTCTTCATGCTGAAATCTTCTGAAGCTGATGAGATAGCTAAATTTTGGAAACGCCCCAGAAGTTCGCCCTCGCCCACTTCATTATGTGAACATAATAGAGATTTTGAAGTGATCTGCAATCCCTCAGCCAAGCAGTGTGAAGCAATTCAACGTAATTCAAGATCCCAGGCTTATAAATTGAGAGTAGTCTATGAGAGCATTGTCTGTCGTCTTGCATTCTTTACTCAATGGTGTTCCTACGCTACCATTTCCGATCTCCGTCATAGCCATGGTAACTCGCAGCGCCTGTAATCTCACCTGTAGACACCTTCTGTTGGTAGTCCTCCTTGACCCAGGCCTCTATCCTCTCAGCCACATCACCAACTAATCTCTCATACCGCTCGTCCACAAAGAACAAGCCACAGTGAGCGCCCACTTCATCCACGCCTTCCATAAAGACTCGCACCCAACATGGATCGAGTTCACCGTGTGAGTCCTTGGGTGGAAGGTTACAGAACGTGCGCTCTTTGACCGGTCTGACTTTCGAGCTTCGTGACCGCGTTGTCTTTGCGGGTCGTTTTCCTTTGGTGTTACTGCTACCTCCCGTTTCGGTACGTGCCACGGATGGTTTGGGCGAAGACGAGCGCAGGCTCGTCCCAGTTGAAGGGCCAGAGACTGGTTCAGAAGGGGTGATGACGCTCTGACTTTGGCTTTCGTCTTCTTCAAGAAATGTGTCTGCGTCAACCTCATCCTCAGGCAGGATAGAAAGTGGTGGCTCGTTCCGCACCCTTCTTGCCTCATTCTCAAGCCTCAGTTTCTCTTGCTTCTGTCTCCTGTCTTCCTTCTCTGCGTGTGTCATTTCGCTTTCAGGCTTCGCTTTCACTGTCTTACGCTCAGCCTTCAGTCTATCCTTTTCGGCCTTTGCTTGAACTTTCTCTGCATCCTTGGCCGACTTCTCCTCATCTTTCTTCGTCTTCTTCTCCTGCTTTTGCAGAAGCTTCTCGTAGTTTCGGCTGGCTTTTTCACGGTTCTTGACAGCTGCCTCGTATGCTTTTACAGCACGGCCATGCTCCTTCTCAACCAGTTTCCTAGTCTCCTTGTCTGTAATAAAGGAGACATCCAAATCAGCGGGCTTGGGAGGGAGATCCGGTAGTGGGAAGCTCGTAGGAATCGTTGATGTTGTGCTGCTTTCCAGTGTCGCTGGCTCTGCCTCATTAGCCACAGCTCCCAACGAAGGTGCTTCTGAGGCATCATGCCAATCTCCATCCTGGCTGCTTGCCTCTTCATTCTCGGAGATATATGGTTCCGGGGCCAGGCTTTCCAAGATCTCGCCCACGTCCTTGTGCATAGTATCTGACTCATTCGGCTCTTCAATTGAGATCCGTGGAGTCTCTATCTTTGTGTCCAGATCTACTGCTTCGGACTTGACATCCTTACGGATGGAAGCATCGCTCGCACCTACCTCAGCTTGAGGCTCAGCAGCTTCGTCATCGCTGTCAATGACTTCCTTTTGCGGTTTGGGCCTACCAGTGCAGACAGTGTAGTAATTCACGAATCTCACCCTCGGTGGAGATCTGCGACTGTTTGCACCGCCATCTCTGACAACTGATTGTCTGATCGCATCGCTGTTCTCCTCTAAGGCTCTAAGCCTAGCGTATCGCATCTTCAGCTCGCCGTAATTGGCCATGGCACCGCCAAACTCCATGTGCGACGAGATAAGGTTCTTTGTAGCCTGTTGTAGGTCGCCAAGGGAGGTAGCGTGCTTGTTGACAAAGTGCCATGCACTCTGCCAACCTTTCCTCACTGGGAGAACGACGTCGTTCTCGAAGGCAGGATTGAAGCTCGGATCGTCTTGTCCAGGTGTCCATAATACATCTGTTCGAGACGGCAGGCGCGGCGCCCCATTATCTCCAATGGAACCACCATCGCCCTGACCAACATCATTATACTTATCGCTGGGCTTGCTATCTTCCCCTCCAGGTGCGAATATGCTTGCCAGCCCACTCTTGACAATTCCAGGATGCATGCCTAGGAAAGGGACATCGAAGTTTATCGTCCCAAGGAGTCTATGCTGTAAGACGCTGCCGCTGCTCGATGGCATCAGTACGACCTCCCCGCTCAGCAACCCGCCCATGCTGTGCCCCAGCAGAATCACATCGATGTCCGAGCCCTCATGCGGGTCAAGCCACCTGCTGAAGTCGTCCCGCGCGAAGATCATGCTCTTCTTCGACCTGTAACGGGGGTATATCTTGGTGTGGACGATGTGACTTTCGGCGAGCAAGACGGTGAGCAGGTTGTGGACGTGGGCTGGGAAAGAGCGGAAGCTGGACTCGTTGCCCATGAAGCCGTGGATGTAGATCAACAACAGCTTCCTCTTGCCATCGTTCCTCGACCGTGACTGCTCTGGCTCTGAGGGGACTAGAGATTGGGTAGATGAGCGGCGCGGATCGTTGGACGAGATGTGGAGCTGCTCCAGCGGCGGCGAGGATCGCTGCGCCATGATGTCTTCGTACGAGGGCGGCGCCGTCCCGTACGCTTCTACGTCGTCGTCGCCATAGGCAGGGTAGGATGTCGTAGTGGACGCTGAAGGGGTGCGAGGGGGTAGAGCTGGAGGGACCCTACTCCTGCTGGCATTGCTGCTGCCCATGGGCTGCTTGGAGTCCATGTTGGCGACTTGGGATCACGTCAGGGCTATATGGACGGGCGAGAAGAGAAGGATGGAGAGTCGACGAGGCGACCAGGCGCTGGTGGAGGACTACATTGCGCATCGAATGGCCACATGCAACAGCGCGGGATGCAGGACAGGCAGGAGGTTAGCTACCTATCCAGACGCGCGATTGTGGTTTGGTAACCCTGCTGGTCTGACGTACCACTGGATGTAGCTAGGGGTCTATCAGCCACCCCACCTCGCTACGCCTCATCAACCTCGACCATAGAGGTTCAACGGTTGAACGCACTTTCAAACCCGTGTGTACACATTATAGGAACAATGTAGAAGCTAAGTCCATTGCTGGGTCCGGCTCCTCTCAAATGGATTTCTGATACTTTCAGCCGGTAGCCAGGCAGTCTTGCATGAGGTATTTGTAGATTATATACATAGGTAGGTCTTAAACTACATGATGTTGGTTGCACATGCGTTGACACAAATGAATGGGTCGAACCTCCATTTAGACCGGTATCTCGGACCATGTCTCCCTAGAACACCTTACGATTGCATGGGCCGCCAGACTGCTTGTCGAATTTGAAAGCTACGTCTCAATGGCTTACACACTACCTCCTATCACATGTGACGAAAAGCATTTGTAAGCGCCTGGAGACCGCATCATATTTCATACGATAGTAGTGGCAGACTGAATTCAGGATCCTGACTGCGAACACAGGCCAGGTTCCGCCTGACAAAAAGACTATAGGTAACCAGACGAACGTGAGGACAGAACGCAGTTGCGGCTCTGCAGACTGTGTACTGAACTTGACATAGTGAGAGAACTACAATGAGAGAGATCACAGCATTATATGGAATCAAGGCAGGAAAGCTCAGATGCCCCATCCCTGTCATGACAAGGGGCATTTGATGCAATGTATATTCTCTAGTACAAGAGCAATCTGTCTTGCGCAAGTATTTGGGCGTTCTCTTGGAGCCCCTTGACATACCGGTTGCCTCGTGTGGACTCATACCGTTCCATTGCGAAAGCCGTGGCTTATATCGCAATCCCTTTGCCTACCCATGGGTGGCTATTGCGTGTAATTCCCCTCATTCCCTTCGAGGCGTCTACGCCTCTCCTTTGACCGCAGATCGGCTTTTCGTAATGTTGCCAGTCACGCGCGGACGGGAGCCATCAGCTGGAGATCGCTGGCTAGGGATTATCTGGTCATTCAGTATATCATAAAACATCGAAGATGCTCCTCGTAATGGGGCTAGATCCCTTGCTAGCAGGACTCCGAGGGTCGATTGCAGTCAAATTCAGTGTAGGCCTGGTCGAGCTCTGCTTGGGTTCGGCGGTGGTACCTCCGTGGGTGGGGAGAGCGAAGGGATTCTGCGTGAATTCAGTGGCCCGTGGTGACATTAAGGGCTCGCTGTAATCCTCGTCTGTGGCATGTGAAGTCTCATATTGTCGATGCTGGTGCCTCGTTGGCAATTGCGCCTCAATTTGTGCCTGTAGTTGTTGAAGCTGTTGCTGTTCTCGAAGACTTGGCGATGAGATCTTGCCCTTGAGAGCTTGTTTTGGCCGTAACGAACGGCCCGTGGTATCGGCTGTGCCGGATCGTAGTGAGACGGTCCGCTTTGGAGCGGCATCCTGGGGAGCTACAGAGCCCATCCCAAGCGATGCCAACAATGCGGGTCGATCGAAATGCATCCCAACGAACTCGGTGGATGTGGGCGACATCAGTCCGAAGACATCCGCAGGCTCGATGTCTTTGGGTGGCTGCAGAGGCGCCATCGCGAACTCTGCTGATCGTGGAGATGCCAATGAAGCCGTCGGTGTAGTCGAATCTGATTCATCTTTGGTCTGTAATTGGATTGTGGTTTCCACCGTGGTTTTCGGTCGCGAAGCATTCGAACTTGGTGAGATGACCTGTAAGACCGGTACAACATGTCCGGCAGGGTCGACGTAGGTAGCGGGTGAGTTGACCGTGTTGGAAGAGTTTCCTTCTCCGTCTGCAACAGTACTATCTGACTGTTCCCGTTGATCGGATGTTGGCCATGGCTTCCCAGATGGCGCGGAAGACGGGCCAGGAGAAATGATAGGCAACGATTCGGCAGTAAACTCTTTCCTGGTTGGTTCTATCGCAGACATGGGAATGTAGTCGACAGGCCTGTGCTTTCTAGAGTTGGAGAAAGGTGAACGCCAGTCTTCAATTGCCGAGCTGGGGGTTATTGGCGACAAGGTCCGGTTGATGTACCCCAACCCCCTTCCCAGGCTCGATCTGAATTCTTGAAGTTGCATGATGAGGTTCATGTTGGGTCCAATCCACTTGCTCTTCTTCTTCACGGCGTCGTAAGCTTCCTGAACGCTTAGACCTGGGTTCTTGTACAACCCATATGCGACCACCAAGCTGGCCGATCTGCTCACTCCACACTGGCAATGTATGAGAATTCTCTTGTTCTGTCTGACACGGTCATCTATGACCTTGACAAGACGTAACAGGTCAGGAACGATATCGCTGTTATGCTCCCACTTGATGTGGAGGTACTCTGGGTCGACATCTCGTTTCTCGTTACTTGACCCAGTAAAGAGCTTCAAGCTTGGAGCTGCTTTGGGAGTTGATGGTGACGACTCTGTGGTCTTCGTATGCTTTGGCACATGGTGACGGATGCCACCACCGCCGTCCATGACCAACTCTGGCTGAGCTTTGGCTTCAGCATCAGAAGCAATCAGTGGGTTTTTAACTTCGGCAGCAACGTTCATGATCACATCATAACGCCGACACTGTTCTGCAGTAGGCTCGGCATAGAGATCCACCAGGTGAGGGTACACGCAGATTGGCCCATCAGGGTAAGCCTCTGGCTTCTCCTCTTTTGACTGCGGAATGTCAAAGTTCTGCTCCTCTTCCTCCTCATCCTGCTCCTCCTCAACCTTCTCCCTCAATACTGCAGGCTTCGATTGTACAGCCACAGGCGAAACAATGGTGTCGAGAGTCTGACCAATTTGACCACGGTGAGAAGAGAATCCGAGACCAGGAACCAGAGGTAGAGAAGGTGATGATTGGAAATGTCTCAAGGTAGCAGGGCGCTTGAGACCTGGGGTTGGAGGTATTGACAATTTGATCTGCTGAGGTGGAGCCTTGGTTGTGGCAGGCGTCATGATCGAGAGACCTAGAGCGTTGGGTTTACGTTTTGGATTTGGAGGTTTGACGAAGGAAGGCGAAAGTATAGATGCGTTTGTGTTTGTGCCTTCCATGTTTTGTGGAGGGGGTAGGACGGAAGTTGCAGCAGCTGGAGCTACTCCCGGTTGTCGAGAGGTGTTGACAGCAAGGCCTTTCAAATTACGGCCCTTCTTAACGGGACCAGGCGCTTCAAGTCGGAAGAACGGCTTTTGGGAGTCGTCAGCGGTGCGAGGCCGTAACATACCCACTGAGAAGGTATTTGGAGGCGGCGATTCTGGAGAAGATCCGGGCGAAGTCTCAGTCGCACTAGAGTCGTCTACAGTTGAAATTGTGGTAGTCGGTGATGATTCATTGGAGCCGATACTTGTGTTGGAATCGCTGAGAGTGTGTTGGTGGTATTTGGGGAAAAGCATTGCGACTGGGTCATCGACGACCTGTCTGGGTTTGGCCCCTGGCAACGGCCAATCATTTTCCTGTCCTGCAGTTTGGGTCATGATTGGTGAAGCTGGTGAGTAGGCTGGGTTTGAGGGCATCGCCGCCCGGGTGTGGTGTGAATTTGTTACAGGTGAAATCCAAGATTGGTCATTAGCCCTCCATCCGTGCCTGGTCGAAATGAAAGACTTGTTATTAGAAGTTTGAAAAGCGAGAAAAGACCTGCAAGAAATCATCGTTAGCCAGCTAACGGAGGGATGAACAAGCGAAATAAGGCTGATGGAAGGCACAGATTTTGCACAACAAAGGGAAGCTTGGCGAAGACAAGAAGAGATGCAGACGAGTTTGACAATAAAGAAGGAAGTCGACGATGGCAAGTTCAAAACATTGCGATGGTGTACCCGCCACAGTAGCAGGGTAGGCAGATCCAAAATAGCATTCAAGAGCGTCCGGGATGGGGGTTCACCGACGGTATGGCGAAGCGAGAAGGTGCTGAGACGTACTGTGTTGCCTTCACCAGGAAGGGAGTGCAAATGCGGGTTGCTTGCGAGCGACAAGAGTCGGATAACGATGTAATGCAAAAGGGAACGTGCGAGCCGCTGAAGCAGAAAACAAGCGGTGGCAAGGTAAAGAGAGCAGTATGCAAGAGCAACGACTGCGGACGAACGAGGCGCGTGCAATGGNATGATAGCGCTCGCAGATGTCGCCTCAAGCCTCTAAAGTCTAGGGAATCGCGACCAGGGATGTCAGTAACAAGGGCGGCAATGACGGTTGGGCGGTATGGATATGGAGAAAGAAAGGCGGAGGTAGAGTGAGAGATGGGAGTGGTGATTGTCGCGAAGAAGGAGACGGTGGTTGCGAAGATGGTGACAAGGGCGAAGAGTTAGGCAGGTGAGGGAGAAAGGCGAGGTTAGACATGTGGAAAGCGTTATGCAATTAGACGCCGACGTGTTCCAGACTGGCCAGGGAAGTAGATTCTGGATGGCGAGACGAGACGAGACAAGATGGGAGGCAGAGCAGCTGCTAGTCGTGGGTGTGGGACAGTCCACAGCTGGCCAACCACAGCCCACATACACGCGCCTCCAGATCGGTCCTTTCGCCAATCACTTCGGCCAGTCGGCCAGTCTCCAGAAGCACCGGCGCAGTACATATAGCACGGCTTGCTCATGGACATGCCATCGCGACGGATGCTCCTGGCGCCGGATCTGCAGTTGCTTGGTCTCTGGAGGCTGCGCGGTAGGGAAGGGAGAAGGAGAGAGGAAAAGCAGGGACAAGGGTAAGAGGCAATGATAGAGAGGAGGCAATCGCCGTACGTACCTCTCTATTGGTCAGGCAGCGCGACCAGACGTCTATCAGGCTAAGTCGACGGCGATGGATTGAATGCGCAAGTTGAAAGGGGAGTGTTCTGGACACGATGAAGATCAAGAAGAGAGCGCGGCGCGGGTTGGGCTGGCAGGGGAGCTCGAGGGAGCCTTAAGATGTTGATTGACAGCGGTCGCGAGCGGAAGGCGGAAGGCTTCGTTACACGAAGATAGCGGTCGCTGCGCAACTTGGGCTTCCGCGCAGGGCGTAAGGCGAAGGCGATGGCGGCGGCGAGAACAAAGGTGATGGTGAAGGCGAAGAAGATGGCGACCGCGCCGTCTGGGCCACGACGGTCGCTGGGTGGTGACGAGAAGTGGCCGCAAGTAGCGTAGCGCGAGGAAAGCGAATAGAATTGAAGCGTGGACTGGCTAAGGGAAGGGAAAACAAAGAAGGGGGAGAGAAAAGAGAGAGGCAGGAGAGATAGTGGTTATGGATGTGGTTGTGTTCGCCCTAGGTATGGTGGCAGATGTGGATGTGGAGTGGAACGACTAGACGACGACGGCTAGACAGTAGGGGAATCTGCCTTTCTCCATCAAACCGTTCTATTCGCCCTCGATTCTCACCGCGCACCTGGAGATGGGATGGACAACAGCACATTTCGCCCTCAATCGCCCACTGACACACCCGTACAACACGCCCACCAACCACGCACTTTTGCCATTTGCCTCTGTTCAGACTCCAGAACACGCAGAACGAGCCAATAATAGATTCGAAACCACGGCTAGCCTGTTGCATGCTAGCTGCCAGACTGATGCACAGATGGTAATCCTTGCTGACTTTACCTCCGAGTACAATGTTTCGTTTTCTTCCTGTTTGTCATCCTGCACTGCACTGCACTCCACCATATCCTTACCTGGCACATCATCCAGACAGCAACAGTAGTATTCTATCACCGCAAATTGAGCCGCTCAACTGGGATTGTCCGTAGAACCCAAGCGGATGGTTACGGATGCCGAAAGCGCAGAAGGTGTGCAACATCATTAGTCGACACAGCGCAGAACCCGCCATACTAGATACAGTATGGTCGCTGGTGTAACGATGCTGGACCCTGGAATTGTTGGGCGGTTACATGCGCTAGACTTCCTACTGTACTGCACCCTCAGTTTTGTACCTATATTTATTTCATTACCCATCCCAGTCTCTACGATGGACGCGCCACCGACAACACATCCCCTAGCAGATTTCCTCAGGCAGAGAAGGTAATTGCTCGCCCACACTGGAATCCTTACATTGTTGTGGTCAACACCTAGGTACTTTACCTGGGTTCTTAGTATCAAGAACACGGCGACTCTCAGTCCATCATCATAGAATTCTCCAGGCGTCGGCCGAGACACGTGACGTCTACTACAGTACTGTAGGTGGCAGATGCAGGTAGCCCTCTAGGTTCGAACTACAGTACTGCGCTGTCCAATGCCCGTTTGCCAACGATGCTCCACTCCACATTCCCGGGCCAAGCGTATTATTAGTGGACGCAGTCGAGAGCAGAGTGCTACTGTATGTACTGCTATAGGCCAGTGGGACATGGCGACGATTGGGAAAATTATACTGGAGTGAGACTTGCGGCTATAAATATACCCGACCCGCCACTGAGCCAGACCGCACCAGGCCAGCAGCAAATCGTCATGTTGGAGATTACCTACCTCCTAGATACTGTATAGGTAGTACCCACCTCTGAACGAATACACTGTACTGTACGTACTTTGTCCATACCGTGCAGACAAGCACACGCACGCACACTCGCTTAATACCTCATAACCTGGTATCCTTCATCGTACTGTACTTCGCTCACGGTCCGACTGTCGTGCTGCTCTGTGTCTGCGAGGCGAGAGTGAGCGGGCAGAACACTCACACGGATGGTACGGTGCGGTACGGTACGTACGTCCTGATGAAATAAGTGCAGCTCATCGCAATTTCATCAGAAACAGATCTCTTCCCTCTCGAGACGCGATAACGCATCTGCCAGCACGTACGGTATAGTAATCTTTTGTTTCTCTCTGCGTGAGAGTGTGTGTGCGCGCGCAAGAGAGAGGGTGAACGTCAGCTTTCGACACCTTGATCTGCTGTCGACCAGGATGCCCGGCCGAGCACGCGACACGGCGGGATTTGGTCTAATTTGGAAGGATCAGATGGGCGCAATCGTTTGCTCCTCTCCTCTCCTCTCTGCTCTCCTGCGTCGTGGCGTGGCGTGTTGTTTCGTGTCGTGCCCCTGTCATATCATACCTGAAGGGGTAGGTGGCATTGACATTGGCATTGGGATTGCGTGCTAGCAGAGACATGGTAGATGAGAATAGATCCTGAATACGTACCTCTCGTGGTATTCATTCTACAATTATAGGTGTCCAGGCATTGTACAGTGCCATGGGTCTTGGCACTTTCGAACTGGACCAGTTCACAAACCCCAGTATGGACCGGACTGCAATAACAACACAGCAAGGACCATTGTGCAGTGCGTAAAGAGGATGCAGTGCTTACTGCCCTGGGTTCTACTAATACTACTACTATGCTAATTCTACAAAGTCGCTCGTTACAAGCCCACCGAGGCGGTGGATGTGCACTGGGCACCAAGACGTGCCATCTATACATCAACCCTAAGAAGCTTCGTCCCAAAAAAGAAAAAAAAAACAATCCTTTGTCTGAAAGCTCAAGAGCTTCCAATGCTCAACTTGATGAGGGACGGCCGTGCAAGATAGGAGTTTCGTTTTTCATTTCCCATCAGGCCTTCATAGTTTTCAGGAAGTCGTCCAGATTGAACTCCTCCTCGTATTGTTTGTCATCCCAAAGGTCGCCGAGCTCGTCAAGAACGCCCTTCTTGCCCTTCTCTTTGACGTTGCCTTCCGCATCTACGGCGTTGCTCTCGTCCAACTTCTCCTCGTTTGCCTTGCCGCTGTCCAGACTAAGGCTGGGATCTGTTTCGCCCATGCTGAATAGATCTAGTATCTCGCCTGTCTCCATCGTCCCGAGCCCTGCGTTTTGCTGATTCACCACCGTGCTCGCCACGTCTATCTTGAATCTCTGCAGGTTGAGAATCTTCTCTTCCAAGGTTCCGCGCGTGATGAGTCTGTACACGTTGACCACCTTCTTCTGACCAATACGGTGAGCGCGATCCATGGCCTGCATGTCCTTCTGTGGGTTCCAGTCGTGCTCGACAAAAATCACGGTGTCTGCACCCGTCAGATTCAGCCCAAGACCTCCGACGCTGGTGGTAAGCAGTAGACAGTCGATGCTGGGATCAGAGTTGAACCTGTTCACAATGTCTTGTCTCTTCGATGCTTCCACGCTGCCATCAAGTCGAGCGAAGGTCACTGATGGAAGCAGTTTCTTGAAGACCGTGCTCTCGACCATGTCCAACATTTCTTTCATCTGACAGAAAATCAGAGCACGATGTTGCGAGACTGCTTGATCAGCAGTGGGAACAATCTGTCCAGAGGTAGCTTTCTCTTCTGTCTCAACGCCAATTCCACAGTCGACCAAAAGATCGCGAAGAGCTGTAAGCTTAGGCGCGTGCTTGGGATCCTGCAGACTGCTGTTCTGATTGGCGAGAAGCGCTTGTGTGGCCGCGTACTGTTTGTGACTCTCTTTCATCACCATCGCAGGAGAGTTGCACAGCTTCCTCATGTATTGGAGTGCTTGGAAGATGTGTTGCTTGGCCTCTTTGTCGGGAGCACCAACCATCTGCTGGATCGCTTTACCCTCTTTTCTGGTGAAGTCGTCAAACAGCTTCCTCTGCAAGTCCGAAAGGTCACAGTAGTAGTTCTGGAGGATCTTGGGAGGAAGATCATTCAACACCTCTTCTTTCAAACGACGAAGTAGGAAAGGAAGCACCTGTTTGTGTAGTCCTTCGATAGCCAGCGCGCCAGCTTCTTGCTCTCTGGACGATGATTTGGCAAACCTGCTAGCAGCGATTGGTTTGGCGAATCGATCCTGAAATACCTTCTCTGTGCCGAGAAATCCAGGCATGAGGAAGTCAAACAGCGACCACAGCTCGAGAACGTTGTTCTGAATTGGCGTACCCGACAGAATCAGACGGTGGTTGCTGGGTAGCCGCTTGACGGCAATTGTTACCTTGGCTTTCGGGTTCTTGATCAAGTGACCCTCGTCCAATACGCAGTAGTTCCAATTGATAGGTAAGAAAGTGTCGATATCATTACGAACAATTTCATAAGAGGTGATGACGATGTCGGCAGTGTTGATATAAGGGCGTGCTTTGGCTCGTTCTGGTGGTGGACCTGCATAGGCGACCGCGTTCAAGAAAGGTGCGTATGTGTTGATTTCTTGCTTCCAGTGACCAGTAAGGGTTGGTGGGCAAACGACGAGAGTAGGAAGTCTGCGGACGTCTGGCGCCTGCGTCTTGGCATATGCTTCCGCGCGGTTGTGATGATCACTGGCAATCATACATATAGTTTGAAGGGTTTTACCCAAACCCATGTCATCGCACAGTACGCCGTGCAGATGATAACGGTTGAGAAATGCTAGCCAGTTCACACCATCTTGCTGATACGAACGAAGCTCAGCCTTGATTGCAACTGGAATCTCGAAAGGTTCCACCTTTTTAGGATCCAGCATCTGTCCGATGAACTGCCGCTCCTTCTCACGGCCTTCCAAGAGCTTCTGGGGTAGGCCTGGTGGGTCTGGAATGCCAGCTTCAAGAGGAACAAGCTTGACCAAGGTAGCAAACGCAGTGGTTGCGATCAAGCGGACCGCTGGATCAGAGTCGCTCATTCTTCCGAGCACTGGCGACAGGAGGAAGATGACGTATGGCAGTATGCCATCGCCCATCACTTGGATCAGATGATAGATGCATTCGACTGCACCTTGACGCCAAGTGACTTCGTGGGGATTGGTAATATGGGGTGAGACGCTCTCGACAAAGGTAGTGAATCCCTGCACTGGGATAACACTACAGACGCTGGCAAAGCATTTGGCAGCGATGTATCGGAACACTGCGAGTCTGCTCTGAAGGGCACGAGTCACGTTGGGCAGGAGCTGCAACACCCAGCCATGGAGTGATGGATTTAGTGACGCGATAAGAGCTCGCAAAGTGGACAGGGCGTCGACAACTTGTTGTCCAAACTCATTTTCAGGTTCGTGAATATTTGCAGGTAGATCGCCCGCGAAGCAGATGCGAATCGGGTCTTCCATAATAGATTTGAGTTTAGGCACCTGCTCGAACAGCTTGTCACCAAAGAGATGGCACAGCTGATCGAGTGCATCTTTGGAACCTCGGCGCATTATCTTAGCCTTTTTCGCTTCACGTTCAAAAGCAGCCGCATCTGGACGGTCCTGAATATCTTCATCCTTTTGGAGCGAGAGCATGCCGACTTGCTTGTCGGCGTTAGGATGAAACTCAGGAGTCTCGCCTGTCTCCATACAGCATATCTTGACGATGTTGCCAACGACTTTCTCCACGACTTTGTTCCTGCCAGCAGACACGAGGTGGTGCACCAGGCCTGCCATCGCACTGGCAGAGAAATGCTGCAGGTCAAGGTTGTTTTCTTCCTTGATGCTATCCATGATACCGTTGATCGTGTTGTTGGGCCGTTTAGGAACTTCGCCGAACGCCACCATAGCCGCGGCAGCAACAGCTTTGATGCGCACATCAAATTCCTGCTTGGCGGCAGAAGCCTCAGAGATGGCGCTTCGAGCATCATGTCTCGATGTATCGAGACTTTCCGCTGACGCCATCCTCTGGACAGCAGACAGCGACTTCTTAAGACGGTCGAAATCATGAGAGACAATCCTCTCCGCGTCAGCAATTGAAAATGCGTTTTTACCAGCTTGCTCCTCGCCTTGACAGACTACTGCAAGAACTGGCAGTTTCCCAGGTGGAATGTGCGCCTGCTCCACAAATGTGTTCAGCAACTGTTGACACTGGGCGCGAGCAATCTTGACATAGCTCGTCAGGTCAGCATAGAAAAGCGGCCGTTCCTCTTCGACAAGTGGCCGAAGCGTGTCTACGACAGTGGAGCCAAATTCGTCACGTGTCTGTACATTGGTAGCGAAAGATGCCATCATAGCCGCAGCAAACATCTGGGTAGTGGCATATGCAGATCGCAGTAAAAGAAGCACACGAGGCGTAAACGTTGTGGTGCGTTGTTCAGTGGGCCATAATGAAATTGCTCTGCCGAGAGCTTGGCAACTGAACAGGCGAGATCTGACCAGCACATCGAAGCCGACAAGGTCGACATCACCCTGCATGATTGCAGCATCTATGTTGTGAGGGCTTGGTGTGGTGACTGGCACTACTGGTTGACTCTTCTCTGACCTTCGTCGCTTTTTGGAAGGCTCCGAGGTACCATTTTGCGGTGAGGCTTGGTGGACACTTGCAAGTGGGGCGAAAGTCTGTCCCGATGGCTTCAAGAACAAAGTAGCATCCATTGGAATGCCATGGCGGCTCGGCCCTATTGGGTGGGTGCTCAGAGAGATCAATGGCTGGATATGCGACTCGAATGCCACCATGAACGCTTGCGGGCCCTGGTCAGCGAGGGCATCTGCCAATGCATTCCAGACATCCAGAGACAATCGTAGAACCGCCTCATTACGTTCCACCAGCAGGTTCTGGAACACGAGCCGAAGAGCCTTGCCGTTGATCCAAGCCTTGGAGTCAGAACCTTCGATTTTGATGAACATCAGAAGGGCCCTCAAGACAGCAGAACGAACACTGGTGATTGTGTGACGCAGGAATGGGTATAGGCGTGGGACAAGCTCATGGAACGCCTGAGAGGAATCTTCGGTAGCATTCTTCTTCATGGCTTCTAGGACTTCTGGGAAGCTACAGAGCTTGGCGAGCAGGTCCATGACTGAACCAGTGCTGGCGCTCAGATCGTCGCTCAAGCTGGACAGGCATTCCCACACGACGCTGATCAGATGACTCAATTCACTCGAGCGTACGTTGACGAACTCTTGGGCGACAGGAATAAGTGTGGTAGCGCTCACGGAGCGGACATCGTCGTCAGCATCGCCTAAGCCCTTGATGACACACTCTAGCACTCCATCCATCAGGGAATGATCTTCGAACAGCATGTCGGTTCGAACAGCGACGAGATATCGCATGCCGATCATACCGCCGTGACAAGCGTGCCATATACGCCGAGAGACTTTAAGATCCTTCTGCATGACTAGCCTATAGAGAATGCGATTGATCTCACGGACAGTGGTGGCAGGGACATGCTGGAGCAAGGCACCGAGAACTTGGCCCGCTGTCTCGCGGATAGGTGCAACTGCGTTATCGGAAACGTAATCTGCAAATCTGTCCAACATGAAAACACAGCAGATGCGACAAGCTAGGTCATCTAACCAAGCACGATTCAACGCATCGTTCTCCGGCCGGGTTTTTGAGGCTTGCCTGCCAGCGCCCGCGCCGTGTACGCGGATGATCTCTCGAAGCGCCATTGCCGCACCATGGCGGATCTCCCACTTGGAGTCAAAGAGATCCACAGTCAGGAACTCGCACAGTCGTTCAAAAGGCCACTCCTTGCCTTGTTCCTCATAATCAGAAACCAAAGCGGACTGCTCTGGCACAGTGGCACCCTTGAATTCTGAGACAACCTTTGAACCATCGTCTCCACCCTTACGATCGAGGGAGAAATAGTCTGCGTTAGCGTTGACGTCGGGTTCCTGTTTGATTTCCTGCTTTACCTCAGAGTCGGCTGGGGTTTGCGAGACACTGGCGTTACCTGGACGTGGACCAGTGAAGTCGTATTTGAACTTCTTGTTGTCACGTTTGAGCTCTTCTTTTCGCCTGCGCTTAAGCATATTAAGTTGGCGTTTGCTCATTTCGCCTGAAGGCGTCTGGGGTTGGGCGTCGTCAGGCGACTTGCTTGCAACGTCATCGTTGGCCGATACAGTTGCATTTGAGGGGCCTGTCTCTAGCTTGGGTAGCTGTGGCTGTGAGGGGTGGGCCGGTCTGACGAGTATGTCCTTTTCAGTGACGAGGTCTTCCTCGATATACTCGCCTCCAAGACCGAGTCTGCTGGAGAGTGTCTTCTTCTGGTGTGCGAGACGCTCGGCAGGGTTGAGACCGGCAAGTTGAAAATCGTATTGTTTGCCAGCGCTCCCGAGCAATTCCTTGCCGTGGGTCAGGATGGACTCGACATCCAGAGTGGCAAGCTGCAATTGGTCTGGCTTGGAAGCAGCTTCTGACTTGACGACAGAATCTGCATCGTAGCCGTTTCCATTTACATTGTCGGCGGCCTCAAGAGTGGCATTGGGATCGTACCGATCGTTGTGATCGACAATGCCGCCAATGGCCTTTGCAGCGGCAGTGCGAGTGTCCCACGAGGGAGACCTTAGATATGGTACGACGCGAGTCAATAGATTGAAGAGTTCGTCGGGATGATTCTTTTGGACATCGGCCAGCTGTTGGGCAGCAGTGTTGCGAATGAGGGCAGTGCTGCCGGTATCCAAAAGGGTAACCAAGCGGTCCAGCCGTGAAGCAGCCATTATGCGGCCAAGAAGCCAGCCGAAAAGGGCCTACCTATTGCAAGGCAAAACAGGCAGGTCAATTGTCGGGCGACATCCGGATGGTGGCAGCGACGGCAACGGTATCAACGAGCACAGCAACAGCAACAGCAAGGCAATTGAAGATGGCGTCGTGAAGAAGCAGAACGCAGACAGGGACCAAATGTGCAAAGAAGATGGGATGTTGGATGCTGTGCGCGCAAAAGTGAGAATTGGCGGCCAATCAGGAGGCAGCAAAGCGAGCGCGACAGACAAGCATAGAGCAGACAGCAGGTCGCGCGTTGGNCTGGCGTGAAGGCGAAGCGGAATCGGATGCGGGCGGGCGATGGATGATACTTCAGCTTTCTTTTTAAGCTCATCCGTCCGGTGGTGAATCCTCCCTTCCAGCCTTGCCGCACCTTCGTCGGTCAGAAGTCGACGATCGGCCCTGGTATTGTCGGACGTGCTTAACTGCTTTGGGAGGCGGCAGCGTTCTCTTTGGCAGTCGCAATATTAGGTACAAGCTGACTACGCCTCCACTTCATCAGCTGAACCCCGTTATTCACCGTGCATTGCAGCAGCTGCGTATCTCTGCGCGGTATGCCACAGTCTGGCTCTGCACAGTACAGCATGCATGCTCAAGCCACGGTATATCGCAGCCTTTCGCAGCATTCCACAGCACGGCATGATCGACATGCTGTCACCATCATGGGCTCAGATCATCACGTGATAGGCGTCCAGCCAGGCCCCCTCCACCTTCTTTGGGGATCTGCTACTGCGCGGTGCTGCTGTTGGTGGTGCATCTGTTGTTTGGGCCGAGGTTGTGGCTGCTTCGGTGCTACACCTGCATTTCGTCCTCTTTGACTTTCTGCCTTCTCTACACGCCCGCCTGCAATTGGCCTGGTCCCAAGCAGGTACCCAGCAGCTGCGACACACATGCGTCTCTCATTCAACATACGTATAAAGTTGGACATGCTCCTCACTGTCCCAGTCTTCCTTCCCCTGTGTAGGCGGTACCCTGGTAGCCAGTAGAGCTACCTCATCTTCCGTGCCTTGAGCCTGACAATGTCATCTGCCTTCAAACGTCTGTCATCCCTTGTGTCTCAGGTTGCTCCTTCATCGACCTCAACTTCGCCAGGTGCCAGCCTGCCGAACAAGGACCGACTGGCTCAACCTTTCTCCCATCGGTATAATATCCACCAGTTGTCGCCCACATTCTTTCTGCCGCGTGCCGCTGCCATTGAACCAGACGCCTGCGCTGTATATCATACCACGTCGGATGGTCATCTTCTTCGTCGCACCTACCAAGGGACTGCTGATCGTGCAAGAGGTCTTGCGTACTACCTCAGAAAGCATGGTCTGAGAAGGGTAGGCATTCTCTGCCCGAACACGCCTGCGTTTTTAGAGGCCATCTTTGGCATAGGAGCAGCCGGTGCGATCAATGTCGCCATTAATTACCGTCTCAAGCCAGAAGACATCGAATACATCTTCGATCATGCCGAAGTCGATTCCATTATCGTCGATCAAGAGTACAGACATTTATTGGATGGCTTTTGCAAGACGCATTCAGATGTCAAGATCATCATAGATCTAGATGCTGGGCAGGCTGATGGTCCTTACGAAGATGCTATTTTAGAAGGTCTGCAGTATGATGGTGAAGTTGGGAGCCATGGCTGGCATGGCTTAGAGACCCAGGTTTCGGATGAAGAAAGCGTGATCGCTCTGGCCTACACATCTGGAACCACTGCGAAACCGAAGGGGGTTGAGCTCACCCACCGAGGCGCTTACATAGCCTCAATGTCCAACGTCATCGAGAGCGGTCTGAATTCCCACCATCCCAAAACGCAGAGATGTCACTATCTGTGGACGGTATGAGCGATCGCACCCACCTTACACCACAGCCTTTACTGACTTGGTCCTCGCAAGCTGCCAATGTTCCACGCCATGGGATGGACGTTCCCCTGGGCCGTCACTGCTGTTAGGGGGACACATTACACCTTAAGAAAGATTGACTATCCTGAGATATGGCGGCTGTTGAAGGAAGAGCATATTAGCCATTACAATTCTGCACCGACGGTCAACACGTTGCTTTGTGCGGATCCAAATGCAGAGCGACTGCCAGGTCTGTACTGCACTCTTTTCAGCCATCGGCCCATACTGACAATGTCTCTAGAACCAGTGAGGGTGACCGTGGCAGCGAGTCCACCAACAGCGCACCTGTTTGAAACAATGGAGAGTTTGAATCTAATGCCGGTCCATGTGTACGGAATGACGGAAACGTACGGACCCATCACCAAAGGTTACTCCATGCCTTCTTGGGACAAGCTGCCTACGAGGGAGAAGTATGCCAAGATGGCGCGACAGGGCCATGGCTTCATCATGTCACTGCCGGCACGGGTGATTAAAACCGCAGAAGACGAGAGTGCGTCTGGACAAGGTGGGCTAGCCGAAGAGATAATTGATGTCGCCAAGGACGGCAAGGAGATTGGTGAGATTGTCTTCATTGGTAATATATGTGCCAGGGCATATTTCAAGGACGAGGCTGCAACGCGCAAGCTATTCGCAGGTGGCGTCCTCCATTCTGGAGACCTCGCAGTCTGGCATCCGGACGGTTCCATCCAGATCCTCGACCGCGCAAAGGACATCATTATCTCGGGTGGTGAAAACATCTCGTCTCTGTCGGTGGAATCCCTGTTGGTAACACATCCGGATATTCTCGAGGCTGCCTGTGTGGCTGTTCCTCACGAAAAGTGGGGAGAGACGCCCAAAGCTTTCATTACGGTGAAAGCAGGTAGAATAGACTCGCTGCGAGGCGAAGACGTCATCTCGTGGGCTAAGGAGAACAGCAACATAAGCCGGTTCATGGTCCCGAGCGAGGTCGAAATTGTACCCGAACTGCCCAAGACCAGCACCGGCAAGTTAAGGAAGAACGTGCTGCGCGATTGGGCCAAGGGTGGAAGGTGAGGGATATCAAGGGGCGGGAAGACATAATGTGCGTCACCCGCGCCGGGTGTATCTGATAGCTCGACGTGAATCTGGTCTGCACGACATCCTCGTTCATGTCAACCTGGCATCCAACCAACTCTCATTCTTGTCCGTGACTGACACACTCCCATCGAGATGGAACATTAGATCTGATGATGGCTTTCCTTTAGGGCTCTACGTTAGTCGCGGTCAATTGTTCACATGGCGTCCAGAGCAAATATTTCCCAAGCGGTAAATGATCGTCAATGGCTATCGGTGGTGCACTCGACGTTAATGAGTTCCGCCCGTGGTGAATATCTAACCCAGCTAGGCTAAGCAGACCGTTAAATCAGCTGACGCCGCGTTATGATATCGACAATCTCGACTTATGACCGCTCTTTCCGGGAGTACCCGTCGCCTCAACGCGTTACACTGACGCGTCGTTGACCACGCCACGACGAGGCATTGCAAGCCGAGCATGGCATGTGTCGAATGAGGTGTGAGAGCGGCAGTCACGGCACGAATACACACAATACGCTTGACGGCTGCTCATGCACTGCATCACTGCCGACCTTAACCTTGGGCACGCTGGTGTGCGCCCGGCGCCCTCAGTAAGTTGGTGATCAGTCACGCCAGCACGTCGCTTCACGACATGGCGGATTTGCACCAGTCCCACGAGCTTGCAAAAAAGCTTGCCCCGTCCGCAGTCGACCTTGAGAAACACCTCGCAAAACAGAATCGTCTTGTCGTTGCAATCACTCGTCACGATGTCGAAAGCTGGAGATCTGCGCCGGAGAAGGACAGGTTCGTATGGGTAATATGTCGAATGGTAAGTGTTCCGACGTCGTCGATGGCAACTTCACTCTCATCTGCAAGCTGCTCGCGCGCCAGTGGTGTTGTATTAGCTATCTATGGCTTGCGTTGATGTGTTGACCCGCTCTCTGACAATTTTACAGAAAACTACAGTCGCCGAGCTTCACAGCGCCTACCTGCAGGGATGCGGCGTCGCGGCGCTTGAGGTCAAGTTGCTGCGTGGTGGCGTGGACCTGCCCTTGACTGCCACTGCGGGTGAGCTAGATTACTTCAAGGACCGTGTGGTCGTAATACACGCAGCGCGACCATCACTGCCACCATATCAACCGCCCGCTCAACCAGTGCTGCATCCGATGGGGCAAAGTACGTCTAAGTCAAACCAAGTCCAATCACCCGCTGGCATTGGCGCCATAGCCTCCCAGCCGCCTCTTTCACAGGTGAGCAGACAGAATTGGGGACCGCCGGCACACTCACTTCAAGGCAGTCCAGTACAGCATCAATCCCTCAGCCACAGACATATCGTTAACGATCAACAGCAAAATTCTCCCTCAAAAGTTACCAAACACAGTCATGAAATGCCCTGGAAAAAGTCTGAGGTGCAGCACCCTCAAATTGGTAACAATCCAACGCTTCAGACTCAGCCTACTATCTCTCCGGTCACGGGTCTCCATACCCCACTGACCAGCATGCCTGATATCAAATCTGAATCGCGAAGTCAAGATGGCTCTTTGGCTGATCTGCCTGAGGAAGCGAACGAACTGCAGGGTAGCCAAGAATACGCCCCTGTTTTGCCCCAGGAGAACATATTCCAACAGGATGAGCCTGATACTTACACGCCTCAACGCCAGAATGCGCTTCAGCTACTTGCAAAGGACGAAAGGCCAGAGAAACTAGAAGCCGGAGTCAAAAGAGTACTCGAGGCTCTCAAACAGATTGAAAAGCCTATGCGAGCAAGGCTCGAAAGTGCTGATGCCCAGAACTGGGTACGCCAGATCGATGCGTTGCGCGACACAGCGGTTAGAACCCGCACAGTGGTTGGCGTTGTAGGTAACACTGGGTCAGGCAAGTCGAGTATCATCAATGCCATGCTAGAGGAGGAACGTATTGTCCCCACTAACTGCATGCGTGCTTGCACTGCTGTCGTCACCGAATTGTCTTACAACTACGACAAGAATGAAGCCGCGAAATACCGGGCAGAGATCGAGTTCATCAAACCAGAAGACTGGGAGAAAGAGCTGCGGATTCTGTTTTCAGAAGCTTTCACTGAGGAAGGTAGACCCTCGCGAGAGGTCTCTACTGTAGACTCCGATGCTAGTGTAGCATACGCGAAGATACGCGCGGTCTATCACGATAAGACTAACGAACAGCTTGCCAGGAGCTCTATCGAAGGCCTCATGCAAGTTTACAAAGTCAACAAGATCCTTGGCTCAAAGCGAACAATCAAGTGCCGTGATCCCGAGACGTTCTATCATCGGTTACAGCAATTTGTCGATAGTAAAGAAAAGGAGGAGCTGGATAAAGCTGGCCGCCGGAAAGCCAATCGAAAGAAGGAATTCGAGTATTGGCCTCTAGTGAAGGTGGTGAGAATATACACAAAGGCAGATGCTTTGTCAACAGGAGCTGTCATTGTCGATCTCCCGGGTGTGCATGACAGCAATGCCGCTCGTGCTGCTGTGGCCGATAGCTACATGAAACAGTGCACAGGTCTCTGGATTGTTGCGCCTATCACTCGCGCTGTAGATGACAAGGCAGCGAAGAATCTTCTTGGTGAGTCGTTCAAGCGTCAGCTCAAGTACGACGGGTCCTACTCTGCTGTGACCTTCATCTGTAGCAAGACAGATGATATTTCCAGAACAGAAGCGATCGAATCGCTTGGAATTCAAAGCAAGGTTCAAGAGCTTGCTGATCGCGAGTCAGAGCTCGAACGCGAGAAGGAAAAGCTGGAGGACAGGCTGTGCGAGTTGAAGGACGCCAAATCTGACCATGCAAGCGTCATTGAAGATGTCGATGATCAGGTTGAAGTTTGGGAAGAGCTGCAAGAAAAAGCCGAGTCAGGCAAGCAAGTCTATGCTCCTCAAAGTTCTAGTACGAAGCGGAAGCGAAGTCTTGATAAAGGGCGATCACGCAAAAGAACACGCATAACCTTAGATGATTCGGATGACGATGGAAATGATACAAAGTCTGAAAATGGCAACGATAGTGCGAATGAGTCCGATGAAAATGATAACGATACCGAGCCTCGTAAGGTCGTTACACTTGACGACATCGAGTCAAGACTCAAGGAGCTCAAGCAGCTAAGGAAAGAGGCTCGTGCAGAACGAGCCTCTATTGAGAGAGAATCTAAAGAAGCCCGCGAAGAGCTGAAGGCTATCAAGAAAGAGCTTAGCGATCTAGACGCAAAGCAAACCATGATGTGTGTACAAGGGAGAAATGCATACTCTGCCGGTGCTATCAAGCTCGACTTTGCAAACGGAATCAGAGAGTTAGACCAGGAGAATGCCGAAGAGAAAGACCCTGACAACTTCAATCCAGACGAGGATGAGCGCGATTACGACAAAGTCGCTGACGATCTACCAGTGTATTGCGTGAGTTCAAGAGCCTACCAGAAGTTGTGCGGGCGAATGAAAAAGGACAGGAAGGTACATGGCTTCACAACGCCTGAAGAAACCGGCGTCCCCTCACTACAAGTACATTGTAAGAAATTGACCGAGAAAGGTCGACAAGCCGGCTGTCGTAAGTTTCTCAACGCAGCTACACAAGTGATCAACTCGATCAGCCTCTGGGCGTCAGATGATGGAAGTGGACTCAGACTGTCGAGTGAGCAACGAAACCATGAGAAGAACTTCCTCGCTAAGAAATCGAGGGAGCTTCAGAAAGCTTTAGAGAACTGCGTAAAGAATGTCTGTGGGGAGGTAGTGGCAACATTGAACCGGCAAATCTTCGATCACTTTGACCCGGCGATAGAAGAGGCCGCCGCCAAAGCGTCGCCTACTGCATCCAAATGGGGTGCACATCGCGATATCGGTGGGCTGCATTGGTCTACATATAAAGCTACCGTGCGTCGCAATGGTGAATGGCGCTGCAACTTCAATGAGGAGTTGGCCGAACCTCTGTACAAGATCATGGCAACTGCGTGGGAAAGGGCCTTCCAGCGACGCCTGCCTCAGATCCTTCACGGCTTCATCAAATTGGCAACGCACTTATTGCACCAGTTCCATCAGGCCGCAGAGGCAAGGAGCAGAGACATGGGGATAGGAATAGCACGAATGGGGCTGTTGGCTACCCAGCTCAAAGCTCATGAAGCCATCTTCACTGACTTGGCAACCACCATGATCGGACAAGTGAACGAGAGGCAGCGTGACGTCAACCGTGAGTTCACGCCTATGATCGCCCAAGCCATGCTGCCTGCGTACGAATATTGCACCAATGAGAGCGGGTCCGGGTCGTTCGCGCGCATGAAAGCAGGGATGGCGAATCACGTGGAAGCGGTCAAAAATACCATGTTTCAGGCTGCAGTGGATGCGGTCAAGACAGCTCTCCAGGACATGTGTCGGTCTGTGCAAAAGGACATGCTCGATTCGGCCGACAAAGTGTATGTATCGATGCTGCAAGACTACATGGGCGTCTTCGGCGGTGGGTCCGGCACCATGCAGCTTCATCTCTCTCGTGAAGAACGTGTATTGCGTCGCGAAGTCGACGAGGCCAACAGCAAGTCAGAGAGCCTGTTCCAGGAGATTGTCGACACACCAGTGGAGGATCTCCAGGCGGTAGCAGGAGCTGAGGATCCTGATGTGAATGACACGCATAATAGTGTCGAGGAAATCAGCTCGGACAGCGATTTCGAGTCCACTGCTAATGAATTAGACGACGATGATGATGAGGAGGGGGAGGGGGAGAACATTGGCGAGGACGACGCCGAACACGGCAGTCCGGACGAATGATAGCTGTATGCACTCGAGCTTTCAGCCGTCTGGAATGAAGTCTTATCGACATGTTTTTATATAATTTGCGGCGATGACGAGAGTCCGCCCAGCTTCATGCAACATCCTGCACAGCTTTTTATCAGCCACCGTTTTGTATAATAACGAAGTCACGATATACTGTACGCTATCTTAGTCAAGACAGAGAACTTGCATGCCCTGACTCGTTTGATACTGTGCCGAACGTCCTCTCAAAATCTTTTCTGAGCATTTGTCGCAAATACCAATGATTTCTCTCCCTCAAGTTCACCTTCGGTGCCGAGATGGTCGACTGGCAAGGAATCGTAAACTGTACCACTGCTCGACCGTGTTAGGCAGTTGGGTGGTCGGCTCATCGCGGCTCAGACCCTGCATAAGGCGATTGAATAAGCGCAGAGACACATTACTGTAGTGAAGGCACGTGCACTCAAGCCACGAGACAGGGGTGGTATTTTTGGAACCGAGGGCCCAGCACCGCCCATTACGAGCCTGACCTGAGTATCTTGTTCCAATCTGCAACAGAAATTGTCCAGGTACAGCAAGGCAGTGGGTTCAAGTACAACTCGCGTCATCAATAGCGTCGGCCTTGGACAGCCGCCGCACATGGCGGCCAGCATGCATCGCGATTCCAGGTGGAAGCGAATGCCAACGCCTGGAATGAAGGCTGCAATATCGCCAGGCAAGGCATCGCAAGTTAACCCCCCGAGAACAGCGCTTAGTCCAATTTCTAAATGCAGTGCGTGCTGGCGCAGCGACCCCCGATGTCTCATTTGGATGCCATCCTGCAATCCATACCATCCCTCAGGCCTTGCGTGCATCGGCACAGGATGCGGCTGTAGTAGTTGTTGTTCTAAATGCTCTGCCTCTCTACCAACAAAGAGTATCTGGAATGGGCGGAATGATTGCCAGCGACAAACAGACCAGTTGGTTGGGTGGTGTCGTGTCATTCCCGCCTTTCCGTCGGTGGTTGATATAGTATCATCCATGGTCATTCTCCGAGCGATGGTCTTCGCCGGACGACCTTGGCATTGGGATCCTCATGCGCTCTACTCTCGTGTATCTCGTATGTCTCGCCTCTGGGCCACCCGTTTCCCCTCCTACTTACAGCATGCCAGCAGCAAGACGGTCTACGATTGTTGCCGACAACCTGTTTGGCATACCGTACACAGTATAGCAATTTGTGGATGCGCCGCTAGTACCTGCTAGTATAAGGCGTTGGCCGGCCGTCCTATGAATTTCTCGTGTTTGCCTTCTTAGGGCTTTATCCTATGGGTATAGTACGGCCACTACCCATACCGCATACAGATCGCTGCTCGAGTCGTCTGCTCTTTTATTAGGTGGGAGCGTATACGGTACATACAGACGGGCAAGTAGCTCAATGAGGTAGGTAAGTAGGGTAGGTAGGTAGTCCAGGAACGAAGGGACAAAACAAATTCAAAATAGACGATCCGAACCCTCCCCAACAATGGACCCATTTTCTCATCCGCTGCATCGCCTCCGGAGGTTGGAGGTTGGTTTTCTTGGACCTTTTGAGATTGTGGCAGCTTTCAATTGGACTGCGACATCCCACTTCCCGTCTCTTGTTGTCTCTTCCGCAGGTGTACCTTCTACCCGCTTGGGACCTGGGTTCCAACATAGGTATGTCTTTACCAAGCCACTCTGCCGCTGCTTCATCATCCTAAGGCTTGGTTGTTAGGCCGCCCCCTGCTAAGCATTGCACTTTGTCTACGCCTACTGGCAGTAGGACATTGTCAAATACTTAGGGAAAAGGCTGGCATTGCCGAACACATCCCATGCTTTTCGCACACAACCCACCAATCCCTCATTATTGGTAATTTTGCAAATCTGACTTTGATAAATGCAGCCTTGTACGACAGCAACATCATCTAAAGATTGACCTATGCCATTCTTTTTTAATTCAAAAAGGTCAGCAAAGCAGTGTTGTGAGGCCATCACGATCAAACCTACTCCGGGTAAGGACATATCGACAAAGTTCAGCCATTTGAGCCTGCATCCATTGCAAGTCAGTAAAGGCGAACACATCTCCCNAGAGAGTGTGTTCGTGCTCGTTCATCACACGCCTCACATGCACCCAGACCATCACCGAGCAGTGTATCTGGACCAATACCATGGTTTCGATCAACAACGACGTCTGAGACCAGCGCGCAGCGCCGTCGCATTGAACCCGTCGAATGGCGCCGGACAGAATGCTCAAATTTACCCTCTCACCAGTCCACTACCGCAAGGTCACTGGTCGCAGGTCCCAGATGCCTATCGTCCGCAGAGCTTCTCCAACAATCCCTCACATCCAGAACCATTGTTTGCCTTCCGGGATCGATTACCGCCGCCACAGCCGTATGCAGTTCAGAGGTCATTGCAAGACAGTCTTCCTTACCTTGCAGGGCCGCTTGGTCGTGATGTCACGTCGGAACCAAGGGGACATCCTCCCTTTCCTCCGGCCCATCAGTACCCTCAACTCAGCCCTTACGACGACCCGACCAGAATTTACAGAGCATACGAGCCACCATCGCATGCCGCATCAGCGGTGCAGAGATCTTTTAGCGAGCCTCACTCACCCTCATGGCTGTGCTCTCCCCTGTCAGCGACTCTCATCGAAGGACTCCCTTCTCTTGGTGTATCCCCAGTCTCTCCGTTGGCTAACGAAGTTACGCCTACTACCGTGGATCCACCTCGAAGACAGCCAATTCGCTCCGACACAGCAGCTTTTTCTGATGAGCGAGAGCTTGCCATGTTCGCCGCTGCTTCTGTCGGGCTCGGACCAGATGACAGCTTCGAGACTTCGCATAGCCACGTAGATGCACCGAATCCGACGCGACACGCTGCAAGACCCTCAGACTCCATGTCGTCACCTCCGCCATATCCCAATAGCCAGTCTTGGACGGTTGACACGCCAGCCACACGCCAGGCGCTGCGCCACTTGGCACAGATGCCTAGCAGTTCTGAACCTACTACCCGCCGATCGTCTCCAAGGCCGCCCATAACCAGCCTGGACGCCTGGATGAACGAGCCTGGCCCTACGCACTTCCATTCAGCGTCGGCCGTCGAACCTGCCCTCCGACAATCGGATGAAGAGTTGCCGGACTATGCCACCAGCCAGGCCCAGGCTGCTGCCAAATCCAGGCAAGCTGCCACGAGTCGTGCGCAGGAGCTACAGCGACGCTGGAGGGCTGGAATGGGCAGATCCCACGATCGGATTTGATTGAGGGTTCATGGCCGTGCATGATACCCGTTCAAAGGCGATCTATGGGAATGAGGAGGTCTGATGTGCCACCCAAGCTTTCGACATTCTATGTTGCATATGTCCTTCGATTCTATTTGGTTGCTATACTGCAGCTAATTGTTGGGGGAAACTTAGCGTTTTAGCACTTAGCATTTACTTTGAAGCGATACCCTAACAAGTTTTGGAACTCAGATTTCTTGCCATTGGCCGATACAAGTGCAAGTCGTAATCAGATTCTCGTGACGTCTCAAAATTGCAGCACTTTACTTTGTTCTACCAAGTCAATTTTGCTTTTGCCGTCCCATACATACACGAAAGTCTCCCCATGTGCAAAGAGATTCAAATTGAAACTCCTATAAATCTTATGGGAAGAAACACAGACTAAGATTTTTCAAGCTGTATGTCTTCATCTAGATAAGGCAGGTTTCGTCGAGACGAAGATTTAGTCGAGAATAACTGACCAGTAGCAAGCTGATGGTTTCCCAGCGATGCCTTCGTCGTAATGCAAATGTACATCGTGCGAAATGGTCGCTCTGTCGGTGGATATGCGATATCCTGAAACATTCGTAAGGCGTCCATTGATGAATTCTCATCCATGCTGAATTATCATTTCTCAGCTTGAACTGAGCTTCGCTATGGTGCAATGTTTGACATCCCAAATGAATGGCCGTAAAATCCTGCAGAACGCTCATAGAGTTTTCTCCGGTTGCCAGATGACGCCCAAATCGTGTCGTGTTATAAAAGCGGTCCACACCGCATCTCTTGAACGCCAATGCTCGAGCCGTGTAAAGAGAGGGAAACTGAGGGAAGGACGCCCGCAAACTGAGAGAGCAGGCGTGAAGGGAGTTCGACATGCCGGCGGTCAACGATATCAGTTGCTGGGCAGTATTCAGCCGTCCACATCCATGCCATCCGCTTCAACGCCGCCGTCGCGGGTAGCCCTCAGCTTCTTCTTGCCCTTGAGCTTGGCCCTCCTCTTATCCAGCTTCTGCTTCTCGAGCCTCTCTTGTTCCTCGAGCTCATCCTCATCCTCCTCCTCGAGCTCCTCCTCGGCCTCCACGACATCCTTCATCTCATCCGCGTCAGCCAGGGCCTGGGCTTCGTCTCTCAGCCTAGGTGGAAGCAAGTGCTGGTTCTCGGCGACCAGTTTCCTGTCTGCTTCGAGCTGCTTCTCCTTGTTGCCCTTCATCCTGTTGCGGTAGAAAGCGCGCTCACGCTTGGCCCTGATCTCGGCGACGCGCTGCATAGCCTGCAGCGTCTTGGCAACAAGGTCGCGGTTGTATCGGACTGGGATGTTGCGGCGCTGTGCGAATTGTAGGGTGGAGTCTACCGTCATCTCCTTGCCGTGTGCGCGACGGAAAGATTTCGTCCATGCCAGCTTACGTGGGTTACGCTTCATCTTGAACTATTGGTACAATATCAGTTAGTTTTGTTTTCACTCTTGCGCTCTCACTCAGTGTGCAAAGCAAGTCGGAAAGGGCGGGCTTTTCATACGTTCTTGTGGCATTTTGACCGGCAAAACCGGAACAGTTTCGCATCGTTGCGAACAAACGTGATACCCTTGGACGGGTAGCACGGTTGTGAGCAGAAATAGCAAGTTTCGATCCTATGGTCAGTGTTAGCGGCTTTTCAAGCTGAGAGAGTTGCTGGTTTGAGGTCCTACCTCATCTTGACGTTCAATTACCACAGCGATGCGGTATGGATCCAAACGTGCTGGGGATGTTGTAAGGGTTGTTGCGGTGGGGTGTATGATGTTCAAAGTTTCCAAGCCAGAAACTTTTNGATGGTCCGTGCGTCGATCGGACCAAATAGGCTGGAGTCCCTTTGGGCTTCCCCAAAGTTATATAGACTTCCGGTCCCGCCGATCAACGACAAAGACATCTTTATCTATAACCTTGCCATCAATCCTGACGACTACATTTTGCATGTTCAGCAGCTCTGCATCAATTTAGCCTCCCATTAAATCCGCTCTCGTCAACTGTCGACTTAGCTATGGCTACAGCTATTGCGATAGGAGTTGGCGTTGCCACAGCGGCGTTCTTCGTATGCGCTAACTATTGTCTATCTTTCAATATATGAAACATGCCTAACGAAAGTGAATATTACAGGGTCGAGCTGGTCTCGTAGCTTTACGAAGATCGCGCGGTGCAACAAACTCGCTCGGAAAAGCCTTTTATAAGGGCGGCTTTGAAAAGACGATGAACAGGAGAGAAGCTGCTCTCATCCTCGAGACCTCGTAAGATTTTCAGGTGAAGAGAACGAGGAAGAAATTAGCATACTAATGTAGTACGACAGAGAGCGAGGCATCACAAAGGAGATCATTCGCAAAAAGCACCGGCAGCTTATGCTCCTGAACCACCCTGACCGAGGTGGCAGCCCCTATCTAGCTACGAAAGTTAACGAGGCGAAAGAATTTCTCGAGAAGCATGGTTGAGAGAAAGTCCTGGGATGTCCGCCCCAGGATCTGTATGATTAGTTGTGTTTGATGAGGACACTTAGCGTGGCGTTGGCTGGACCCCTTGAAAGTTCTCAAGACCATTTGAGAACCAAGAAATATATTTGTACTTGTATCATAGCCACTGGCTACAAGAGTCCGTGGCTCAAATTTAGGGAAGCTACCGGTGCAATCCCCGCTCATGAATTTGCTTCTATTGAAATGACTATTACTCTCGATCTCTGACATCACGAAAATTATACTTTCACCAAGCAGGCGCAGGGTTGAGCTTGATATCCTCGACAATCTTGGCCACAACCTCGTCCAGATCTTCGACCTCCAAGCCAAGCGCTTCACGATCTTCCTTGGCTTTGTCCTCCACGTCACCGCCAGCGCCCTCCTGCATATACGCCCCAAACATGGTGTTTGCAATTACTTGCATCATGTCACCACCTTCCTTGGCTTGCTTCTCGCCCAGTTCGAGTCTTCTCACAGGCTGGTGCTGTACAGTCCAGTCCTCTTCCCTGGAGCCATCGGCCTTCTGGACTGCGGCGAGCACGTTAGCTTGGGTGGTAGTGAAAGAGGAGACGTAGACGAAGTTGTTTGCGTAGTGAGCCAGGCTACGCCGTGGGTTCTCGGTATTCTCCAGCGGGAGTGCGAGCACCTTTGCCACTGCCTCTCCAACACGAGGCAGAGTCGACATGGTGACCTTGCCCATGTCCTCAAAAGTGGTGACCTTGTGATTGGGGACGTCCACGCCGAAGAGGAACGCCATTTTCAGACTGGTCTCTGGCCAGGGACCGGTCGAGATACCAATCCACTTGCCGCCCTTCTCCTCGATGAATTGTCTCGCGGCACGTTTGGGTTGGAAGGCGGCGACGCGGTCGACCATCTCCTTGTTCAGCCCGTCGTTCGCGAATTCGTTGGGCACGATCCATTCCACGCCGGCAGCGATCGCAGCTTCAATCAGACGTGGCTGATCCGCCGTTGCCGCGATTGAGAGGCAGAAGATCGCCACGTCCTGGCCTTTGAAGACCTTAGTCAGAGCGGCCATGTCGGCATCTTGGCCGTATGCTGCGCGAACAACGTCGACATTGGCTGGGAAGGTGGACTGGGAATCAGGACGGCTGAGGATAGTGACGTTGAACTGGGCTGGAGATGCAAGCAACCCGGTCAGGATGTTCTTGCCAGTGTTTCCCGAAGCGCCAACCAGGACCACGTTGCGCAAGTGTTGTGTGGTTGCCATCTTGTATTCTGTGGCAGCTTTCGCTCTGGTACGGTTGATCGAGACGCAGCAACAGCGATTATTGTTGGCGAGAAAGTACAGCTAGACTGACGACTGATCGTGAGTGGATGACAGTGATACTGCGAATGCTAGCTGGAAATATTATAATGTTGATCTACATCTCAAACCATCAACTGCAATTATCGATGTATGTCATTTATATATGTAGGTATTATGCGGACGTCATTGGTAAAGTGATCTACCTAGATACCACCATTGAGTCTTCGCCTTGGAAACCGGCAGTGACCAGCGTGTGTTGCTCCATCTGCGTCAAACCTTCGTTTAGATGCCCAAAACTGGTGTTTGGGTTACTCCTAGTCCATCAGAACGGGAGAATTCGTCTTTGTACAGAGGCAGGAGAGTGCGATGCTTTCCAATCGACCCGGTACAGACGGGCCAACTTCAACCCGTTTCACTCCGCAAGACCTATGGACGAACAATTGGTCCGACGAAGCTTAGTCAGGTAAAAAGGAACGTGCCGAGCCGTAACACTGCCAGCACTGCAGGGACGGCCTCTTGCAACTGCTAGCACGTAAAAGACGCAAATGAAACTGCTCAGTCACAGCAAAAGCTATTGTTGTGATATCCTCAAGTAATCTACACAAATAATTGACATGTTGCCTCAGCTATTCCACGTTCTAATAGGAGCGGCTCCATGTTGTACTCAGGATTTCCTAAATACTCCAAGTAATGTGACAGGTTTTGGTTAGAGCAACGGGTCGATGAGAAGCCTCGTGGGGACATGCGTGTTCAAACTCGAAGCACAAAATGTCACAGTTCCTACAAAAACAGCATTACCTGGACCAGTTCAAACTTGACGGAAGAGTCGTCTCAATGTAGTCATCGCCTCATGTGGGTGCGCCTCAAGCTGGAGGTGGTGGGGGTGGCACATCACCAGGGGGCGGTGGCGGCGCATCGTTACCTGGTGGTGGAGGTGGAGGTGCATCGTAACCGCCGTAGCCACCCGGGGGAGGAGGTGGTGGTGCGTTCGCTTGCCATGGAGGAGCAGCACCGCGAGATTGCTGCCATGGGGGTAGGCCACCAGATGGGCCACTAGGCGGACCGCCGTAGCCACCACCGTTACCACCACCACTGTAGCCACCGTATCCGCCTCCGCCATACCCGCCACCGTTACCTCCTCCGTTACCTCCACCATACCCACCTCCATTACCGCCTCCGTAGCCACCACCATTGCCATTGCCACTGCCACCATAACCACCACCACTACCACCACCATTATAGTTAGATGGGCCACGGTGGTTATCATGACGGTTCAACCAGGGCGCTGGACCACCTCCACCGCCACCTTGTCCACGGTTAGGCATTTCCCAAGGCGCAGGACCGCCAGTGGGGCCACCTGCGGGGCGTTCCCATGGGGCTGGGCCACCTCGAGGTCCACTGGGTGCATCTGTTTGGTCCTGTTCGTAACCGATCTGTCGTCCCGCATGCATGGTGTTCCCACCACCACCGAATTCGTTCATCAAGTTGTCGAACTCAGCATCCTGTCCGGTAATTTGGCCGACAGGACGCCTTGGTGGCGCACTTCGGAAATCAGTACCCGGCCGACGGTCAGGGCAGTCACGAGCCATGTGTCCAGCATTGCCACAGATGCGACAAATGATGCTTGCTGTATAGTTGCGAGCTTGTGGGCAGTCGTATTTGCGATGGCCAATCTCACCACAATTCTGGCAAGCTTGGTTCTCGTCGTCACGCAGGGTACCGTTCAAAGCTGCAAGCTCACGTAGCTGGTTTCGCTTGAGCTCGTTCTGTCCTTCTGGAATAGATGCAGCCTACAATATTTGTGTCAGTATAACGAACAAAAGCCACATGGCCAATCATATGCAAGGCGACTTACAGTTTCGACAACATTGTGAATGAGCTTCTTGGCTTTGTTGACCTTCTCTTCACTGTCGGCCATGATCAGACAGTGCAGGTCCTCATCTTGGTTGCTGGCATGAGCAGCGTCGGATTTGCCCTTGCCCTCTTTAACGGAGCCTTTGCCACGAATCGCGATTTTCGCACCGGATTCATTCTCCATCTTCTTCAACGTGTTTCCACGAGGTCCGATTAGTAGACCGACTGTTAGTAGAGAGGCCTAAGTGTTAGTAAAGTAATTCATGGCAGGAGGTAATGGGGATGGTTAGCAGTGGAAAGGAAAGTGGCTTTCAATCGCCATGAGCAATCAGGCATACGATGCAACGCACGACGAACAGATGTCACGCATTTCTCGCGTACTCCTCTGACGCCTAATCCGTAGCCAAAGCTAGTCACCGTGCAAGGAAGGGAGGGGAAAGATAGGTTTAGTGGGTTAGTGAGCATACTGAAGTTAATTTCTGGGTAGTCGTTCACAGGCACGTAGACTTTCTCCTGTGTCTTTGTGGGCCGACGATAGTCCGATGGAGGTTGGTAGTTGGGGATTGTCTTCATGGCCTTTTCAATCAGTTTGTGTCGCTCATCTTCCAGCTTCTTGCGGTAGCGAGTTTCGCGAGTATTGACACGGCGACCAAAGTTATCGTATTGCGGTGGTGGAGATGGAGACCTAATTAGAAAATGTGAGGTCAGTAAAGTACACTTCCCATAAGAACGGAAGGTTTCGCAGAAGACATACCTATCACCGTCAGCAGGAACAACATCGTTGATCCTGAGCTTCTGCGTGATCTCCTCGATGCGAACATGCATCACGTAGGCATCGATCTGCTCAGTGGTCATGTTTCCTGTGATCTTCGTTGGAAGGTTCATCAGGCCAGCCGCCTTATTGTCGCTTGCGTCACCCCAGCGATTGCGCTTGCGCCTCTTCTTCGTGCCATCTGGGTTCAGCTCTGGTTCGCGACGCTCAGGACTACGACCTCGCTTCGCGCCCACATCATCGGCTGGCGGAGACTCGTCTGGACCGTCGCCCACAAAGCGACGTTTCCCGAGGGGGATCGTGTTGGCGCCGGATTCGCGCGGGTTGACACGCCAGGACATTTTGGTGAGTTGATCGGTGGCGATGATGGTGATGAGAGAGATCCGTGAGGCAATCACTCAGGTCGCAGGGGAGAAAGCTAGGAGACAGATGAAAGCCAAGACGCTAGCAACCGGAAGACGCGGCACGTCCCGCAGTAGGCTTATAGCGGCCTTCCACCTTTGCTTATATCACGAATGACTAATGCATAATATACCTACTGTGCTATGCTGGTAGAGTGAGTGATGGAATTCATGTTGAACCGTAATTAAATGCCTATATGGATTGGACAATTCCCGGGGGCATCATCTCAATATTTACAGCTCATACGTTGGGTTTCTGATTCTTTTCTTCGTCCTTCATGCCGGACATGACCCACGAGCTTGCCTCACGAGCATACTGTGCGACCTTCTCCTTGTCAGCCAGAAGCTCCTTCATCCTGTAAGGTTCAGGAACATCCGCGCCCTTCTTCAAGGCTGGACGGGCCCACATTCTCTCCTCCCATGCCTGGAGAGTGGGGAAAGGCGTGATATCGACGCCGGCCCACCCAGCGGCGGAGATCCAGCCCCAATGGGCCATGTCTGCGATCTAGATAGTGTCAGTCTCCAGTCTATGTTTCTTCCGGCCGGAACGCTACCCTGACAGCTTGATAGGGAAGAGCAGCAAGGTCAGGAGGGGGGAGTTTTCGATCTTACAGTGCACTTGTTACCGACGATGTAGTCAGTGCCGGCATCCTTGAGATGCTTGTCCAAGACGCCGTACAGACGCTTGGTCTCGGTCTGGTAACGGTTGACGCCGTAGGGGATCTTCTCTGGGGCGTATCTGTAGAAGTGGTTGGCCTGGCCCTGCATGGGACCGACGCCGGCGTTCAGGTAGAACAGCCAGTTGGTGACCTCGATGGCCTCCCTGGAGCCGGCCGGGTAGCTGAACTTGTGATCCTTGTCGTACCGATCGACGAGGTACTGCATGATGCTGCCGCTCTCGAATAACCTGATGTCCTTGCCATCGGTGAATTTGTCCGTCAGTGCTGGAATACGGCCATTGGGGTTGATCTCGAGGAACCAGGGCTCTTTCTGCTGGCTCTTGGAAAACTCGAGCTTGGTCGTCTGATATGGCAATCTGCGACTTACTTAGCAAACCAGCCCCAATGACTTTGCAGGCTGCATCTCCTAACTCACCCCAATTCTTCAAGGAGAATTGATATTTTGATACCGTTCGGCGTCTGTGCAGTGTACAGGTGAATGCTTGGTTCTGTAGACATTTTGTATAAACTTCCTGTTCGATTGATTGCTCGATATCGACAACTGGCAATCTTTAGAAGCGATAGGGAAGGGTAAACACTATATAGAGGAGGGGTAGCTATCGCTTGCTTAACTGTCCCGCCCTTCCCATTTCCGTTTTACCCACTTTGACACCGAGGAACCCAGTTCCGGCTACCTAATCAACGTCAGATAGTTTGTCCGCATTAGAAATCATCGCAGCCGACCTCCACAACCACTGGGACTGCCACGCTAATACCCTAGACATGCTTACTGTAGGTGTTCGATGCATATCATCGCTCTCGCAGCAGCGCCCTTTTGCAGCACCATCAGTCATATGCGCTTGCGGAAGAGGTGGAGCAGTTGCGGCAATGCTCTATACTCAAAAGTCATTGTCTTGAAAGCCGTAATCTTGCGCTGTTGTCACTCAACGACAACAACTGTCCTGTCACATTTATGACGTTTTTTTCGATTGAAGTACCGGTCGGTCTACATGCTGCCGAATGAGCTGTAGCGTCCGGAATTTGCATGATCCATGAACAGTAGGAAATGCTGAAGTTAGAACTACGGATGGAATATGGGTCTGCTGAGCATAACCACTGGATATATATAAAGCCACCTAACTCAAGCCAAGACGCCAGCTTCTATGATGAGGCCCACAGAGTAGACACAGCGGGTGAACGCAAACATTGGTCCAAGTAGAGTCAAATAACTGCAAGGCCTGTCGAGGTAGACCCGACGAGGGACCTAGCAAGCACAGTTATCTTTGGGGCCCTCAGCGGCACCAGCGCCCACGTTGACTCGGTTGTTGTCACCTCCACTGCCACCACTGAGTGCAGCCTGAGTGCCGGCTCCCAAGGCACCTCCTCTAGACTTCAAGCTGGTTTCTGGGATGGCATTCGCAATAGCAGTAAACACCTCGTTCACGTTCTGGCCAGTCTTGGCGCTGGTCTCGTAGAACAAAAGATTCTCCTCCTCTGCATAGCTCTTGCCTTCGTCGGCGCTGACTTTGCGTGCCTTTCCGTTGTCGCCAGCGTCTTCGTCGACATTATCATTGCTTTCTCCCTGTTCGCCGTCGGCAGCATCTTCTTCAGCAAGATCGTACTTGTTGCCAACAAGAGCGATTACAATGCCTGGTGAAGCCTGTCGCTGCAGTTCTGCGACCCAGTGTTTGGCCTTTACTAAGCTGGACGGTTTTGTGATATCGTAGACGACAAGGGCTGACTGGGCATTGCGGTAGTACATGGGGGCCAAGCTTGCGAAGCGCTCCTGGCCAGCGGTATCCCAGATCTCGAATTTGATGGTTCTGTTCGGTAGCTGGCATTTCTGAGTCAGGAAGGCAGCGCCAATGGTTGGCTCCTTGTTGGGCTGGAAGTCATTGTTGACGAAGCGAAGGACGAGTGAGGACTGGACGCTGCGAGTTAGCCAATGAGCCGAGATAAGCATGGGTATCAATGCAGGCTACCTTTCCCACTGCCGCTTCTCCAAGCAGCACCAGCTTGACGCTGCTGCTGGGTTTGGGCGCGCTTGCGCTTGTGGAGTCTGCCATTCCTGGCGGTACTGAGGGAACTTGCGCTCTCAGGGAGCGACCGACACCTTGAGAAGACAGTCTGGCGAGCGTTTAGCAACGGTCCGCAACGCAGGAAGCCTCGGATTCGTGGGATGGCGTGCGGTGGAGCGCGAGATGAATTGAAGAAAGGACGGTGCGTACTGTTACAGGTGAGATGTCAGATACCAAGTTCGAGAGCGAGTATACACTGCATAGGATAAGGAGTTGTCGATCTACCTACGGTAATGTGATAATGACGACGAGTTGGGTGTCGCCAGGCAGCGGGATTCAGCCCGCTAATTATGGTAATGCTGGGTACCGGAGCTGCGTAATCAGCGTTATGGGATTACCCGGTACACCCGCATGGCTGTAACGGATAGCCATGCCATCCTGCTACCTAGGTAATAGGTAGGTATCCTGCCAACGATCTCGTTCATAAAGGACCTTAATGTTCACGATATTGAGTCTGTAGCTCAACTATCTCATAAGCACCGGCCCAACCCCTGCTCGGCGGACTGCGACTATGCGATTGGAAGATGTGCTCGCGACCAGGCCTAAACCTTCGAAACAGCCGTGAGCAGTCATGGCAATGTCGAGGGTCCACTTTCGTTTTTTCTGAAGCGGAACAAGACCAAAAACACCTAGGTGGGAATGCAGTCAACAAACGGTGAGAGGATCGACTTATGATGGAACCATGGTAGATGCGAGGCAAGATGGATATTGAACGCCGCCAGCAGCATCCATGGCCTTTATGCTATAGGGCCTGTCAGAAACCCTGTCGTAGGCAGCGTTAACCCGATCAAGCCACGGAATCGCCCGGCTTTCCCTCTGCCCCAGACTGCGCGGATCTGCAAGGCACAAGCCGGTGTGACAGCAGCTGGAAGCAGGTACAGGCAGTACGTAAGTGACGTTTCCTCGACGTCTCGACGGGTGTGTGGACGGATAGATGGATGGATGCGATCACCTGCGCCCTCCCCCGTGGTCTCGCGCAGTAAAAGTATCCAACGCATGCCCTCTCGCCATTGTCCTGCTGACCTGGCCGCCCGACGTGACCTCTCGTGCAATTGCTCGCCTCGTTTATCTTCCATCACACGTCCTCCTGTCGATCTAGCCAGGCTTAACCATAGATTCGTGTGCATCCCTACTTTGGTGGAGAGTGTGCACCCTTTGTTTTGTCTTGTCCTGTCTTGTCTTGAACTTGTCTTTGCCTCCATCTTGCCTCGCCTTGACAACTCGTCTCGTCTGTGACATCCGTTTCGGTCCAACGATGATGGTCATTGGGACGCCGGCTTTGTTAGCTGCAGGCCTCGTTGCCTTTGCTGAGGCCTCGCTACTCACTCCTCCAGTTCTGCCTCTCATCGTCCGAAACCCCTACCTCTCCACCTGGCTGGCCAATGCGAGAGAGGAGCCATGGAGTAGATGGCCTATGTTCTATACAGGCTCTTCGGTAAGGCTTCCTGTGTCTGTCATGTTAGATTCCCCATCTGCTTTCAAAGCTCATACCTACCTGATCAGGTGGGCTTCTCTGCCCTTGCCTCTGTACCAGAGACCGGAACCGTCTATCCACTACTGGGTCGAGCCCAAGACTCGCTCGATGGCTCAGCTAAAGGCTACAACATATCGTTTCCAACTTATATTGGGGCGAACTACGATGCCTCCACCACCAACCTCTCGTATAGCATCCCAAATCCACACTCTGCCCACGATGAACCCTTAGAACTGGTCTTGAGCTTTCTCTCGCCCATCACCCCATCCTCCACTTTGAGACAGGGTATTCCCGCGAGCTATGTGACTGCCTATGTGAAAGGATCGTTCGATATAGACCTTTACATCGATTTGAACGGGCAGTGGGTGAGTGGCGACAGAGGCAGCGGCATCGTCTGGGAGCTTGCAGAGACTCGAGCAGACAGTGCTGGTGGCCTTCCGGCTTTGAAGACTTTCAAGGTCAAGCGCAAGGTCGAACAGCTTTTCACCGAAGTTGGTGACCAGGCTGAATGGGGCACTCTCCATTTCTCTGCACCTGCAGGAGTTGATCATGAAATAGGCACATCAGCTGTCCTACGCCGTAGCTTTGCGCGCAAAGGCAGGCTGCACAATGCTACGGACAGTGGTTTCCGATCGATCATGGATGAGGAGCCTGTTTTCGCTTTCTCAAAGCACTTCAATCTGGGTCGCAATGCTAAGTCCAAATCGAAGGCCACTGATAGTATCAGCTCTGACAGCGTCCTGTTCACTATTGCTCACATCCAGGACCCGGTGGTCCAATTCGCTAGTGAACGAGGCTTGACCAACATGCGCCCGCTTTGGGGAAGCTATTTTGCGTCTGCCGATGAACTTATCGGTTGGCATTACAAAGACTTCAAGCATGCTGATGCCCTGGCACTAAACTACTCTACCCAGCTAGCCAAGGATGCCTATAAGAGTGGTAGCGATAGCTACCAGGACATTGTTTCTTTGTCGGCAAGACAGGTCATTGGTGCGACCTCCTTCAGTGGGACACCAGAGAATCCGATTCTGTTCTTGAAGGAGATATCTTCCAATGGCAACAGTCAGACAGTTGATGTTATCTTCCCAGCTTGGCCGTTCTTCATGTATACCAATCCCAGGTGGCTTGCATATCTCCTGGAGCCGCTCATCGAACATATGCTCAGTGGTCAATATCCTAATGACTACACAATGCACGATCTGGGCACGCATTTCCCCAACTTGACTGGTCACCAGGATGGCAATGACGAGTACATGCCTGTCGAAGAGTGTGGTGACATGCTCATTATGGGCCTGTCTTTGATTAACAGTCTGTCAGTTTCCGCTTCAGGTTTTGCTACTTCCATCTGGAGTGCTATGGGGCAGGAGATGGAGTCCACCGGGCCTGGATACGAAACCGTGTCTCCTTTCGCCCTTCCGTCAAACTGGTCTGCTCTCAGCATCAACGACCAGGATGGCATTATCGGCCTTGACAATGCGTGGGCTTCCCCAAACCCTGCCGTTGCACAGAAGAAAGCGCGCAAGTGGATAGGTAGGTCATACAAGCTCTGGAAGCAATGGACGTCGTATCTTGTTGACTACTCGCTACGGCCGCACAACCAATTGTGCACGGATGACTTTGCCGGGTGGCTTGCGCTTCAGACAAATCTCGCGTTGAAGGGTATCGTCGGTATCAAGGCAATGAGTGAGCTCAGTATTGTTATGGACGAAGCAAAGGACGCCGAGTATTTCAAGAACATCAGCGAGACATACGTCAGCAAATGGGAAGAATACGGCATGAGCAGAGACTACACCCCAGGAAAAGTTGGCGGAAGAGCCAAGCTGGCATACGACTGGTACGGCAGCTGGACTACGCTGTATAGCCTTTACGCCGATGCTGTTTTGTGCTTCCACCCATCTATCACAGGTGGATCGCATGAAAGCCTTGTCGAGTCTAAAGCTGGATTGCCCAGATCTCGCATTTATGGCGCTGGCGCACAAGAGCCTCTGGGCGACCCACAAGGCGATCACACCGGTTCGGCAGCCAAAGCGGACTTTATATCTCACACCTTGTACCAGACCCAGTCGGAATGGTATTCGACGGTGATGCAAAAATATGGCCTTCCGCTTGATTCCCGCCACCTCTACACCAAGTCGGATTGGGAGTTCCAAGTTGCTGCGATCGCCTCACCTGCGGTACGTGCAGAAATTTTGAACCGCGTCAGCAAGTGGTTGAACGAGACTGCTACCGACAAACCATTCACAGATCTGTATAAGACTGTTGACGACGGTGGCTTTCCTGGACCGGACTTCTTCGCGAGGCCAGTGATCGGAAGCCATTTTGCTTTCCTCGCGTTGGAACGAGCCTGTGGCGGGTTCGAGCTGAAGAACTGAACCTGAATAGTGGGGACAAGAGGAGTGAAGATCAAGTGGGTGGCTTCACTGGCTGGGTGCAGGAAATGGCCCAACTGAGAATGAACATTCATCGAACATGGTATATCAGTGGGGTGTAGTTACTAGCAAAGTGATAAGACATCTCGTGGTTTTGTTCTTTGACCTTTGAACCACGGCGTCCAAGTGGTGAGGCTTGAGGTATGGCATTGCCTACAAATCGCAGTTGTCAGTCAATTAGTAGACACGCGCCGTCGAATGAAGCTTGCATCTAGTCGATGTCGCTATCGTAATCACGCATCGAAAGCTGTCGCGTGCGGGTCGCCTAAGACTGCTGAGTAGACTACTTGCTGGACTCTCCCGTTGATTTCTCCTTCCTCTTCTCGGCAGTCCAACCAATGAACAGCCCGACGTCTTTGACGACTGCGCCGGGAACACCCATCCTCTGCACCCAAATGGGCAGCGAGCCCTTTGCATCGCTGGCCGTAGCCATCTGCCAGCAGACCTTGTGAGCGTGGTCGGTGAGCTCACAATGCTCGACGCTGCAATACATGCCGGTAACGACCTTGCCATCTTTCGAGGCGCCGCCTGTGTACTTGGCCCCAGCAACCCCAGCCAGACGGACGGGAATCTGCACCACGATGAATTGGTTATGCGCCTTGGCGGTGATCACCAGCACAGGGAAGGCTCGGTTGTTCAAGGGCGCAGGGATGTGGTGGACCATCTCGACTATGCTCATGTTCACCAGGTGCCATGAGCCGGCATTGTGGTTCAACGGCGCCAGCTGCGCTTCCCAGTCGAGCACCTTGTGCGCATCTTTCACGCCGGGCGTGTAGTCCTTCTCATGCTCGCTGTGGTGCTCCCGCAGGCCGTGGTCGAACTCCTCCCAGCTAGCCGTCCCGCCCTTGCTCGCGTTCTGGTGCACGCTCTTGCGCGCAAACCACGTCTCGACCTGGTCATCCTTGGCCGGCCGAACTTCCGCCGGCAGCTCCTTGGGTTTGACGTTGCGCTCGAACACCTCGACGGGTGCACTGGATGGTGGAGAGCCACGGTCCTTGTTCTTGACCTTGAACTTTTTGGGCAGATAGTCGCGGATGAAAGTCAAGCCGTCGTCCAGAGCGGCAGACGCGAACTGCTCAAGGTTTGGAAGATGCGCTGGGTCTTTCTGTTGCGAGGCGAGGTCCGGGTGGGATGGCAGCTCGGAAGGTGTGAGGGCGCGCAAGCGGATCAGCTTGCCCAGAGGCGCCGCTGGAGAGGTTGCATCAGATGAGCTGCTTGGTGTGTGTTGGATCGGATTGGGTTTGGCTGCGTCGCCAGGTGAAGCTACTGTATCAGACATGTTGCGCTCGACGGCATATGGTTACTCTGGGAGCCCAGTCGTTCACCTCAGGATGGGTAGACATTCACGTGTGCAAAGGAGGGTATGGACCCAAGGGTGGCAAGAGCGGCGATCATATCGTGGTTGCAATAAATAAACATGGGGATCGTCACATGCGTGGCTGGGCAGGCGAGGATGTTTCGTGGAGAGGGGCTCATCATTGATTAGTTGGTCGGTAGCTACAGTACACCCAGCTCACAGGCACACATTGACGTTGCATTGCAGAGTAGACGGTATACGGAGCGATGTTATGTCGATGGAGTCGATTGAAGGTGATCATCATCTCGGTACCCAGTCATACGAAGCATTTGAGCTTGTGTTCCCGGTTTCTGTAGTTTAATCCGATACGCGGACGGTCGAGAGTGTGGAGTGTAGCGACAACGCACGGCTCGCTGAATGGGCTTTGCATCTCTTCACCTCTGCGCCCGTTGGTTTCGAGTGCAGCTGTATGGTACTTCATCGCACAGGCCTCGTGGTGTCTTTAGTGGTGGGATCGGTAAACCGTCTGCAATCACATTCCCTGCGCCGACGCAGAAGATTTTGCTGGGCAAATGGCTGGGGACTGATTGGACACAAAAGTCCTCTTCACCATTGGCCTCGATCCTCTGAAGGGTTCGGACTCGCTCCCAAGCATGCACATGCCCCAGCACCAGAACACTTGGGCTCAGCAATGGCTCACTGCGCAGCCCAACCCAAGGGACATCCTTCTGGGTGCTCCCCTGGTAGAAGTTCGTCCTGCTGGCGAGGGTCGAGGATTGGGCTTGTTCGCTGCACGCCAGATACCGGCATATAGTCAAATTCTCGCAGAAGCTCCCCTTGTGCTGATGAGGCCAACAGATGATCTACCTCAGCTATGGCAGCAATATGAGAAGCTATCTCTACAGCAGAAAGGGAGTTACGACAACTTGTCTTTCCCTCCCACCCCTCAGAAAGACACACTACTTGCCCAGAAGCTTCGCGAGCGTGGGCTTGCTAGAGATGGCAATGGCAATGAGAAGTACGATGACATGATCAGGGTTGCGAACATAATGCAAACCAATGCCTTCAACGTCGATATGGCCGACGGCGCTGGCCCTCGTCACCGAGCATTGTTCCCCACCGTTGCACGTATCAACCACTCGTGTATGCCAAGCGCTCATGTGTGCTTCTACGACCCTGGTGCGGCCGATTGCGAGGACGGTGAAGGACGCATGATCATTCACGCCCTCTGTGACATTGAACCGGGCAGTGAAGTTTCCATCTCGTACTTCAACTTGTTGATGCCCAGTTCGGCTCGCAAGGATCGAGCCATCAAATGGAGCTTTGAATGCAGATGTGCTGCGTGTACGGACTTTCGTGCCCCGGGCGAGGATGTCCGACTATCCGCTGCACGATTTCTCTCGACCTACAAAAGCATACTGGTCAACCCTGCCCAAGACATCAGAAAGCTGGAAGCGACGATTCAAGACGGCCGTCGGCTGATAGCCCATTGTCTTGAGTTCGCCTTCCTACGGCCTTCGTTGCCTGACATATGGGATGCAATTGCGATGCTCTATGTTGGCATCGCCATGAAGCTGCTTTCTCGCGGCCAATCGACCGAGAACACAGAAACAGTCGACGCATTAGAGAGCTCAGTTCTTGCCGAGGCCTCTATCACTGGCCCCAAAAGCCCTTCCACGAAACGAAGACTGAAGAAATTGCTGGATTTTTCTGAAAGAAAAGGCGTCCAGCCCGTAATCACAAGGCAGGTAAAGGGCGAACTATCAGTATCATGGCAAAAATTGGGTTGATACGTGATGGTCTTTTGCAGCATTATATGCTTTGTCTCATAGCGCTGCAGGCCATTACGCACCAGGTACCTCCATTCAAGCAGGCTGTATTAGACGTTGAAATCTCTGTAATACAATCGAGGCAGCTATTATCTCGATATTGCGAGGTCCTGTCCTGAATCTAACATGGAACCTAGCCGCTCAAACATGGGTAAACTAATTCTCAGAAAGCTCAGAGAGCAAGAAGGTGTATTGAAGTGGATATTTGTATGAATACGCGAGGGTCATCCAGACCACAGCATGGCCCCGCAATGGCGTACAACCTGAAGCTGTCATCAGCTTGCTTTCAATGCATAGATCTATTAGATGACAGGTCTCAGCACAGAAAGCGCACTGATTTCCAAACCATCTTGCTGCAACACACAATTACGTGATAATCTGCCAATATGCCAACAGTTCTGAGGGAGATACCGATAATCTGGTTGGCCGAAATGCCTTCCTATCAAGGGCAAGTGTGCTACACACAGACCATTCCAGCTTGATCCCGACGTCACGCTGCGACAGCTCTACTCTCCTCCTTCAATCTCCCACTCTTTCTCCTCTTGCAGAAGTGAGGTGTCCTAACATTGAATTGGGCATCATGGAGAAAGACGAGCTGCCCAAATACAGTGAATTGGAGCATGGCCCTCCAAGGCCGCACCGATACAGACGTCGGCGTCATGGCCCTCCACGCCCAGTCAAGCTGATAATCCTGGCCCTTATTGCNTACGCGGTCTTCAGCCACTTTACTGCGAGGAACAATGCCAGCCAGCCGCAACTCTTATCCGTCTCCAAGCTCGAAGCAGATTATGCTAAATGCGCTCAACTCCACAGCAAACCCAGTGACCCAAGTGGTACTCGTGAGCGCAATGCTCGGTATGTGCCTGGAGGTGCGCCGACCTTGATCAAGAACGCCACTGTTTGGACTGGAGAGCCAAAGGCCGGCACTACGTCTGTGTACGAGTGGACCACTGCCGATGTTTACCTGGAACATGGCCTCGTCAAGAAGGTTCAAAAGTCCATTGCGATTTCGGATGTGCCGGAAGACACTGAAATATACAATGCGAATGGCCGCCCTGTAACTACTGGAATCGTTGACATGCATTCGCATGCTGGTGTTGATTCTCTCCCAGAGCTCAATGGCAACTCGGATACCAACGAATTGTCGTCTGATATCACTCCATACGTACGCTCCATTGATGGTATCCAGCCGCTTGATCATCAGATTCAGGTCATCAAGTCAGGTGGTGTTACGACCTCTCTCATTCTGCCGGGTTCCGGCAACAACATTGGAGGCGAAGCTTTCCCCATTAAGCTCGCAGTTGGGCCAGACGATGGTAGATCGGAAATCTCTGTTTCTGACCTGCTAGCAGACCCAGACCATGCCTGGCGCTACATCAAGATGGCCTGCGGTGAAAACGCAAAACGTGTCTATGGCAAGGTCGGCCGCGGTTATGGGCCATTCTCCCGTCTGGGTGAAGCATGGTATTTTCGCCACGCTTTTGAGCAGGCGCGCAATATGGTCACTCGTCAAGATGATTGGTGTGCTGCAGCTGAGAACATCGGTCCTAGCAACATGCAAGAGTACCTTCCCTACGAGCTAGAGTGGGAAACGCTCACAGCTGTTCTGCGTGGTCAGGTCCGCGTCAACACTCACTGCTACACCGTTCCCGACCTGGAGAGCTTCATCGGGTACACCAATGAATTCCAGCTTGAAGTTTACGCGTTCCACCATGCCCACTCAACTTACCTTGTGCCTGAGGTACGTGATCATTGTTGCAGAACCTATTTGGTGAATTTACTGACTCGTCATCCAGGTCTTGAAACGTGCTTATGGCAACCACACACCAGCAGCCGCACTGTTTGCAGACAACATGTATTACAAGGCTGAATCCTATGTCGCATCTGAGCAGGCAGGAAAGATTCTTTACGACAATGGGATCACTCCCATCTACGTGAGCGACAACCCTGTCCTCAACGCACAGCACGTTCTGTTTGAGGCTGCCAAAGCTTACAAGAATGGGCTCCCATACCATGCTGCTCTTGCAAGTGTGACCAATAAGCCTGCAGAGCTGTTGGGACTTGGCAACAGAATTGGAAAGCTTGTACCCGGGTTTGATGCCGACGTAGTTGTTTGGGACTCAGACCCATTGAGCGTGGGCGCAGCACCAGCGCAAGTCTGGATTGATGGTGTCTCTCAGTTCGACACCCCATACGAAAAGTCAGTGCCTGCTTCCAAGGACCAGTTGCTTCCATCAGCAGACTACTTGGAGCAGACGTTGCAGAAAACCACAGCTGTCGGCAACCTGGCTATCACTGGTATCCGAAAATCATACAATCCAGATCTTGACCTGGGAGATGCGACTTTCGGCAACTCGAGCATTATCATGTCCAACGGAGCGTTGCAGTGTTTCGGATCGAACGAACAATGTAACCTGAATGAGGTCAAGAGCAGCGAGGAAGACCTTGAAGAAATAGATCTTGGTGGCAATGGCTACATAACCGTGCCATTGACTGCGTTTGGTTCTTTCATCGGCCTGTCCGAAATCACTTCTGAAGGTGACACACAGGATGGTGGCAATGGAGAGGAAGCGTTCAGTGATGCCATCGACGGCCTTGCCCTCGACAACAAAAATCTGGAGGCTGCTTACGATCATGGCGTAACTCGAGCAATCTCGGCCCCAAAGCTGGCTAAATACGGTGGCCACAAGGGTATCAGTGTAGGCTTCCGCACGGCTGCAAAGCAGAGCTTGGAGGAGGGAGCAGTTTTCCAAGAGCGTGTTTCTGTACACTACACATTGACTTCGGATGCAAAAGGCGGCAAGACTCCATCCTTGTCAAGTGCTGTGGACGCGCTCCGAACAAAACTTACAAAGGCTTTTGCTAAAACGAAAGAGACTGCGCAGACAACAGAAGAGAAGGCTCTGAGCGATGTTGTCAACCACGGACTGCCACTGGTCATCACTGTTCACAGTGCTGATACCATCGCTTCTCTGATACGCTTGAAGGCGCAAATAGAAGAGTTGACTGATAAGAAGCTTCACTTGATCATCCTTGGAGGTGCAGAGACGCATCTAGTTGCCAAGGAATTGGCTTCGGCGAAAATTCCAGTTGTGCTTGCACCTCTTCAGCCATACAGTGAGACCTGGGACCAGCGTAGATCTCTCACGGGTTCCCCATTGACTAATGGTACCCATCTGAACAAGCTGCTTGAAGCTGGTGTGGATGTCGCCATTGGTACCAAAGAAGACTGGGAAACTCGAAACCTCGCCTTGTATGCCGGGATTGCGTACGCGACCAGCGAAGGTTTGCTCAACGCAAAGGAGGCTCTTGCGCTCGTGTCGTCTAACGTTTACAAAATCCTTGGTATTGGCCAAGACTCAGAGGCAGCTGCCGCAATGAGGAAGCAACATGGCCTGCAAGAGTTCGTTGTTTGGGAAGGAAACCCATTGGAGATACAGAGCCGGGTCAGAGCTGTTGCAGACGGATCTGGAAAACTCACAATTTGGAAGTGAAGCAAATATCTTGTTCCTCACACTTTATGTATTGGGTGATTCTAAGAGTGGCTATTAGCTTGTAACTTGAGTTGTTTGCTGACATACTCGAACATGTATTACATAGCTGGACTAATAGTCCACACCAATCATTATTGGAATTCTTTAACCAAATATGCAAGTTCAGATGATACATTGAAAACACACAAGGTCTGATCTACAGTAGGTTCGGGAACGTACATTTTGGCTCATTTTGCCGAACCTCGAATGCAGCTTTCCGTGCCCGGAAAGCACAGCATGGCATCGAACAGAAACCGAGGTGCTTGGCGGCTGCTTCCACGGCTGCACTCACTTTCGGCACCTGGGAAGCACGATGTTCAGGATCTACCATTTAATGCACGATCAATAGCAAGGCAGTCGTTCCCCAACCCATATCACATAACTCCTCTGTATATGCATATGTAATGAGGCAGGGTCAGAGAGACACGCGGGTTCCTGCTGGACGTCGGCCAAGTGGTGCATTGTTTGAGTGACTGCAACAGTGCCCTTCTGTGTCTCCCACGAGAAGTCCTTCCATTTGATAGCACGAGACTGTCCGCCCATTCCAGATGTGCTCGCCTGTTCTTGAAAATGGTGGCTAAGATGACAAGGCCAAGAAGGCGACCGGTACAAGGCAGAGCGGATGCAATCCAAATCAAAATGTATTTGCCTCGTCGTTGCCAGACATCCCAACTTCAGTGCTTGCACTGTCCCATACTATTTAAAGCTTGATCGAGGATTCAGATCTAACGGGATGCACCTCTTGCAAACAAAAGCACCTCGTCCACGACCAGATTGTTGTGCTCAAGAAGCCGCCAGAGAGTATCTCTGCCAGCTATATATCTCTACCTCACTTTGTCCGACGCAAGAAACTGTTTCGAACGATCGTCGAACTCGGGCCCGGCCTAAAGGCCGACGTTATAAACAAGTCCTGAGCTTTTTCATCCGAGCCCAGTCACGAGCAAGTATCTAGTCTGGTTCAGCACAGAGGGCCTTTGCTGAAGAACAAGCCGCATCATCAAGATGCTTCCCAGCTTTCTCTACAATCTTGTTGGAGCTGTCGCTGTGACTGCGATCCCTGCTATTCTGCCTCTACCGCAGTTCGATGTGACCGTTCCTCTACCCACAAGAGAGAAACCACACAATCGCTTGCTCGATGGAGTTATTGCTCGGGATACTTCCCAAGCCAATGGTGTCGATCTTGAGTATACGGATGAGGCATTGAAGGGGCGCTGTGACTGGGAGGAATACTGCCACCGCGCTTTTCAAGCGTGTGTCAAGTCTTGCGAGAGTCTCAAGAATGCCGATTGGTGAGTATTGCACAGCTAACATGGGTCGTGAGCACAGAAGGTTGACCACGATTGTAGCTTTGATGTTGTCACTTCTCCATCATGCGAGGGCTGCACTGGGGTGATAATAGCTGGCTGCACATGAAACGAGCAGCTTATGCTTCAAGTCGAAGGGATAATGTTTGCCTGTTGGTTGAGTGGACTGAAATTACCTCCCGGTAGGACAACTGCAGCGAACTACACTTCATACCGTATGATCAAATGCTGTTGGCAAAGGCTGGCACACCATCGAACATTCTAATCTTTATTACGTGGCTTTGTATGTGCCTTCCATCTGCCGAGATCCGAGCCGCTGTTGTATATGAATTAGTTTGTTCCGTACGATTACGTCCTGTATGCAAGTTCGACCAAAGAGAGTTGTGTAATGATTGTGCAATGAGTTCCGTAAAATGGTTCTGAGTAAGGTGTTTTATTGATGATATAAGCCGAAGACCAACCGTATCCAGCTTTTTAAAAGTCCGAAAGCATGCCACCATGGCCGTGTGCTTAGCTCCTGGGTCAGTACTTAACCTAGGTACGGTAACTAAGAAAGTTACCTCGGCCCATTGGTCTCACCTTGACTCTGACACGATGAAACCACATGTGTCTCGGTAGATGAATGTCAAAGCTAAGCATCCAACCCAAGTTGGAGAAAACTCAACATGAGAGTAAGGTGGTGAGAACTGCAGCAACTTTCTAATTCTAAACGGAAATGTCTACCCCACGGTCAACCTACTTGTCGCCTGTCTGGCGTGATGGGCTGTTTAGTGGCAAGGTACTGTTCTGCACTGGTGGTGCAGGCACGATATGCAGTGCACAAGTTCGCGCCTTCGTAGCCCTGGGCGGAAACGCAGCGATCACTGGCCGCAATCTCGAAAAGACGCAGCGAGTCGCTCGCGACATTGAGACTGCTCGTCCTGGCTCCAGAGTTTTGCCATTGGTTGCCGACGTCCGCGATGCAAAGGCGATGGTCGAGGCTGCTGAACAGACAGTGAAGCAGTTGGGTAGCCTTGACTTTGCGATCGCGGGTGCTGCTGGAAACTTTCTTGCACCCATGGCGCAGCTGAGCGCCAATGCGTTCAAGAGTGTTATGGACATCGATGCTCTGGGTTCCTTCAACACTGCAAAAGCCTGCCTTCCTTTCCTGGTTGAAAGTGCCAAGCGGAATCCAAACACCGGGAAGAATGGCGAAGATGCGAATCTCTCTATTACAGGCGGTCGCATTCTCTTCGTCAGCGCCACCTTTCACTACCGTGGCCAACCCCTTCAGGCGCACGTCCAGGCGGCAAAGGCAGCAGTCGACCAAATCTCAGCTTCTGTAGCCATCGAGTACGGCCCCCTTGGTGTCACTTCTAATGTGATCGCCCCTGGCCCTATTGCAGACACAGAAGGGCTTGCACGGTTGTCTCATCCTGGTGACCGTGAAAGGGCGCAGCAGTCAATTCCAATAGGGCGGTGGGGATTTGTTAAGGAAATCGCCGATGCAACTGTGTATATCTTCTCAGACGCAGGAAATTATGTCAGCGGGCATGGCCTCGTTGTCGATGGTGGGCAGTGGCGAACGGCAGGGCCAAGCATGGACAAGAATTGGCCTTACCCAACCTTTCTTCTCAGTGGTGACGAAATACGAGGTGTCGCTGGAGGCAAGAAGTCTAAACTTTGACAGCGTTAAATGCTTTCGATGAACCAATTTTGAGAATTGGGATCCTTGGTCCCTTCATAGTGGCAATGCCGGTTAAGAGCCAGTATCACTCTTCCATAGTTTGGCCTCAAGATGAAAACTAAGGGTTTGAGATCCCACAATGCTTTATTTTTGAAGATCGCAATACGCAGATAAATAACGCTTGGGTTAACCACTACAGCATTTTAGCTTGGTCGTATCAATGGGGATGTTTCTACAGTGAAATGGCTTGTGTATGGTTGGTGTCTTTCATGATTAGACAACCACAACTTAGGAGCGTTCTGAATTTTCTACTCTAAGTCTCTCTACACCAGCCGTGTCATATCATCTCTTGATACTTTACATCCTTGCGTCACATCATTCCCCATAAGATCTTCGTTCACTTCGTCATCGTGATAGTCCATCAAACACCAGCCTCTGTATCAGCATCCAACACCTGTCTCCATACCAACATCAAACATCCGTCTCCATACCAACATCAAACTCCTGCTCCCAAACAACATCAAACACCTGCTTCCATACCAATCACACGCTACCCACGCTACCCACGCTCAAACTCAATTCTTCCATTACAATTTACGAAAACTCGGGCTTCTGGTCGGCACCCTCGACAGGGTGGGCATATCCCAAGCGGTCCTTGGTGTAGAACTCGACGTTGACCTTGTGGTTGGCAGCGCCTCCATCGAGACCACCGCTCTTGATGACGGTCACGTCTGGCATGAGCTCCAACTCAGTGTAGAGGGAGCTTCCGCAGGTTGGGCAGAACCAGTGCTTGTTGACCTTTCCGCTGGCACCGACGACATCGTAGTCCTTGGGGTAACCCTTGGTGACCTTGAAAGCGGTGCGTGGGACGACAACGTTGGAGGTGTAGGCTGCGCCAGACCACTTCTGGCAATCGGTGCAGTGGCAAAGTGCTGTAACAGCGGGCTCGCCTTCACAACGAGGGTGAGTCTGTTGTTCCTGGTAGATATGACGACCATCCTAGCCAATGGCCTGGCAACTCTTACCTGTGTATTCGTAGCCGATTTGGCCACACATGCAGCTTCCTGATGCCATTTTCGATATTCGTTTGTTGGTAGATAGATGTTAAGCTTTGTTTTATTGAGATGTTTGATTAGAAAAGAGTTAAGACTGTGAGACTTGAGGTGATGGTAGAGGAATTAGAGCTGAGGACAATCTGAAGATAAGGGTTCAAAATGGACGTAAGACGACGCTACTGTAGATGACTCCAACCACAGCCTCATTCGCCACACGAAAATAACTCGCCCTTGATTTGGAAGGTGCCTGCGTTAATTACCCCTCCATCGAATCCAGCGATTGTGAGTGAAGATCGGGTGTAGATATGAGAATGGTGACACGTAAGGGCCTCGGCAATGGCAGAAACGTGAAGCAGCAATGCTACATCATTTGCAGCGGGGGGTCTGATCTCCAGACTTCCACTATGCCGAGTTCCACAAGTGCGCTTACTGAGGCTGGATTACTAGTTCAAGGGTGTCACAGTTTCAAAGATCTGGCTTTGATGCATCTAGCTATCCACCTCAAGGGTCTCTATTCTGGGTATATCTGGCTCAATCGGTCAAGCTACAAGACGGCGTTTGGTGGAGCTCTAGGCCAAGGAGACCAGTTGCTCATGGCGCTGGAGAAAGTCCCTGACCACGCTAACAAACCTGTCGAGTTCTTCACGTGGCGTGTCAAGGATCAAAGCGACTGATCCTCTTTTGGTGATCCAATATCCAGCTTCCATCATTTCAAGCCAGAAGAGTTCTTTCAACTCGAAGTCGTCATGCCGATCCGCAATGCTTTGGAGTGTCTTCTGACCGTCCTGGAGAAAGTGGATACCAAACACGTTCCCGCGGCCCTGGACAGTCATCTTTGTCTCCCGAGAGACCTCTTGCAGCTGTCCAATCAGCTCAAGTGCTTCCAGGTTTGACCTCGTGCAAACCTCAGGAGTGTATACTTCGCTCATGCCAACCGAGCCAGCAGCTAGCGAGAGTGTGTTGTTGTTGAACGTTCCAGAGTGTGCCATCGACCCTTTGGTACGAGGGTCGTAGACTGCCATGATATCGGACCTTCCTCCAAAGGCGCCAAAGGTGATACCGCCCCCAAGCCATTTTCCGAAGCTTACCATGTCTGGCTTGAGCCCTTTCACCAATGACTGCAGGCCACCAGGAGCGAGTCGCGAGGTCATCACCTCGTCAAGAATGAAGACCGCGCCAGATTTACGAGCACTCTCCTGTAACTGGAGCAAGAATTCATCGGTACCGCAAATGCATGGACCTGCGCCTTGCATGCCCTCAACTAGCACCGCGGCAACGTCGGTCATTGCTTCGACGCTTTTGACGGCTTCGACGTCATTGTAGGGCAGGACAATAAAGTCCGCCATGTCCACTACGTTCTTGGCAGGCTTTAAGTCGGGTCCTGAGAAGTCGAACACACCTCCATGATAGGCACCGGTAAAGACAACGACCTTCCGTTTTCCAGTGAAATGGCGAGCTGCTTGGAGTGCATGGAGATTGCTTTCGGTTCCGGAATTTGTGAATCGCACCTTCTCGATGTTGAAGCGAGCACACATCAGCTTAGCGTGTGTGGTCTCTGCCTCGGTGGTAGCCCCCAGGTTCAAACCAACATTATCAAGGGTCTTGTGTAAGGTATCGAGGATGACTGGGTGAGAGTGTCCAAAGAGGCCGGCTGTGAGCTCCCCAACGAAATCCGTGTAAGTGTGGCCATCCTTGCTGAAGACCTGATGATCCTTGCCATGGGTCATGTAAACTGGATAGGGTGCATTGTGTAGGAGCGACCGAGTGTTGCCCCCTGGGAGTGAGCCGACTGCATCCTCGAATAGCTTGAGAGAGGCTTGATTGCGAGCTGTGTATCGAGACTGGGCAGCGCTGAGGGCATCTTTAGTATTCGTGCTGTATAGAGCCTGACGAGAACTTGGAAGTCTGGAAGTTGCAGTCGTCGGTCCCTTAAGAAGAGAAGCCATAGGTAGTCGACATGCGCTTGAGGCACTGGGCGAGATGTGCATGTTGGTGGCAAATAGAAGACGATGTCAAGTGTACTACTCGCTCCTGCTTTGATGTGTATAGCACTGTAAGCAAAGACTCGATCGATTCTCTCTTTACTTCGACGACACAGTGGGCGGATCATATACAAGCAACATATGACCCGACCCGTTCACAAGATAAAGCAGCAGGCCGGTGGCCGGCGCGCGCTCCATTATACTAGTCCAATGGCCCGTGATACTGATATAGTGACATGCACTGGTGACTGTTGTGCAGAAGGCGTGATACCTACCTTGAAACTGTTTAATGATAAGGGAGTCACATCCTTGATCGAGTACCAAAATGATAAGCAAACGAGTGGATAAGTGATACGGCACGAACACTGAGATGGTCCGAAGTCGGAAGTCCCAGCCGCTCCAAAGGTTAGATCAACTGCTTGATGCATTGCCGCATGTGTTTTATATTGGATCCACAGCCCAACAGCTGCAAGGGAGATAGCAAAGCCGTGCCGGAGAGATGTTGTCGAGTTGAATATACCAGTCAGTGCCATACGTGGCGTCCGGCCTTCACATTGTGTGAGATGGCCCGGCTTGCTCGGCTTCTCCCGAAGCACTGCAACAGCCTACGCCTTCGAAGCACAGCTACACGTCAAACAAGGTACCTGGGTATTCAAGTCATGTAATTACTCGTAACATGATTTAGGTAGTCAGACACGACATGTTATAGCTACGAACACACCTTTTCAACGCCGCTGTTGGATTGGAACCGTACAGACAGAAGAAATGTCGTTGTTGCTCTCGCTCCGCAAGGCTGCTACCTTCCCTCGTTTCCATGCCTCTACACAGCACTCCCTGGAGTTTGTGCGGGACATATCATACGGCCAGACGTTTGCTCGTACGAATCGTGTCTTCTCGTTGCCATCACAGTGCAAGTTGCCTCGACATCAGTTCCGCTCTCGGTTTCAGGGGCAAAAACGCACTTATCAACAAGGATATAATTCCCAACGCCATCAAACCTCCGGCAACCTCCTCTCACGATGGGCTGCACGACCGACGTTTTACTATGAAGTCGGTGGAATCGCTTTGGGAGCTGGCGCCATCTACACTTCCAATCTTGAAGAGGTCCCCATTTCAGGACGTCGGCGATTCAACATCATCAGCCCCGAGCAAGAGGTTGCGATGGGCCTACAACAATATCACGAAACCTTGAAAAAATTACAAGGCAAGATATTACCTCCTTTTGATGCAAAAGCTCGCCGAGTCAAACGTGTCATGGACCGCCTGATACCGAACTCTGGACTGGAAGGCGAGGATTGGGAGGTATTTGTCGTCGAGGACCCTCAACAGAACGCCTTCGTCTTGCCCGGCGGCAAGGTCTTCGTTTTTTCCGGTCTCTTGCCACTTTGTAAAAACGACGATGGCCTCGCTGCTGTGCTTGGCCATGAGATTGCGCACAACGTCGCTCATCATACGGCGGAAGGTGTTAGCAGGTCTATCCTTTTGTGGCCTTTGGTGCCCGTTGCCGTCATCCTCTCTGGAACCGATCTGGTCGGCTGGGTGATCCGGATTCTGCGTGAATATGCGCTGAAGCTACCGGCATCGCGAGCGCAAGAGAGCGAGGCTGACCACATAGGTCTGCTCATCATGGCCAAGAGCTGTTATGACCCCCATGCTGCAATCACCCTCTGGGCTACGATGGAACAGGCCTCAGAGGACGCGGTTCCGGAATTCATCAGCACTCACCCAAGCCATCACAACCGCGCCGAGAGACTCCGTGGGTGGATGGATCAGGCCGAGACTGCCCAGAACGACAGCGGATGCGGTGCGATCGCTCCTCTCGCGAACGACTTTCGGAGTTTTATCGGCCTGGGTGGTGGACCAAGGGCTTCCTGGCCCTGAACACTAGTAAGATATGCATGAATTTGGTATGTTCGCTGGAGCTGCCACGCCATGGTTTGTATCGTCTAGTTGAACTATCGACTTCAAACATTGATCTAGGGTGCTGTTCAGGTGCTATACTCAGTATTCACCCCAGCCCGGGCATCATAAAATCAGGTCTATGACTTGCTGCGATGCCATTCACTGGTCGCGCCGAGTCGTGAACCAGTGAGTTTCGCTTCACTGCTTGACTCGTAGATAAATCTCCACTCACCCAGGCTCTCACTTCGAACCCTGCGAGTTACGAGATCGTGTTAAGGAAACAGCACGTTGACTGCTCGTTACCTGAGAAACCGCCACTCCTACCTACGGCAACTGCGCCCTTGGGGTCAGTGACGAATCAACAGTGAATTCGTCACCCAAGCGCGTCCTCTACCTGCCCTCACTTAGCTTCGCCAGATTTAAATAGCGACTCTATCAGGCCAGTGCCATTATATCACAATTGCAGCTCAACGAGAGCATCAGATCCATACTTCGTACACATCACTCAAATTCATCTCAACTTTCTCAGTTTCAACTGCAAGTATTCTCACAACAGACTTTCGCACGCCATGGCGAAAGCTTCCAAGGTCGTGCCGCGACGCAGGTAAGGAACACAAAAATGAGCCATCCCTCTGTTGCTAGTCTATTTGCTAATCTCTAACCAGATCCTCTCGTCGCGCGGCACAGGCGAAGAACCTCCTCCAAGATGTGCAAGGCAGTGTTGAAAACCTCTTGTTCAACCTGGTCCCAATGGCGTCGGCGAACTTCAAGGCCCTCACGGACGAGAATCTCATGTTGAAGGAGCAGGTTGCAGATATGGACCTTGTCATCCAGCAAGGCGAGGGAGGGGCGCAGGCGAAACTGGAGGAACTCAGAACCGAGAGGCTCTCGCTCGCACGGCAACTCGCCGCTTTGAAAGCTAAGGAAGTTGAGGTTAGCGAGACTGGTAGCGGTAGTCACCACGACGGACAGACATCTGGAGATATCACGGCCGAGTCGGCGACCGATGAACATGGCACCCAGAAGGCAGAGTCTGCCAGTAAGGATGGCAAAGTTGGCGGGCAGAGCACGAGCTCTGGCGACGTGAGCACCGAAGACTCTTAGGAATAACGGCATCGCTCGTGGAGGAGAGGAATTTCCCCTGGGTGCAGATTTTATCGAACCAAACACTAGAGGGTTAGATAGTTATACTCGTCGCTTGCTGGGTTCGTTAGGTGGAAGGAAATTTCAATGCAGCAAGTGCATAGCTGGACCGCAGTCTCACTGGATCATTACAAAAGAGCGCACCTCAACAGTAGTCGAGCTCAGTCTCACAGGTAAAATAATAACATAGAAAGTTGAGATCGTTAGCCTAGCCTTACAAAGGAGTGGGGCGATATCCCTTCGCTGGTGCTTCATCACACTTGGGCATGGCTCGAGAGCCTCACGAGCGGCCGTAGAACACTCTGGTAATCCTTGAGCGCATCATCCAAAATACCCGACTGTGTCCGGTTTCGATTGGAACTTGGGGCCGCCAACGACTTTGGGGCGACGTAGAACGGCATGTGACCGAGACGATCTAGGCGCCGTCGCCCCAGAGGCCGACGATGGCCATTGCGAAGCCGAGGCCAGCGATGGCGCTCCTCACGCCTTCCAGCCGTTGCTGGCTCCTGGCGTCCCTCTCCACCTCTTCCCCGTTGACCTCGCCGATGGCGCCGGCAGCCACGCGGCTCTCGAACTTGCCGTCCACGAGAAGGTTCAGGCCGCCGCTGGTGACGGCCACCAGGCCGGTCCAGAGAAGGTACGGGTGCCGGGCGCGGCCGGGCGACAGGTAGTATGCGAGGAAGAGCGAGGCGGCGGAGACGGTCGACAGGGTGCGCGTGTGCAGCGTGGCTAGCCGCGCCTGCTGGGCGAGCGTGTATGCGGCCGGTTTGGCGGAGGGCAGCGTCAGCAGCGACGGCAGCGATTGGGTCGAGAGAGTGTACGAGACGCCCTAAAGGTTGCCATTTTGCGTGAGCTCGCAAGTCTTTCTTTTCCAATCACAATCGCGCAATGGGTTCCAAGACGGAGGTGGTTGCAAGTTGCTGTAACACAGGGCGAAGGATAATTCGGTCGGTTAATGCACGTACAGTCAACAGACCCAAGCTGATGGTCCCCACGAACTTGAACAACGCAATCGCCTGGGGCATCGTGGCTTGGTTGGCGATGATGCCGTGGCTTTGGAAAGGGCAATGTCTTGATCTGTCGACGGTGGTGGATGGGTGCACAAGTCAGCCGACTGGCGGCAGTTTACGTATCGTGAGGGTGTGTGTGGTCTGTCTGGCGATGTAGAATGGTTCGAGGAAGGTGAGCTTTGTCCGTCATATACCGCGAGCATCTGATAGTTAGGTACCAGCTACGTACCGTACGGTTCCCATTCAGGTAGGTAGATGGGAACGGGCCTATCAAGCAGCGGTTGCTGACCTCATTGGCGTCTGATAGCCGCTACTGGCTGATCCGTGCTCTCCCTTCCGCCGGCCCATCCCCGCGTCATGTCGCAAGAAGGATTGTTATCGTACCCGAGAGCGGGAGCTAGCGGGTGGCCGCATATACTCTATTCGCGAATGTTTTCCCCAAGTAACAACTCGCAACATCAATGGATAAAGATTGTGCGAATGTCGAAAGAAAGCTCCAGTGGTACTGTACATTGAATTTCGGACTTGTGAATTCTCTGAAATTACCTGCGTTCTCTGAGCCACCAATAAAGGGATCGTCTGCAGTGTCTAAGCAAGCTGCTCATCATGGCCGAGGCTTCGAAGTCATATCTCGACCTTGTCCAGGCGAATGACAAGTGCGTCACTGGATGAGAACCCGTATCTGAAATCGAACTGATTGCTAAAACGAGCCTTTTTGCTGTTGAAAGTTTTCCTTATGATCCAGACACGATAAATCAGTACTATGCCCTCTATCTACCCAATGACAACACGCCCCATGGCTATCTCCTTCCAGCAACAGTGGCCATGATGCCCTGGAACCTCGATGCATTCCACATCTCGCACGAGAACCCTCGAAGGGTAACTGTGGTTGACACCTCAGATGGTCGGGATACTGCAGGCGCCGTCAACAGCGCCTTCGCCGAGGTCGTGAACCGGTGCCTAGACCAAGGTCTTTTCGACGTGCTGGACGGCAGACACAGCGAGCCTTTCGCCATTCTGGGTGCCAGCTACCCCGTTCGCATCGAGAGGTTCGCCACCGCCCTCTTCGGCACGACGAGCCTGGGCGCTCATTGCGTCGCGTACATCACTGACGCTGACGGCCGAGTGGCGAAGCTGTGGATCCCGCGGCGGGCGCCGCACCTGTACACCTACCCGGGCATGCTGGACACCACTGTTGCGGGCGGTGTGAAGGCGGGTGTCAGCCCACTGACAACGATCGTGGAGGAGGCCATGGAGGAGGCTTCCCTGCCCGAGAGCTTGGTGCGCCGCCTGGTCAGGCCGAGAGGCCTGATCTCGACCATGAGCGTCACCGGTCGCGGGCTCCGTGGAGAACAGGGTCTGGTAATGCCAGATCAGATCTTCGTGTACGACATGGAACTGCCGGCTGACGTCGTGCCCAAGCCAAACGACGATGAGGTCGACGGATTTGCTTGTCTAGATGTAGCGGAAGTGGAAGCGGCATTGAAGAGTGACCAGTTCAAGCCTGATTCAGGGGCAGTGTTGATCGATTTCTTCATACGCCATGGCATCATCACGCCAGAGGGAGAAAAAGACTACGGCACCATTATCTCGCATCTACATCGGCGATTGCCTTTCAGAACCGTGCCATCATTAGCATGAGTTGAATGATATGTTGAGCCCTTTTACCAGGTCTCTTGCTTATATCGTCCCTCTTTTTCCATCTTTTCAACGTAATCTTCCGCCGCGGTCTCGTCCATTCCACATGTCGACGCAATCAACTCTACCAGTGCCTGTCTCACCGCTTTTGGCATGTTTCCAGACGAGCCTGATATGTACAGCTTTCCACGCCGATCCACAAGTGCTTGCTTAATCGAGGCTGCATTTTCCTTCATGACAGCTTGCACGTATTTCCTGGGCAGCTCTTGATCACGCGAAAAGGCTTCTTTTACTACTAGGCCGTCACCGCTTTGCAATGCCTGCCACTCATCCTTGAAGAAATAGTCAGCAGTCTGGCTTCTACAGCCAAGGAATAGAATGTCGCCAGCAAGGCTCTCCCCAGCAGATTGCTTTTGTGAACTCTGAGACCAAAGAAGGCGCTGCTGTATAAGGCTCCTCATGGGCGCAAGGCCGGTGCCTGGTCCCACGAGGATTACAGGCACATCCATCTCGCTCTGTTGAACGTCAAGATATCCAGCCTGCAGGCCGACCGAAATCTGCTGGCCGGCCTTCAGCGTTGCAATATACCTAGTGCATATTCCATAGCGCCTTGATTTTATAATGGGACTGGGAGGGTCGACAATGGCAACGAGCAATTCAATCCTGGTTCTTCCAGCCTCATCTTTAGTATTGGAACCTCCAGATGCAATGCTGAACTGACGACCTCTCATCAGAGGAAGAACACTCAGACAGAATTGCCAAGGAATTCTGACAGCCGTGAAGTCTCGCATGACCTCCAAGATCGTACGCTTGGGTCTAGTTGTGTAGTCCCAAAGCTCGTCTATAAGTTCAGGGTTTGCCAGCTCCATGAGCCTTTCCTTTTGCATGTCATCAGCGTCCTGCGCGGAATCTACGAAATAGATAAGATTGCTGAAGAAAGTTCGCCGAGGAATGGACATGAAATCGACAACATTCTCGAGCAGCCAGCGTACAGTCACAGCACTGGTACCAAGGTCAAAGGAACGCAGTGGTGACGGATTGGAGGATGCAGAACCGGTTCTGATCAATTGGAGTTTGGTGTCTGCAATGTCGCCCCAGCCCATCAGATCGATAAAAGAATTGATATCGTCAGGAAAGTTCTTGGGGTAGACCACAGCAACGGCACCTGGACCGTATTCCAGCCTTTTGTCGATCCTCAGGTCCAAGACTCTAACGTCTTGGAAATGATCTGGAGCAGTCGCTCGAGCATTTGACACGATTGTGGCTGTGTGTGATTGCCTGATAGGGAGGAGAGCAGTAGAGGGCAACAGATCAGGTCCATCTTTTGCCGTCAAAGACACATCGTTAACGACAGTGTTGCCCTCCTTCTCCGAGTCAGCGGCGAGCGCCAGTTTCCACGCAGGCTCTATAAAGGCGTCCTCGTGAAGAGGCTCGTGGCCTCCAGGGAGAGGACATTTCTCCTCTATAGACTGCCTCAACGTGACGAACCATTCGCGAAAGCCAGCACTGTGGCCTTCAGGATGCTGTTCATTACCTTCTCCTCGTTCGCAAAGAACTTTGGCACCGAGACCAACAAGTCTACCGTACAGCAACCGATGGGCTACATTGAATTTTGCATAACTCGAATCGCCCAGGCCGAAGCTCGAAAAGGTAAGCTTGCGAAGTACACCAGGTTTCAGAGCACCCGAAAGAAGGAGTCGCCAGAACGCACGCGCATTCTGTGGAAACTCGCCTTGGCCGGTGGTGGAGAGGACGAATATTACGATGGTGTGCTTCAGAAGGTCTCGCAGTTGGACACTGTCGAGATCGAGCACAGTGGCACTGAATCGATACCGAATGCAAAGACGACCCACTTCCTCTGCAACATCTTGTGCGTTGCCAGTCTCCGAACCGTAGAGGACTAGAGCAGAGCTGCAACGGGGCTGGTCAGCACAAGATCATGTAACACCATGTAACTATGAGCACTCATTTTGCGGTCGTTCAGCTGTCAGTTGATGACTGCGTAGGTACAACTGCTGTCATGACCGTGCTGTAGAGGCATATCTCTAAGTTGGCACTGCAGTTCCACTTTGCTGTTGAATAGCAGGTGGCGTTGTTGCTGAGGCAATTGTAGCTGAGGTTGCAGCAGGAAGCAGGAAAGATGTGAAGGTGAGGTAGAGGAAGGGGAAAGGGAAGGGAAGGGAAAGCGCCTTTAATATATCCACTGCCTCACGAAAGAGACACTGTTGCCTGCAGACAGGAACAGACGCGACGAAGCGCATCTGGCGTCGATGCTGCCTGCGTGCCTGGCAGTCTGGTGGCCGGGTTGCCTGGTTGCCTTGCTACCTGCCTAACTCGGTAACCCTGAAGACCAGACAGGCAGGCATCCCGCTGGGTTCCCAGGTTGGCAGGTAAGGTTTGCGAAAGGAGCAGGAGGAGGTCAAGCGAGCGATGGATGACGCAGGTACCATGACGCACACTTACCGGGCTTTTGCATCCAGCGATCCATTCTGCATGTCACCGGTGATCGGCCAGAGGTAGATCCCGCCTGGGACGAGGCAGTCGAGGTAACGGTGGGGTGTATTGACAGGTACGCGAGGGTGCAGGTGCTATTGGAAGAGTGGTAGCAGTCACGCAGAGATGGGATGTATGCAAGGCAGGGCAGGGCAGGCAGGGCAGGGCAGGGCAGACGTGAGTGGGTAAGTACTGTAGGTACAGTCCTGGATGCTGTTATTTTGGGTCTGTTCGGAGGCAGCTCCTCAGTGTTCCTGCTTTGGAGCTGGGCACTTTGACACCGGACTTTCTGCATTCATCATGTGGGTGCTCAAGTGGTAAATACGGCCTTGAGTGGCGAAGACCTACTGGCAGAGCAACTGCACCCACCGCACGTTCTATATTGGCGTGGACATTGTCTAATCGAAAGTGCCTGAGGGTTGGACGTAACGTGGGAATATAAGAAAATACAGAAATACGCGGTAAGGTTCAGCAAAGACTAGTACACAATAGGAATAACTCCACCGGCAGGTCTAGACGGATGCCGTATTACCTAATAAGCTGGCGGAGGTATGGGGTGTACGAACAGCCTTACCTAGGTAGTGACTTGCTCACCGCATCGACACCAACGACGAGCTTACCCCAAACGGTGATCGTGTGCTGTGCGGCTCTTCCCCTACGTAGAAGGTACTGTATACACCTACACCATATGTAATGCAACGTCGCTACTTGCCCGGTGGGCAGGTGCAGTGTGCGGAAGAATATCGACCCAGAGGCGGCGACAGGAGAGAATGGCTTATAAGCAGGTAACCATGAAGTGTATGACAGGCGATGAATCCCAAACAGAGAGACGCAGTGGAAATACGTCGTAGAAGTCGCGACAGACGTGAGAGGGCGGGAGACCCCTGCCCCGAAAGCTTGGCGTACCCTGAGGCACAAGTGCGGTGTTGCGATAGTGAATGTGCGTGTGTGTGTGTGTGTGCGTGAGTGTGCGTGAGTGTTTGTGTGTGTGTGCGTGCGTGCGAGCGTGTGCTGTGTGTGCCCTGGTGGCCCGCGCGTTCACCTGCCTGTCCAAAATTCTGGCCGGCTTTAACTAGAGCAAGCTTGTCGCGACCTCCTGACTCTTCTCCTGATCTGATCTCCCCCCCATCATACCAATCAACACCAGTTCATCATCCAAAAGGTCTAGAAAGACACCCACCTCACTACCTCCCCCCCCCCCAACACACTCTTCGGGCACAGCTCCCCATCAACCCCAACTGCTCCCTCCGTTTCCACCACTTGGCGGTCTCGACAATCCACATTCCTGTTCTAGTCAAAAGTCAACCCACAACACAACCAGCACAGCAGGCAGACCAACCCAACAGGCTCGACTCCTCAAGGTTCCCTGTCAATCCACCCAACCCCAAACAACCCACGAAACACGACCTTCAACCCAACCCCCAGAAGCAACCGCCCGCCTTCGTGTTCAACATGTCCGTCGACGCCGTCACCGCCCAAGTCGCAAACACCACCCTCACCGAGCCCACTGCCACCGCAGAGGGCGCCAACATCGGAGCTGGTGGTGACAAGCCCATCAACGCCGCCCAGAATGAAGCTGTCATCGCTAGCGCTGCTGAGGGTAGGAGACTCTACATTGGAAACCTCGCTTACGCGACCACCGAGGGAGAGTTGAAGGAGTTCTTTAAGGATTACCTCGTGTATGTCTGCACATCTGGTCCTCGACTTGGCTCTGTCTGGCCCGCTTGCTGACCCGTCCTCATCCACAGTGAGACCACCTCGATCCCAACCAACCCACGCACCACCCGTCCGGTCGGCTATGCCTTCGTCGACGTCTCTACCCCATCCGAGGCCGAGCGTGCAATTTCCGAGCTGAACGGCAAGACCATCATGGACCGCAAGGTCTCAGTCCAGCTCGCTCACAAGCCTGAGCCGGCTGAGGAGAAGAACATTGAGGGTGGTGAAGGTCAGAAGAGGCGCAACTCTCAGCGCGGTCGCGGCCGTGGCCGTGGCCGAGGTGGCCGTGCCACCAGGGGCGGTCGTCGTGTAAGTTCACACCCTGGTCAGATCCAACAACCAACCCTTTGGACATTTGCTGATTGATGATTCGAAACAGAGCAAGAAGGATGCCCAGGCTGATGGTGAGGCCGAAATCGACGGTGCTGCTGCCACCACCGCTCCAGGTCTGACCGACGCCACCAACGAGGCTGTCACCACCGAGCCAGGCACCGACGCCACCGCAGAGGCCGACGCAGCCGCCGGTAAATCCAAGGCTCCTCGTCCACGTAAGCAGCGCGGCCCACCAGAGGACGGTGTTGCCTCCAAGACCAAGATCATGGTTGCCAACCTCCCATACGATCTGCGTGAGGAGAAGCTCCTCGAGCTGTTCGCCGACTACTCTCCAACCTCCGCCAAGATCGCCCTTCGACCTATCCCCAAGTTCATGGTTCGCAAGCTTCAGGCCCGCAACGAGCCTCGCAAGGGCCGTGGCTTCGGCTTCGTCACTCTGGCTAGTGAAGAGCTGCAGCAGAAGGCGTGCTCAGAGATGAACGGCAAGGATATCGAGGCAGGGAGATCGCTGTCAAGGTTGCCATCGACAGCCCTGGTAAGGAGGATGATCCAGAGGGCGCTGTCGAGGGCGCTGTAGAGGGCACAACCGAGGCGCCAGCCGAGCCTGCTGCTGAGGCAGAGACCGCTGCTCCTGTGGACACCGCCACCGCCTAGAGGGCTGCGCCAATGATTTCGTGTACCGCATGAGGCTTTTCGAGCCCCAACACCCTCTCCACCTTCTCGCTCATATGACCCACTCTGGACATCTATCTGCGAGGCTTGGCGGTAGACGGGTTTCGCCTTCAAAACTGGTACAGGCCCATCTTCGGGCGTCGGGCGCTGCCTGGCTTAATGCGGTATCGATATTGTCAGAAAAACCTATAATGTAGGACTTTTTCTGATGAGGGGACAGAGAGAGGATTGAGACGAGTTCATGATGCATGTTTTTGAGAAGCCTGACATGAAAATCGATAGCATACTCTAGGTCTACCTAGCTAGTATTCTCTTCTTCGACCCCGTGTAATTTGAGTGTACTATTAGTCTCCACCATGACGACCGACTTTCTTTAACGTCACTAAAGGTCAATTCGGCAAAGATATGTGACTGCGAGCGGTGATAAGGTGGGATAAATGAACGGTCTGGGTGAGTGTAGTAGTGTTCAGGTTATAGATCAATCGCTTCCACCACGACATTAGAGCGAGCATGACGATCGCGGAACATTACCGTTCCGGCCATGTGACAAGAGGTGAAATGTGGAACATGCCGAAAAAGCCGAGGTCAGTCTTGCAAGCTTGACGTTCCACCTTTGTCTGAGAGTGCGACTTTGCGCCTTATTGTTTGAACTTGCCATTGTAACGCCTCACTATTCTTCTACTCGCCGTACGATTGATTCCTACGTAATTGAAAGCGTCTGCACCGCTTTCGCGACACACCACACGCCCCAAAATGTCGGGACTCAGGATACTGGTGCCCGTCAAGCGAGTGATTGACTATGCTGTACGTCCACAGAAAGCCCACCTCATCTCTGCACGAGCAGAAGAACGCTCGAGCCAGATACTGCTTGGAGAAAGAAAACACAATTGACTGACCGGGTAAATTGCTCTGCACAGGTCAAGCCACGGGTGAACAAGGCACAGACGGCGGTTGAGACGGCGAACGTGAAGCACAGCATCAACCCGTTCGACGAACTGTCGATTGAGGAGGCGGTGCGGCTGCGCGAGCGCAAGCAGACGCCCGTGGAGGACATCCTGGTGTTCTCGGCGGGGCCGACGAGGGCGCAGGAAGTGCTGCGCACGGCGATGGCGATGGGCGCGGACCGGGCCCTGCACGTGGTGGTGGACGAGAAGGCCGAGCAGCTGGAGCCGCTGGCGGTGGCCAAGCTGCTCAAGGAGGTGGCGCTGGCGGAGGACCGCAACCTGGTGATCCTGGGCAAGCAGAGCATCGACGACGACGCGGGCCAGACGGGCCAGATGCTGGCCGCGCTGCTGGGCTGGCCCCAGGCCACGCAGGCCAGCAAGGTCGAGCTGGACGGCGACGTCGCCACCGTCACGTGCGAGGTCGACGGCGGCGTCGAGACCCTGCGCGCCAAGCTGCCCCTCGTCATCACCACCGACCTGCGCCTCAATGAGCCCCGCTACGCCAGCTTGCCCAACATCATGAAGGCCAAGAAGAAGCCCCTCGTCAAGAAGGCCCTCGAGGACTACGGCATCGACCTCAAGCAGCGTCTCAAGACCGTCAAGGTCATCGAACCCCCGCCCAGGCAGGGCGGCGGCAAGGTCGAGAACGTCGACGGCATGATCGCCAAGTTGAAGGAGCTGGGTGCTTTGTGAGATGCTGCAAAAAGAAAGAGAGGGCAATCCTGTTTTGCGTCCCCTTGGCCTACATGCCACGCTCCGTGGCAAGAAACGATCATGTTGTATATGTAATAAATCTATAAATACGCCGCTGACTATGGCTGGCTACCGTCTCCATCAAACGGAAGGTTCCTATCAGACAACCACGCATCTGCAAAGTCATGGACCTCACTCTAGAAATTTTCTATCAGCGACGGCACAGCATACCCTATGGTTCTACATCAGCACAAGTGCGTGAGCACGTGAAGTGTCAGTAACTTGGCGCCATACCCTGTTCCATGCTGATACACTCTGGCCTGCGTCGGGTAATACGAGGTGAGGAAGGAAGTGGAGAGTGCATTCTGTACGAGGTGCAAGTAACGGGGAATGTCCATGAGTTGTATCTCATACAGTGTCCATAGCTAAAGTGTGAGTCATTTGACATCTAATAGTACTCTTCCATCAAATTTATTTCTTGGTGGCGTCCTGTCGCCGTCGTAATACATTTGCTGATACCTGTGTCTGCATCCTCTGATGCAGCCACCCGTATCAGTAATGAGACCCATCAACAGCGATATGGGTGTCTGGGTGGATCGCTACAGCCACTTTGGCCAAAGCAGTGCGCCGTCTGGACATTTAAATGAGCTTTTTCAGACTCAATGTCCCTGTACGGTCCCTGGCATAGTTCTCCGTAACATGTCCCAGTCGTAGACAAATCGAGAAGTGTGATCGGATTAGAAGCGAAATCCATGAACAAGCCTGATTCATACACTTCTTGCGCCGACCAGGCACCTTCACAATTCCGTGATCAATGCATGCATGAGTTTGAAAACGAGGATGGACCTGGTGACTGGGGACTGATAGGCCTTCCCTCAAGTTACTCAATGTACTGCGCGATCCCTCATCAAGTTGTAGCCTTCGCAGGTGAGCTTCCAAGACAAAGCGATGCTTGAAATGCTTTGCCTCTCTGCTTTCAAGGCACACCACCTGATCTGACGTTATCTGCGCTGTAAGGCGTCCATTCGGGTCCGTTACAGGGCCGGCGTTGTTCGATCCAACTGTTGATCCTGTCCAGCCGCCACACACTGTGCCATGAATTGCCATCAACCGGCGGCGCAGCCTTGCCGAGGGTGAAGCATTTGTACAGCCTACACTCACCCACCCGGAATAGATACTGCATACAGTGCTGATCAGACTCGCATGCTTGGCCGCAAGCATCGAGTGAGGAGGCGGCCGAATCTGGTACATTGTCAACTATGTTGAAGACACCACCTGGACACCGGTTGTCCCAGTCTACTCTCGACTCTGGCAGTCCTTGTGGGAATAGACTGTGGTATAGATCTTTGAAAAGTAGATTCCCCTGTGTGTGGTGTCAGTACGAATAGATTTGCAAAACTTGTCTCGATTACTTACACCTCTTTCCTCGACAAATTTCCCTTCGACATTCCACATTAGGCTCACATCATCCGGCGTGACGTGGTGCATTGTAATGACGGGCTGGCACCAGAGAGAGGGACCAAATGGAAGTTGATGAGGCGGTTCGCCGCTAAGCATAGGCCAGGCACCAGTTGCAGGTATTCCCAACTCTTCAAGAGCCCGAGCAAGAACATAGTCACCACAACACTCCCTCGCTGCTGCCTCATCCCATTTTTGAGCCCTCTGGGGGTAATCGACGGCAAACTTGCGCAAGGCAGCGCCGGACAACACATAGCCGCTTCCACCATGATTGAACCTCATGCCATTTATAAAGCTTGGAGAGCCGATATAAAGAAGCTCTGTTGAGTTCAACTGCGCCAGCCAACCGGGAACATTTGACCACAGCAGGTACGTGTCTGCTTCAATGAAGACATACCAGTCCATTCCCGGCATTTCAGCGTGGACAGTATTCAGAGTATGCAAGAACTTGAACTTGTCTAGGTCCCATGCTGCGGTATGAGAAGGATCATTGGGATCTAATGCATTGTTGAATTGCTGCAAAGTCAAGCCCTGGTGACGCATTTCCATCTGATGGCGATAGATCTCAAATGCAGGGTTCGCTGCTTGAACAGCAGGATCGACTTTAGCGAGGACGTCATGCAAGTGATGTCCAGAGAAGTTGAAGTCGAGGTCGGAGACGAGTAGTAGGTTCTGCGTGCAGCCTAATACTGTGTCGAACTGTCTGGGCAGTTTTGCAAACGCCTCAGAAGTCCCGGTCTTAACGACAAGGCCGATGTTCTGCTGCTGCTCGGATGGGCAACGCTGCCGACTGCCCGTCATGGAACCATCGTCATCATGTCTGAAGGTAGGATTGGTCGGGCGACTATCGCGGAATTGAAGCCAAACCAGCAGGACTACAACCCCACAGACGACGGTTAGTGGTCGATAGACAGCCTTGCTGGAGTGACGAAACCCAAGCATATCGTCACGCAAAGTCACAGACAACAGCACCAGAGGCGACTCGCATTCTCATTGCAGCGGTCGAGCTGGATTTGAGCCCTCTGCAGCGGCGTATGTTATATGGGGAATAGATCCATCGTCAAAATCCCTCCCCTGCGCCCGGTAGGGGGTTTGAGTAGGGATTCTAGCTGTGCCGTGCAGGCGCATAAGTCGCCGATGAGGCATTGCCTTCATAGGCAGGTACTGGGCAAACGCAACTTTACACCGGTCCGCTTCCATCCCGTCGTAGTTTAGATGCAACCCTGAAACGCAGGCCAATGCCTCTAGCGCCCGCTGGCGTCAACTCTAGCTTCAACGGCGAATCATATTATTATATAAATCGCAGACATCACCACACACAGCCATGCTCATTATATCTATGAATCCCTGCCGCATACACAAACGGCCCCCAAACCTGCATACTGCCGCGATGATTTCACTCATGGACATACCGTACGCTGCAATGGCGGGTCGGGCACAGGAACATGGCTTGTTGTATTGGACCAAACGCTCTCCTATATTTCCCTTATCATCTTCCNGTGCTGTCCTGCCCGCCGCGCCTCGCGACACTGCTGCACAGTTCTATTAACTGCTCATTTATAACTGTTAGACCGGGGTCTATCGACATGGCTACAGGGATTCTCTATCCTATCGAACTTGACTGTTCCGAGGGCGACATAGATAGCCTTGCGCCGCCGTCATACCTCCTGTTGCTGCCCATTTAGCGTCGATCTGTTGTTGCTGGGTAAGATTTCCAGCCATGTGGCAGTGACAATGCCTTGATAACGTCCATCGTTTGTATCCCACGTGTCTCGCCCCCTGGCCCTCGATCTTCTTGCGCCTTACGCTGACCTCGACGACCTGTTCTCGAGACTCGGGTCGCCTTCACTGCCCGCCATCACCCCCGACTTTTCGTCTTTTTGCTGGTGACACCACATGGTGCTCAATACTTAACACTCAGATACAGTATCTTCTACTTTCCAATGGCGACATATGACTTTTTGAACCCACCGAACGGCCTGTGCAAAGACCCGGGAGGTGCCACTGTCTACAATGTCGGTGATATCATCGAGATCATCTGGAACACTACAGGTCCTGATAGTACCGGCGTCACTTTGGCACTATGGCAAGGCAAGCTTGGAACCAGTAGCAGGCTCTGGCAGCTACCAGGTGCTGGTCAGTATACAGCCCCTTCTCCCCGATGGGTAGTGCCTAATTCGACATTTAGTGAATTACGATGGAACCGCATTTAGGTGGACTGTCGATCCGCTGGGCTACAACTTGACCTTCGATCCCACCTTTCATCTCACCCTCTACGATTTCCAAGGAACATCTCCATTAGCCAATACCGACTGCTTTAATATGACGAACAACGGCGATATCTTGGCCTCGCTTCACCCTCAGACGTCAACCTCGTCTACAATCTCCGGATCGACAATCCCCACATCGATCGGTCAAACTACAACGATCACGCAAGCTGAGACAGCAACATCCACGAATCTGCCTGCGTCGACATCCAAAGGCGCGGTTAGTTCAACATCTGCTTCTAGCAGTTCTGCTAAAGGATCCAACGATTCGGTCGCCATTGGAGCAGGAGTAGGTGTAGGAGTGGGGCTTGGGGCTTTGCTCATTGGTCTTGCAGTTGGTTACTTCTTTTTCCGTCGGCGACATGCCAAGAGAACTCCGCCAACATTGGTGTACCCTCCTCACCCGGCCGGCTCAACATCATTAGGATACTATCCCGGAGCAACGTCTGAACTCGATGCTCGGCATGCTGTAATGGAAGCTCCCGGTCAATACTACCCGGCGCATGAGCTACCAGGAGCTCAATCAACCCCTGCCCCAAACGAAGTAAAATATACGGGTTATCACTAGCATTGTTGGAGGAAACAGATCCGACACAGGCCAATAACGAGAGCATCTTGAACAAGGTCAGGCGGACACATTATTATACCCATTCAAGAGGTGGATCACTTGCAGACACAGATTCGTGAATTCCATCTCTCCGAGCATATATTTTATCTCTATTTGATTGCGCTGACAAGCATCGTACTCCATTCTACAACCTATTTTGGAAGGAACATTGAAGATCAGATATCTGTATGAGTAATACACGACGGACCTTTGATGAAATCTCTGAAATAGTGTACCTTGAACTGATCTCATATGCCATCCTAGACTTTTTGAGCAACCATACTTGGGTTTCATGGACCTTACTCTTCTAGTCTTGTATCTCCGTGCCTTTTGGGATGCATATTATAAGCAATCGTTGGGCTGTCTCGGATTTCAGGCACTCAACAAAAGCCTCAGCACAGTGCTCGATAGACAAACTGAAAGGAGCACAAAGCGATGGAGAATCTTTCCGATTAATGTTCTAAACAGTAGTGCCATGGGTTTCATGAGAGATAGTAGTGCTAGACGAATTGAAGGTTACGAAACCGAAGTCAAGTCAATTAAATCATCATGTTGATATTGCGGCCATGCAGCTCTGCCCAGCGCATTATAAGTCACTTCCAACTGTCATCTAGGTATACCTGTCCACTCTGCACCGGCAACAATCGTGTATTAGCTGGCCATTTGATGTTACCGAAAACATCCGTATGACTTCTGCAGTGGCGATTGCGATTGATTACAGTCGCACGGAACGACTGATATGGAGCGCCTGACCAGCGTTCCAGTCTAGTTCAAGCAATGAGAAAGTTGCGCCCAATGCAGAGACGATGAGGTATGCCAGAAGGATCGCTTAAGTGATTATTGGATCACGGTGTAGGCATCATAAAGAGGCACAGACATCAAAAGGATGACAGTGTTGCAATAAGGGAGTGACCATATAAGGTGTGGTGCTAAAGCCATCGTAGGCGTGCAGGCAGCTTGCCGTACGCTCCATTGGTTTCGTTGAAACGAAGATATGAGAACATAACCCCTTCAGACTATGAGTCTTTCGCTCTGACGCGTCCCTTCCACTAGTGCTGTAGATACAAGAGGGTGGATTGGTTAGCTTCACACGTCTACATATTGCAGACTACTCATAAGCCTAGTAGCTATGTTCCTGCCCATAACCTTTGCATTTGGAAAAAAGCAGCAGTGATGGGCGTTGTAACGCCAGGATGTATTGCAAAAGAAATAGTGAGTATTTATTTCAGCGTTCGTTAGTCTAATAATCTGGTGCCAGATCGACTCCAGTATTCAAATAGCATCTGTCTCGAAATTGCATCTGTATAGATAACCATAGTTCATGACATTTTGACGACAAAATTGTAGATCGCATAGGGCGATGAAGCCTACCAAGTTCCCCACTTCTGCACTTCATCCCAACGATAATTAGCATTGCCGGCAGTCTGCTCAGCATTGTCAGACTCGTATGGCGAGGATCTGGCGCTCAGCCTCCTTGCCACCTCGTTCGCCTCATTGAGGGTCACCAAAGTGCGCTTTCCAGTACCCTCGTCATCCAGTCTATCCTTGAAGCTCCGGAAGACACCCCATAGACTAAGAGACTCCTCCTCATCCAAATCTTCAGGCACAAATGTTGGTTTGAACAGGGAGCCGAGATATATTCCGTCTACGATCGACCTCGGCTCGTTGAATCTCGCATTGTAAATCTTATCCTCTTGGATTTCATATGGCGTCCTTCCAACAGCGTTTTCCCGGTGGAGAAGGGACGGGCTTGTGGAAAGAATGACTTGAGCCAGCTCTGGGCAGTCGTTCATCGTCACCATGTGCAATGGTGTGTCACCCTTGCCGTCGATGAGGTCCAGCTCAATGCCCTTGCTGTAATCGAGGATGCACTTTAGCACATCGCGAGTTCTAGTATTCTCAATGTGTTTGTTGGAACCGTCTCGTGCACTCTTGAGGTAGTATGCTAATGGCGTAACGGAGTCGTGAGAAGTCGAGGCCCGCTGCTTGAACAACTGCTTAAGTAGCTCTGGGTCGAAGAAGCTGATAAGCTGGTGAATGTTTTCGATTTCGTCTCGCCTGGGGTTGAATCTTAGCAGCAGATGGATCAAGTTGCGGCCATCTTTTCCTCTCGTTGAGAAATCGGCGCCGGCATCTTTCAGAATTTGCATCGCTTCTTTGTTGTATCTCCAGAACGCAATTTGTAGAGGCGTGACCCCTTCCATACTTCTCTTGTTGACAGATGCTGGCAAGGCCTCCAAAATGTATTTGAGCGCGCGTGCCTTTTCAGGTTCCCAAGGACCAAGCATGACACAATGCGGCGCCAGCTCCATACGACTCTCGAGGAATTTGCCGACGGCAGCGTCGAAACTGCCAACCCTGCCCTTGGCTATTTCTTCATTGAGTTTCTTGAGATACTTGTCGTCTTTCCGTAGTTCGGCGAATTTCCGGTAGCACAACATAGGTGCGTCGCTGAGAAACCAAGCAATGCAATTGACTGATCCGTATCGTGCGGCATAGAGTAGAGGCGGTGACTCATCTGACATGCTTTGGAATGATGTGACATGTCTGCCTCTTTCGGCCCAGTCCGCTCGTTTCTTGCCATGGACGTTGAGCCCCTGATAGTACCTTGNCTTGTCTTGCATGACGACACCCAAATCCTGCACCAGACTTCCAAGCTTGATACCAGCACCTGCTGTCGTAATGAGCTGGCCGACCATTTGGGGTCGGTCAAGCTCAATTGCGTACAAGAAGTCTGCTTGTGATACTGTGAAGAACGAAATAGGTGGGATATCACTTTCTGTGTCCTTTTTCTTGTATCTCTCCGTAAGCTCTTGCCCTAGGCCTAAAATGAAAGATAACAGCTCGTTGTCATCATTCCAGATTGCAAGCTGGAGAAGATTGTCAGGCTTGCTGAGGTTTCTGCGCCGTTGAGAAGACATATCGTCGAAAGGTTTTGGTATCTTCAATGATCCAGTGTTGGTACGCTTCGTCATCGTTCTTGATGTGCTGTCGAATTGTCCAGTGTAAGTAATGCCAATGTAAGGACCAGCCGAGGCATTGGATCCATCGACAGGGTTGAAGAGCTTATTCAAATTGAACATGCTTCTGCTAACCAACCATGTGGGCAGCACTTTGCTCTTGACCTGGAGTGAAACTTCTCCAATATTCTCAATCGTGAATTGCTCGTCGACTATTTCCGAAGCGATTGCTATATGATCGTCTCCGTCGGTCTCCACAGCATCCTCGTCATAGTCGCTCTCAGGTTCACCCTCGTTGTCCACGAAGTAATAGCGGCGGCTCGCATTTTGATTGTCAACAGGACTATATTGCACATGGGCAATCTCCACACATACTCTGGCAAGTTCAAAGTTTCCTTGCAGGCAGGCAATAGTAAAGCAGTCGATGCGCTGCTCAGAATCCACAGTGGCAATTTCAAGCGGTGGCTGTTCCTCACCGTCGCTGTTTCGCCAAGTCTGCAGCGTATATGCTTTGACGCTTTGTATGTCTCCATTCCAGGCCGCTTCGAAGAGCTCGACATACCGATTTCGCGACTCTCCATTAATGCCAGCGTGCTGGAAATCGATCTTCACTTTGAAGCTTTCTTTGCTGTGCTGGATCGGGTTGTACGGGTAGTTCCTGTTGTTCTGATTGGGCTTTTTGATATCAGGATGGAGGTAGTTGAAGGTTTTTGCGCCTTTTTCAACCAAGAACGACTCGAGCTCTTCGTACTTTTCGAGCATGACAATGTTTGCTGCTCTCATTTTTGCGGCTTCTTTTTGGTTCGTCTTCCAATTCTGGACTTGCTTCACATGGGATTCCCAAGCTCGCTTATATTCTTCCTTTCCGGCCTTCAACTGTTGGCAGGCGTTCCAATGGGCGAAGGTTCCTACTTGATAGGGTTCCAGGTAATGATTGTCGTCCTTTAATGGCTCGGGAGGAGTAGGCTGTGTGTCAGTTTGTTTCCAGTCCTTGAAGTTCTGGATCTTTGCCCTGACTTCATCAAGTAGGGTGGTTCCGGAAGTGTAATTTTGCATATACTCATTGTTGAGTACTTTATGCCCTGTCGTAGAAAGCCCATTTGGTCCCACTCCACATTCTTTAATAAGGTGCTTGACCAAGAAAACCATGTCTTTCTGAACTGCTGCAAAAACCGGCTGTTCCGTATATTCCTCGAAGACCTGTCTCTTAGTCTGCCAGTTGTCGGAGCGACTACTGTGAAACTGGGCTTTGTAAGCATTCACGAAAGCGGCAGAATCAATTTGAGGTTTGCTTCCTAAGAGCAGAAGTTTCATCGCAGTATGTTCATCGCCACATTTGATGGCCACCAACAGTGGGGTTGTCGTATTGGGGCTGTGTTGGTAGCCAGACACAGAAATGTTGTTCAGTGCACGATCAACGCCGGCTCGATCATGCTTCGTCAATGTATCTAGGATGCGTGGTGCTTCTGTAATGGCCCGTTGGAAGGCAGTCATCCTCTGCAGGTCTGCCTGCGCTGAAGATGCACCGAGAGCAAGAAGGGTTTCCACCATATCTCTGGACTCATCCAGTGGCAAGCGCATTGCCAGCACAAGCGTCAGAATTGCTGCACGCGCACTTTTGTTGTAGTCGTTGTAGAGCTTCACAGGCAGCAGCACGTCAGCCGCGAATTCTTCCACAAGCACCCTTACAACGTCGACATTGCCGCGAACAATGGCTACATGAAGCGCCGAAACAGCCACATCCCATGCAAGAACATCGACATCGTACACGTCCGGCTCGTCATCTTTCTCGTCTTCAATAGCTCCACCGGAGCCAGAGCTGTGACTGTCATCGGTGACTTTGAGGGCGCCGATGTTGACCATGGAACCTTCTGTTGTAGCATCAGCCTCGGTACTCGACGTGTCGTCAAGCATATCAATGTCAGGGTCGTCCTCTTCCATTCGCGATCCGTCGGAGGGTGTGTTGGCGTTCTCTGTGGTACCCTTATCGCCGTCTTTCGATTCTTTTCTTGCTTTACGTTTAGCATCAACTTTTTCATCATCTTCGGCTTGATTGGCTTCGCTTTTGCGTAACAACAAGCGCACCATGTCAACATTACCACGTGCTGCCGCTAGATGAAGGGCAGTCCTTCCATCAAAGAGCCGAGCAACAATACGCGAGCCACCATCCAGCAGCGCCTGAACAACATCCGTCGTTGAATATGCTACTGCGAGCTGTAAAGGTGTGCGTCCAGTGTAATCTCGTGTGTTGGGATCGTTGCCTTCGGTCGAAAGCCAAGACGTCACGTATTCAGCATCACCGTCGACGATTGCTTGGCAGAGGAGGAACGTGTTGCCAACGTATGCCATCTCGGTCCAATCATCAGCAGTGAGAGGGTGGAACGAGCCAATAGTCTGCCTGCCAGGGTTGTCTTTAATGAAAGTGAGCTCCCCACTTAGATATATCTTAGCCTCCTCTTCCGCGATCTCCTCTTCTTCAATATTGGTTGGCAGTGGGCAAGATCCACAGCAATCGTGCATAACATCATCAGCTGTCCCGAAGAAAGCAGGATGGCGATGAAGAGAAACCTCACGGTCTTTAGGTTTGTTCCACTCTGCGTTCAGAAGAAGATCCTTCGTATAGAGCAGTTTCTCGATCTTTCGGGCATGGAATTTCGGGCCGTACGGGATAGTGAAGGTATGATAATCGCTGACTTCGTCGCTGTCGACCCAGTCCGCCACTTCATCTTCATGGTCGTTCTTGACATTTCCAAAGATTTTGCGACGGTTCGCACGATTTCTGTTGGCTGCTGGACGACCTCGCTCTGAACGTCTCTGATCATTGTATCGCTCTCGGTCTTCATTGTTGGGTAGTTTCTCCAGTATCAGAAGACGTGATAGTCCTTCTGTGCGTCCGAAAGACCTCTCGAATATCGTGGGATCGATCTTGGACCGATCTAGGTTTGGCCAGTATATTTCAAAACCACGATGTGAATACTTGCTCAGTCTATTCTCGTAGCTGGGGCTTCGCCGTGTTAGATCGATTGTGTTGATCTGCGTCATATACGACACAAGCGCGCGAGGGCTTGCCCAGACCTGTTTTCCGTCGAAAGCAGCGCAGCTGCAATCGACATCGAAGCCAGTCAGAATCTCAGAGATCGATTTGTAGATTCGCAACACGATCTGGACATGGCGCGTAGGGTACTGCGAGGCGATAGTTATTGCGTGTTTGGTGCGAACTGTGGTAGTCTCAACCAAGAGCGCATCCGTAACAGCACGCTCGATCTGTTTGATCTTCAGCTTGGCTTGATCTTCGTCCAGGCCGTAGAGGAACAAGTCGACATCAGAGGCAGGGGCAAGAGTTTCGTGATAGTAGGTCCTGAGGGCTTTCTTGCTTTTTGAATGCTTCTCTGGAACTGCCAGGAGGGATGTCACAACGGCAGAACCAGCTGCCACGACATTGTTCCAGTCCATATCCACTAAGCTGGATTCCGAGAAGATGTTGAAATTCGTCTTGAAGTCTTGCAGACTGTGAACAATCGCAGGACTATCTTCGGCCTTCCTTTCTTTGGGATGCAGAGGCATGATATAGCACTGGCGATGTGACTCGGCCTCGCAATTTGGATCGCGAGCATGAATTCGCACATTTTTCTCGTCACCAGTGAAAACCGGAACTATGTTTGGTTGTTCAATGGCCGGGTGACGGGGCTGCTGGGCAAAGACTTTACGCATCTCATGGTCAAATGCATTGTACGGCTCGACAAGCTCCAGCAGCGGGCGATCTTTTGAAGCGGACGCAACGTACTTGATGAAATCATTATGCTTTGCTGGCAATTCTGGAAATACAATTTCTTCAGCAGATCCTGAGTTTTGGTTAGACATATTGCAGTAGTTCTCTGTAACACATGCAGGTAGTACGACGAGCAGTTGCGGTGAAGCTGTTTGAGTTGTAGAGCAGGTGGGTTGGTCGAACGATGAGATGGAGATGATACTAGATGAATTGGAGATGTACAAACAGTAGCTGAAAGGCCATCGTCTTAATATACATGGAATCCATGAAATACGTATTTGATTCAACCTGGTCGGTCTAGCCGGTGGCCATTGAACCGTTGGCCAGATGAGGCTATGATGCCTGAAGCTGCCTGAAATGCGGGGCAGCATGAGCACAGTGCATTGTGCAGCTTGCAGTAGCGAGCCATCGGCAGGCAGTTGGCCCCCTCGCCAGTGACAATCGACGCTTCCATGACGCCGAGTTCACCGGTTCCTTCAAGGTGCAACATGGTTGGATGATAGCAGAGAGGAAGCTGGCCAGTTTGTGCGGAGGTTTGGTGTATAGCTGCATTCACCAAAGCCGCCAATAACGGGAACATTTACATTGCCTAATGGGGGAGGATGCCCGCTTTGCACGTGACTGTGCATCTGCGGCCACTCTTGTCTTGGCCATCGTATCGTCGCCACGCAGGTTAACAATACTTCGGTACGACGCGTATTACAGCGAACCTTCGTTCATCCCGGCGGCCACCGCTCAAAATATGGATATCCACAACAAGCTTGCCTCGTAGCCGACGTTCGTGTCCAATATTGAAACGACGAAACACAAAAGGCCAGACTGCACAACACAGCACTAGTCCCGTTTTGGCAATCCATATGGCTCGGCTTCCGCTTGGCTGGGAAAGTTCTCTCCAACTTGCGCTGCAACACGACGAATGACCTCTGCGCGCAACCACGACAACGGCTTTGCGGCCAACCCGCCGCAAGTGCATAGAGATTCGTCTGTATCTACGACGATGGATCGCGAGTACTACCCACCTTGGACGAGCCGAGCGATCTCTACCATCGATATAGGTCTCGTCGGCTCTCTCTGCCGTGGCTTCCTATTGTACTTTTCCAACACCCAAGTGCATGGCTTGCCGAACCTTCTTGATTTACTGGATCAAAGAAAACATGCTGAGAGTAGAGAAAGGGGACTAATAACTGGTATGACTGTGCGTTTACCTTGTATCTACGATGGTAGCTAATCGAAGCTTGCTCCAGTTTCAAATCATGTAAGCGTGTACGTACGTACTTGGAAACGATAAATTGGGTTCATTTCAGGCGTCCAGGTCTGACATCTCAATATAGACTTGACGATCCCGTGATATGGGGCGCACTCCCATGGAAATACATCTTCAACCCTGAGAATATGCGATGGTCGCTTGGAAGTTACGATATATGTTTCAAGAATGGGTATGTATCACTGGTTCCCTTCAGAGGTCACGACTTTGCTGACTGAAATAGACAACAGAGCATTCTGTCGGCATTCTTCTCCTACGGCAATACGCTCCCAATGCATCGCGCAAACTATTCGAAATACGGCGGCCTCTTCCAACCCACCATGACGCAAGCCATCCGTTTACTCAGCGATCCACATTCGAATACCCAGCCGAAGCATCCTGCTGAGACAGAGACTGCCAACCAGGCACAGCACTCTATGCTCTCTATGGCAAGCCTCCCAGACTCAGACCCCTTCTCCGGTAGCGGCTTGTCCTACACCACGAATGGGCTTGATAGCTTCCCTGCGCCTGCCTATTACCCCAGCCGTCGATTTAACTGGATCCACATATTCCCAGAGGGCAAGATACATCAACATCCGGACAAAATAATGAGATATTTCAAATGGGGAGTTGCTAGGCTGATCCTTGAAAGCGAGCCGTGTCCTGACGTTCTGCCCATCTGGATAGATGGCCCGCAAGAGGTCATGCACGAGGAACGCACATGGCCCAGACCTATGCCAAGAGCCGGGAAAGACATCACCATCACATTTGGAGAAAAGGTGGATTCAGAGCAAGTCTTCGGTCCTTTCAGAGAGAGATGGAAGGCGTTGAAGGAGAAAGCGGAAATCAATAGGCGGAAAATAACAGGCGCAACTTCCGCTGACCAAGCTGACGATGGGCGAGAAGAGCTCGGTGTTCTACGCGATGACTTTCTCAAGTACTCGCCGGAAGCAGAACAGTTGCGCAAGGAAGTTGCCTTAGTTGTGCGTCAGCAAGTCTTGAACGTCAGACGCTCTACAGGCTTATCTGACGAGGACCCCAAGTGCGGACTTGCCGATACTTGGAAGCTCGAGGGAGGCACTGACAGAGTTGAGGGGAGGATGAAGGACGGATCTATCATAAAAGATATGTGAAGATGCCGTGCGAGTTAGAAAGTTTCCATCCCTGTGAATATAATATACGTATAGATAGACCAGCTCAAGCCTGCATTTACATACTTTCGCCATGGTGCAAACCGCATACTGTATTATATTTGTATTTGGATTTGGCTCTTTACCGATGATCCTTCTTGACAGACTTCGTAACTTTTCAATTGCTAGGAAATGAAGGGCGAAATATGGGTCATCCGCAAGGTTGTTGTCAATCGCCATGCGAAGACTAAATTAAGACTCCCGAGGTCTGGGGACGAAGTCGGTACCTGGGTACCTAGGCAATCCAAAGCATGGCTCTACGTCATAGGTGTTTGAAGCTACTTCGGTTAGGTAGCGAGGTACTGGCTGTTCACGGGTGTTCCTGATTTCAAGATCAGCAGCAGCAGCAAACGACTCCACATGATACATCACCCAGCATATTGTGTTGAGACCTTTCCGCTATCTCTTATCAATACTGACCCCAAGTGCAACACGATGTTACTGCGGTAGGCACGCTGTTTCCACAGGCTTTCACTCTTGCAAAAACAAATATCGATCTCGAACTACGAAATTCCTCGTCTACTGAAGGGCATCCCACGGCGGCACCATGACGATCAACAACGACTCACTGCACAGTGATGGCAGTGCAAATGGACATTCTTCAAGTTTGGAGGTACACGCGCCGCGCGCCCGTAAGGCTGTCAATCAACAAATCGTCGGCAGTCATGACGAGCAACCACGATCAACGACGCTGTCGATCTCAACTCCCTCGGCCGCCTCGGCCTCGGCGCCTCCAACTCCAGCTCTGCCAGAAGATGCGCCTCCCTCAGCAAAGGCGACCTCGGAAGCAAGACGTCAACTTCGACGTAAGAGCAGGGTATCACAATCAAGACCTTTCCCTCGCATTGGGTATACAAGCCGCCTAAGCTATTTCGATCCAAAGAGCGAATACAGCAACTTCCGTGGGTTTTTCGTCCTCTTCTGGATCGGACTGGCCATCATGGTGATAACGGCAATGCTGCGAAACCTCAGAGAGACGGGCAGTCTTTTGAGCATCAAACAGTGGCCACTGTTCACAGAGAACATATATGAGCTTGCTGTGAGCGATGTAATCATGGGCGGATCTGTGGGATTGATACTGCCATTACACCTCCTCTACAAAAGCGCGGCACCGGACGGTTTGCTCACGTGGAGAAAAGGCGGAATGGTTGTCCAGTCGGTTTTCCAGCTTATATGGCTGACCTTTTGGTGTTCTTGGCCGTTCGTGAGAAACTGGACTTGGACTGCCCAAGTTTTCTTTACATTACACCTCCTCGCTCTTTTCATGAAGATGCACTCGTACGCTTTTTACAACGGTCATCTCTCCACAACTTTGGATCGTCTCAAGCAGCTTGACTCGCCGTTGGATCCCAACACCTCAACCAAGGCAGCTGTTCGCTATCCCCACTCTCACACACACATGGACGCTATTGCGTCTGAAGTGGAGAAGGAGGATACAGTTGCCGCTGGAGAGCTTACGACGAGTCCCGTTTCGCAATTGCGCGAGGATCTTGCCTTGGAGCTGACAGGACCTACAGGTCATGTGACCTATCCGCAAAACTTGACAGTAGCCAATTTCTGGGACTACCTGCTTTGTCCCACGCTCTGCTACGAGCTTGAGTATCCAAGGACTCCCTCCACCGACTACCTTGAGCTGTTCTACAAGATTCTTGCTGTTTTTGGCTGTATCTTTCTTCTTACCATCACCAGCGAAGAGTTCATACTGCCAGTGCTTGACGAATCGTCACTGCGTCTCTCAGCATCGATGGACTGGAAAGATGGAGGGCTCATTTTCGCCGAGACGGTATCGCGGCTGCTATTTCCCTTCATGGTGGCATTCCTACTCGTCTTTCTCGTAATTTTTGAATACGTTCTTGGTGCATTTGCAGAAATAACTCGCTTTGCAGACCGGCAGTTCTTCAGCGACTGGTGGAACTCGCTGGATTGGCTCGAGTTCTCCCGCGAATGGAACATACCCGTCCATCACTTCTTCAGAAGACATGTGTACAGTGCTAGCAGGACCACGCTGAGCCGACCGATGGCGACCACTATCACGTTTCTGATCAGCGCATTGGCTCATGAGCTGATCATGGGGTGCATAACACGAAAGTTCAGGGGTTACGGTTTTGTGGCGATGATGCTCCAAATGCCAATAGTGATGGTGCAGAGGCTCCCGTGGGTGCGAGACCGGACGCTCCTTAACAATGTTCTATTCTGGTGTAGTATGATATCAGGCCTGAGCTTGGTAAGTCACCCTCCGAATCGCAACCGATTACTTTGGCACGTTATTGACTCTAGTCACAGATATGCGCGTTATATGTTCTTGTGTAGGATCTAGATATTTGCATATTGCGGAAAGTCGAGATTAGTTCATACTAGCGGAGATACCCCCTTCAAAAAAGTATCCTCTCATTTCTGTGGTCATGATCAGAAGCATGCCTAGGGTATCATAGTTCGAAGCTCCAAAACGCCATCGCTTAAAGCCAAAAGGGAGAAACTGTTCCACAAGAACCTACGAAGCCACCTTGCTTCCTGAAGCCTCCAAAATCTTTTTCACATCGTCCTTCATCTCAGGAATGGCGCTCATCATCTCTTGGCCAAGAACGTCCCTGAATTGCCCGAATGCTTCTCTCTTTCCTTTTAACGATTGATTGAATTTGACCACCGATTCCACCAGATCTCGATTGTAGATGTCTGGGTTGCGAGCTTTTTCAATGTACTCGTGGACCACAAAGTACGGCACGTAGGTAGGAAGGGTGTGCGACGTTTTTGAGAGCTGGACGAGGTTCTGGATGAGTGCCTTGCTGTAACGTCGCGAATCAGTAAATAAGGTATTAAATTGCTAGATTCTGCGAGGACAGTCCCGAAAGCCTCACACTTCGTTTGTCATCGACTGTTGCGTGCCTGGGCCTGAGTATGCATGCGCCTGCTGGATGAGGAAATACAGGTTGGTGATGATGTCGCGAAGTTGCTCTGCATGCGATCAGTATGGGGACAAGCCAGGAGGATGTTCGTCGACATACGATCAACATCTTCCAATGTTGTAGCAGCCATGTCTGGTGGTTGTTTCGTCGTCTACAAGTTTGTAGTTTTAGAATTGTGCATCTCCAGTTGGATCTAGCAGGTATGTAGTAGCAGTGTCGCAATGAAGGTAGGCAGATTGGCAAGCTGCGGAGAGCCTTATCACGTGCTTACTTGCCAAGCGCTAGCCCTCCGCTGCACCAACAACATGGTACAACATCACAACTCCACAGTCCGCTTGTGACTTCGCATGTGATCTTTTGGTCTAACAGTTATTAAGTCAAAATGGAATGATAAGTGAGGAATGGCGCAAGATGCTCTGCGGCCAGCAAGGCACGCCCGACAGTCAAGCAGAATCGCAACATTTGTGAGGGGATCCTGGAAAGCCGATGACGACAATGTTGATCAAAAGCGACGTCGTTCAGACGATGCAACGACCGCTTATATCAAACGCATCCTATGCGCACCCTCTTCCCAGCCGCGTTTGGCTGCAGAAGATGTTGACTCACGACCACTTTCTGTGTTGCTGCCCACATTGACGAGCTCGCCCGACATCGACCTCCAGTTATATGCATTGATTGCTATAATCATCGACCAGTTTATCCAGACATGGTACAGCCGAATTACTTCAGATCATGCTTTTACTACCGAGACTGTCCGCATAATAGCCCATTGTATCCAAGGGCTAGAACAGAGATTACTCAACGTTAATCTCGAATCTTTGATTCTGAATGAGCTGCCGCTACTTGTCAAAGGCCATGTAGAAGGTACCATAACTAGCCCACCTGAGTAATGCAATATCTCATCAGCTAACACTTATCAGCCGTACGAATTGCAGCCAGCGCGAGCACCTCGCTCGATTCTCCGCAAGACAAACAAGAAATATTTTCAGCAATGAGACGGCACGTTGCCCTAACACCAACACCGTCATCATTGGAGGCAACGAAGAGGTTGGCAGAGAACGAGGCTGCTTGGAGTCGTTTGCTCGTAGACCGTATCATGCCTTGCCTGCTTCCGGCTAAAGACCTCGAAAATCCTTGCTTGAAGCTTATTGTGGCGGACATTTTTGCCGAGATTGTCGTGAAAAACGGGATCTTGGGCAAGGCCAGTGAAAATTGGTTAATTTGGGAAGGACTCACCAAAATAGTGAGCAATGTACGCCCAAAGCCGGAACCTGCGCAAGAGAGTCGATCGAATGTATTGCCCGCCAGCCGGCTAGAGCAATATGGCTTGCTATCAAGCGGCAAATCAGAAACAAAGGCAGGAGAGGCGAATACGGGCAGTGCGGTGGAGTCCCTCCTCAAGGTAGTTTTGATACTGTTCCACAGTGTTGGAGTTGCTTTTGGGTTGGTCAGGGTCGCTGTGGTTGCGTTAATGAACGCGTCAGCTCTGCCGACTCGACCCATGGCCCAGGCGATACCTTCTACCTCGGAAGAGATCGCGGCGGACCAGCTTGAGGATATTGAAGCTCTGCAGGAGACACCTAAACCTCGCCTAAAGCCCGTCCCGATTGTGGAAATGGGTGTCTGGTCTTGCATCTCGACAATCCTCTGCCTGAGGCAGCGAATGCCATGGCTGGTAGGATCCTCATCGCTTTTGCAGTGGGGCTCTCTTCATGGGCCTGGCAAAATATGCCGCAGTGATGGATCTATTGACAGGTGAGTACGAAATGTCCATGCACAACCCCACCCTGGATCCTTAAAGTCGAATGCTGGAAGGCCGAGCCAGCCAGCCAGCCGATCGCCCGGACGACCCACGGCTCGGCTCACGGTGGGATTCCCCCGGGAAGCTGCATAGCCTGACAGTCACCTGATCTGCACGCCGGACTTTCCCGCCTCTCAGCCATGCTCGACATAGGTATGCCTTCAAGGAACTCTGTTCCAGTGCGAAAAGCGGCTTCCATAGGCTCAATCCCTACCGACCTCGGCTTCTGTTCAACATTACAGACATAATGATCCAAGATGAGTTTCGATTCAATGCAGGACATGTAGCAGGAGGCGCCAGAAGCAATTCAGACGTGCGCTTTCAACCAACCATTGCTCCAGCGGGCCCACCGACTGTGGCAATCGGCGACAACCTGGCCAACAAGCATATGGCCCGCGTCACAACCGGCCATCGCTCCCCATGGATCGTCCCGTGACCATTCGCAGCCTTAACGTCAAATGGTATTCCTAAATATCCTGGTCCTGTTGTCAAGCATGGGCTTGGGAACAAAGGGCAATTTACCCTCCAACCCCTAGCTTAGGGCGGCTCGTGCCTACCTCGCCCGTTTCCCCATACCCTGCGAATGAAGGTCAAGCCGCAAAGTACAGGACACCACCAGTCAATTCACAAAGAGGACATGTCTCGACTTGATTCGATCTATCCCACAGGCCATGCATTGTCGATGATCTTCTGACACTGGACCGCCAACCGAGGCACTGGTGGCGTTGCGCACCCAATTACCGTTGCATATAATGTATCAAAGCGGAGGAGCAGATGTTGATGCCATATGATCAGGGGCTGACTCGCGGTGTAACTTAGGCTAATGTCCTTCCACTTCCACCAGAGCGTGCTGCATAGCTCGAGGCTTCCCTTGCTTCTTGAGAGCGTCAGAGACGCCCTCTTTCCGAACAATGCCCTTGGCCCTGCGCGACCCGTTCCCGATCATGACGAGATCAAGGAAATCCGAGAGCAGTGCGCCAGCACCATAGTAGACGCCTTGCCGCCGGCAATGCGCCAGGTGTTCTTCGCGACGGCCGACATGGCCGCTATGCGTGCGGATGTCGACCAGACGATTCTCGAGCTGTTTGCTGACCCGTACATTAACCGGCACCTTCTGGTGCGCATTGTAGAACTCTTCGCCGTAAAAGCTTTCCCAGAATTAGAACAACGTGAAGCATAAGATGTCATGAATCATTAGAAAGATACCCAGTCACTTTTGGAAACCGCTTTAATTCGATAGAATATCTCTATTCCTAATCAGTGAGAACGGCTATGACTTAAAATAGATAAACCAATTTCACCGCCCGTTTGCCCTAGAGTCTTGAGAGCATTCTGTACTCAGAAAGGAAAATGGTATCAATGGATAATCGCAAGGGAAAAACAATGCCGCCGAAAATTGTCGCTGCAAGCAGCGACGATACGTTAGATATGGAACCGCGTGAGCAGCTGTGCATGGTTTCTTAAAGGTAAGGATTTCGTGGATATGCAGAATCCGAAAATCAACGCAGTCCTCTCGACCCGACGTCATGTCAGCGTCAGTGATGCGCCAACGTCCTGGGGAAAGAAGAGAAGAGAAAAGAAAAAGGCGTCACGACCCAGACGCAGTCCAACTGGTCTGTCATTTGGATCTGTAGACGCGTCGGTTGGCTGAGAATGAAAGAAAGAAAGTAATTGTCGAGAAGAGATCTCAGGGAATTGCCGCCAACGCCAGGATAGTAAGAGTCGCTTGGTATTCGTGCAGTCTTGAGGATAATTTTTCTTTTGGTGAAAAGCAATGATGTTTTTGGCACTGGCTCAGGATGCCTGAGAGGTTGCAATGTTAAGTTTCTGCTTCATCTTTCCAATCGACACAGTGTCTTGGAATTCCAGGAAGTCGGGAGGCTGCTGCGCACAAAACGCGAGAACGACCTCCATTGCCTTGCGAGCTTGTTCGATGTTGACATACGATGTTTGGTGGTGATTCTGGGCACCATACTCGGACTGGTCTTGCGCAAAATGTGCTACATTTGTAAGGCCTAGCCCTCGCTCGCTGCGATATCTGCTGACAGCATTCGCTGGGAGTGGGGGCGGGCCCATCGTCGCATCCGAAGGCGTGACCGTCCTTGGCCGCTGGCTCTCGTGCGCTTGCGAGGCAGAAGAGTGGCCGCTCGGTGTGCACGCGCTGTCCGCCATCCCAGTCATGCTCCCCATCGAAGCCTGCAAATCTGTAGAGGGGGAGTCTAGCGTAACAGCGGCGGTGGTGTAGTTTGAGGTCTGGTCGTCCACTGGAACCTGGGTCACTGCGTATGACTCGTAGTAAGGCAGGATTCGGGCCCCAGAGGNATTATAGTTGGCTCTGATAGCCGCTGCGAGACCGGTCCTGGAGCCGATCTGAACGAAAGAACTCGGGGCGGTCCCAGAATCGGGTGTGAAGAAGGGCGAAATAGGGGAGAGGGGGGTTGGACTGTTCGGCGCTGGAGAAAAGGATGAAGAGGCGGATTCGTTGAAAGAACCGTTCTGCGGCGTTTCACGGTGCGAGTGAAGAGTTCCAAAGGCACCTCTGTATGGGGCCACATAGCTGTCGGGGCTCTCGTTCTTGATGCTCTCATGACTGACCGCGTTGTTTGGCAACTCTACTGGCGACACCTCGTCGTAGGAGGTAGATGGGACGGGTGAGATTATTTTAGGCGAGCTCAAAGACGATGGAACCGTCGATGTTGCCGAAAGTGGTTCGGTGTCGTTTCTTGATGATTTTCGGGAACGTGAACCCATTAGGTTGTGGTTGAGCTTGAACTTTTGGATAGATGCAGCGCTAAGAGAGAATTTACCTTCAGCGCCCGTGAACGCGCCTTGGAAGCTACGAAACTTGTCGCGTATCATGTCGTCTGTCAGAGGAGCACCTTTGTCCTGTTGCTTTTTCGCCCAATTTGCAACCGTTCGCTCGATGTTCGGAACTTTCGCTTTGGCTTGAGTGATCGGAGACGTCTTTCCGTCGTTTTGGTTGAGATACTTTTCCTTTTTGCACAGAACTTTGGAGACGGTACTATAAGTATTGATCAGTGATGTCCGACCGGCTTCGAAATTGGCATCAGACAAACCTTCTCTCTACACCGAAAACCTCTATTCGCAGGTCAGTTATGTTCAATAAGCTGATCACGCCGAGCTTTCACTTACTTCCGATGTCAAATTGCTTCCAGTCTTCATGTTGAGCGGCAAACTCACACATCTGTCTGCGTACAGAATCGGTAAGTGTTCTGCGCGAAGTGGTCGCGGGACGCCCAGAGGCTGTTCGTAAGTTGGGTTGGGAAGTACGATGGCGGACCAGATGTACCGGCTGAGCAGGAGATGAGTACACTGGTGGTTGGCCACTATGTGGCGGCTGGACGTTTTCGTGTGGCCAGTGAGGGTGCCTCTGCACTGTTGACAGCTGGCTTAGATGAGGCTGGAGCGGGGGTTGAATCATTTGGCTACCATAGCTGTGATTTTCGATCTGAATAGGCGGCGAGGCATATGAATGAGATGGTATGGGTGGTCCATGATGCGGATGTGTATACTGTGGTTCTTGATAATACACTTGGGGGCCGGGGACCCAGGCCACGGAGACGTTGTGATGGTAATGCACGGCAGGATCGTCGTCGTCTCCCATGACTTCAGATTGGAAATGCTTGCTGGGAGGTTGTCGCAGAGGTTCACAGAGCATTGCGCGCCTCAACAGAGAATCAGACGAGTGGCATGCGCATACGTGCACATATGCATGGGGTCAATGGGAATTTCGGACTGGGTTGCCGGCAGCACAACCTCAGAAGGTGGTTGGAAGCGAAGGAGTCAGAAGTGAAGAAAGCAGGGCAATGTAGACAGCGAGCGTGTGAGTAAGTATTTCAAAAATCACAATGCCGACAACAGGGTGCGACGGTACGGCGCAACCAGGTAGACGAGGCAGTGGTGGGTAACTTGAACGGATTGGTGGCCACTTCGGAGGACTGGCGATGTTGTATGCTGTTGTACGCCGTTGGATGTAGGCGTGGTATTGGGCAAGGCTGTCATAAAGAAACAGTCGAGGGGATTGTTAGGGAATATCTCCGCAACCTACCACACCCTACCACACCCGGCTCGCCGCCTACATGCCTTACCTACTACCTACACGCCAATTGCCGTTGACTGGGCTCACGACCACTTTACACCAGCTGCAAGCCGCATACGGGCCAGACCAACGCAGGGCAGCGCAAGCGAGTACCGCAGTGGCCTTAGGATGGGGAGTCGACTAGGCAGTCCAGAGATTCGCCCATCAGGAACGCGGCGAGGGCCTGGCAAGTCTCCAACGCAAGTAGCGAGGCACGGGAAGGTGGGTTGGGTGGATCTAGACAGGCAGGCAAAGCAGGTAGGAAGTGGGCCATAGCCCATGGGCCACAGAGCACATTACCCATTGTATGTGCCGTAGATCCAACGTCCCTGTGTCGTGGAGTGTGGGATCGCTATTGCAACGGCAAAAGTTTTAACCCACTCTGCGGCAAGAGCGAGGGAAAAAATGATCGACTCGGGTGTCGACACCTTGGCCATGACTGGGCCTGCCTTGCCTTGCCCTGGCCTGCCCTATTCTACCCTGCAAGATACGATGGAGGTTGACGATGCGGGTGGGAAGGGGGTGGGATCCCGGACGGCCGAGCTAGTGAAAACGTTGGAGGATCTTTTCCTGATACCCATCGTCCTAGCTAGGTAGGTAGGTAGGCAAGTAGGTAGGTATTTTCTTATTATGGTTTATCTGCGTGGGCATGGCGGCCCATCTGCCGTATCTTCGTTCATCCCCGTTCAAAACGCGGCACGGCAGGCAGTCCACAGGATCGAGCGAATCCTGGAAGAACGGGAAGGGCAGAAACAATGAGCTCGTGTAGAAGCGGTGCCGCCTGTGCCACCGTCGAGCGCGCATGCGTGGTCGCCAACAGTGCAGGTTGCTCGGTTCGGAGATCAGATACGTACTCAAGCACGATGGAGAAGAAGATCACCTATCGTCGACGACGACGACGACGACGACGACGATGATGCTGCACAGCTGTTTCTTCTGTAGATGGTTAGTCGGATAGATCGAAGTGGGCAGGGGTTGGACATGGGCCAGGTTTGGACTCCTCACGGCAAGCCAGCCAGCGTACCCGTCCTACCCTATCACCATAGCGAGCCTACCACCCTTGCCATTAGCCGCTGGTACAGTACATTGGCCTCATCTGGGTTTTCTATTTGCCCATTCGCCTATGTCGTACGCCGTTCGCCTGGGCCGAAGTGGCCAAATGAGGCATCCTGATGACTGCACAGCATGGGAGGGCCTGGCCTGGCCACTTTCCGCATCATCATCATCATCATCATCAACATGGCAAAAGATCAAGAGCACAGACGAGGCGTGCGCGGGCGGAGAGGGCTGGCCAAGCGCCTGGCGCAGCGGTGCGGTGCGGTGCGGCGCGAGGTGATCTAACCTCGAGTTCGCAAGTCTTCCAAACAAAACATTCCGCCTGAATGTCGGGCAGCCGGTCCTTGGAAGCCGCAAGCCAGCATGTATCCCGCGATGTCTTGCTATAGCGATGGCGCTCGACGGTCAGCGTAAGCATACGGGTAGTAGCCAGGCTTGGGCTGCAGGTCACAAACTAGCGGGCGCGTATCGCGTTATGGTGTGGTGTGGTGCGGCGTGGTATGGTGTGGTGCGGCCTTTTTGGTGTAGTGAGGAGATGAGGAGACCAACGGGCCATGGCAGAAAGGCCTGTCCTGTAAGATTGCGTGGAGGAGGGAAAGGTGGAGTACAGCAGACGAGTTATGTAACTCACGATCGCTGTCATTGCCTGACTATGGCAATACGAAGCTGCCGAACCCAGCTTGTGCATGCCTCATACGTCTACCAGAAGACCTCAGGGATTGACGTAGATCTGGCATTTATAGTGTCCTACACGCCTCGAGATATTGGGATCCAAATTCCACCATACCGACCACCGCTGTGCGATGGCAACAAGCTGCTTTATTATTCCATTGCACTCCTATGGCACTTCATCACGCTTTACTGATCGCCTCTGCACAGCGCCCGGCCGGATGTAGCGAGGCTGCATAAAGCCGGAAATCTAATGTGATTGGCCAACGGCAGCGATAAAATGGCCTCCCGATGCCCAATCACTTAATTACTCCAACAACCGTCCCCAAGGGTGTGCAGTAGCGCTGCCACCATGGCTGGATGCGTCAACGAGCAAATGAATGGGTCGTGCTGGGGATGGGCGGTGGTGATGTGGATGTAGGCGTAAATGACGACGATGATACTTTTCTATTCCCCCAATGACGGTGGTCGTAGCGGGCCGGCCACACCGTGTCATTGGGTAGCCTCACTTCACGGCTTGAGACACAACAGGACTCAGGAACAGGGCTTCTGAGCTCTCATAGGGAATGCTGCTGTGGAGAGGTGCACGACAAGACTCCAGGGATCTGGGGGCAGGTTTCAGCCACGCTTTGTGCGTGTGTGCCCATTTACGCTGCCTCACCTGTATTCCGGTTGCCTTTTCCGCCGCTGTGCTTGCTCGAAGACTTCCATACAACACACAATGGGCATCCTTGTGTGCTCGGGTGCGTGATCGCAAGCCATTGCAGCAAGGGGGTGTTGGTCTCGACGCTGTCATCGCCATCGCTACGGCCCTTTGGTGCGATCTCTCGTCTCCTTGCTGCTTCGTCACTATGCTATACAGCAGTGGTTACTTACAGCCCAGCAACACACCCGTCGAGATGTTGAACCCCAATCCTCAAACCACCCAGCCCCACTGGGGCACCCATGGCTATTGCAGGATCCCGGGTGGGCTGCTACCTACAGGCCAGACTGTTTGATGGTTCGCTGCACGACTGGATTTACGTGCCTCTGAAAGGGTGCCATGTCTCTGCAATTGTCTGCGAGCTCCACAGCGGCCTCAACTAGGACAGGAGTGAACCTTCACCTTCTTCTTTAGGGAGTGAGAAAGAGGGTCGACGGCTCCCGATTCGTGATTTGCCCCAGTTCATGCAATGCCCCCTTTCTGATCCACATTGCATCAGAGACATCATACCAAGATCGATTCCAGACTATAGATTCATCATTTGTCAGGTTTAGGAACACTGCAAACCTTACTGCTATACCCACTTGCGAGCACGCCCATGTCCCAAGATTCAGACAGCAAGATGAAGGAATCTCATCCACACCATGAAGTGTCTGTGGTGTTGAGTTCAGGGTCTTCGATCGTGATATGCTACTCCTTGCCGGCTACTCGTCCGGGAGATCTGTCATCTTCTCATGGATCGACGGCTCAGCCAAACAACGAAGATGGCTACTCAATGGCCAAGCTGAACGAGCAGTGCTTCAGTTCTGTCGGGATCTATGCAAAAAGCGGCAGCGGTGCCGTGTGTAGCGGCAAGGGTAGGTAGGTATTCTTACGACGCCATGTATCAAAAGCCAGGAAGGTCCAAAGGCATTACAGTACTGCATTGCACTTTAATGCAGCTGGATGGTAGTCAGCCCCGCTTTATATGGCGGGTTTGGATTGGTAAGTGAGCCGACAGTGAGGTGAGCCAGTTCCCCGTGTGAGGTGCTTTGAATTGACATATTTACAGTACTGGATATCTCCCGCCCTCTGTAGGCTCGCTCTCTAGTCCGAGACATCTCGCTCCTCCGCTCGCGGCAGTCCGCGCAAGCACAGTGGCACACATTGCGCCATGACCGCCCATGGGCTCCCCCCTTTGATCTGCTCTCGGGCGCTTACGACTGTCGCTGGTGTCATGTGATCTGAACTTCATGCGGCCTAACCGCCGACATCCCGACTCCCTGTCTGCATCAGCTTGCCTCACCAGCCCACTCTGCGCACATGTTCTCCACATTCTCGAGGGTTGTCAGGCCCTCTTGCCGCTCACCTGGTCGCTGACGTAGAGTACAGCACCGTGGCATGACAGCCAACCGGCCGGCTGGCTCGTCTTCTGACGCTTCGTGCCACTGCATCAGCTGTCAGAGCTGTATGCGCTGTAAAAGCATGCGGGTGGGTGGCCAAGTGGCCCACTCGTGTCTGCGCAGTGGACAGCTTTGAAAGCATCAGCAAACAAGCTCCATACGTGTTTCCAACAGTGGAGAATGCCTGTGCCGTGCCTTGGCACGAGCGCAGCGCGCTGTCGGCCTGCGACTGCAGCCGTTGTTCTGAATTGCATGAGGATCCTCGTATGGTAGCCCGGGAGCGTTGATCCAGATGAACCACAACGCCCGCTTGTGCGCCAACCATTTTCGTCGCGGGCTGGGAATAGCAATCCGCGGGCCGCCGGGACGTGTCCTTCGCGTGGATGCCGATTTACCGTTCGGCCGACCGAGATTGCAGATCCTAAAGGTGCGAGGGTCATTTGGTTGTTTTTCCATGTCTGTTAGGCCTTCCCCAGACCCTGTCGTGTCGTCCCGTCACCCGCTCGAAGATGTCGTAGAGGCAACGTTGAAGCCGCATGCGTTAAGAACACCATCACACCGAGCCGAGATGTCGAACTCATCACGGCCCGTCCGTTCGCCACCACCGTAGGGTACCTTCAAATCTCAACCTTGGCCAGTGTGTTCGGATTTGGAAGGAGCAGCGGCACGATGGATGGAAGATTCCAGCAGTTCGGATTAGCGAAGCGATCGCCATCTGGTGGCTTTTTCTTTCGCCGTTTCTCGCTGTCACATCTATGGAACCGATTGAGACCGTCAAAGGGTCGCTCGAAGTTTTGCAGCCATTGGAACGCGAGCGCTTCCTCGATCAGTCATATGGTGTTGACGTCGATGTCGATGTTGGTGTTGGTGTTGGATATGTTTTGGTTTGTTGACGCTGGTGCCCATCCTGGACTTTTTGACCACCACGATGGGATGGCATGCATGAACTGGGCGCTTCCATGAATGCAACACCACGATAAGACGGCTGACAATTGACAATTCCGCACATAGGACCTCAGCGTTGGTTCTGAGCCTCGCAGAGCTTGGGCCGTTGATTGATCTAGCTATATCGGTGGAATGTCCCCAAAGACAGACTGTCCGGTGATGTTTTCTTTCTAACAGCAACATTCACCGAGCGGGACAGCGAGCAGTCCACTCTTAGGNTTCATGATTGTTTGCCAATTGCTGGTTGTAGGGTAGAAATCCCGATCACCGCCACAATTCGCTTGGGTGATGCCTCTAATCGTGCAGAGATCTCGCTTACGACTCTGTGGTAAAGGTCGCGAACATCTCATTATCACCTTCTCCGTGGCTGAGATTCTCGACCAATCTATATCGACTAGCGGGAAAAAGAACGGCACAACATGCTTAGCCGAGCTTCAAGTCGCGCATTTCTAACCGTTGAAACTTGCCGCTTGACAACGGACGGCTCGTGAGATGTTAGTCGCCCGTTCAATGACGTCCAGCCTCTAGACATTCTGCCGCCGGCCCACGCCTCCTAAAGTATATCTGAATGAGGGTAGAGACGACACCTAGATCTAGGCTGGATTCCGGGTTACCCTATCGCTAGATTTGAGGCTCTCAACCGTACCTTGTGGAGAATCTCGCCTAGAGACGCGTAATACTATTCCATCGACGAGATCTCAGCCGAAATCGATGGTGTTATGCACTCTTGCCGATTCATGGCGCAGCAGTAAAAGGGAAGACTCGAAAGCCAGGATGGTGCTGGAGATTACGTTGTAACATTTGTACAATTCAGGCGGCTTCTATAACTTCCGAAAAAACATATCTCCGGATGGCCTTTGGTGGGGTTAGCGTGGGTGTAAATCATTTTTTGAGATCGGAGCATAGATTCACATACATCTCGCAAAGCACCAAGCTGTCGTTGGGTCTGGACGTAGACTGATCTGTACTGGTCGATACTCTCTCGTATGACCTCTTGTTTGGTCTTGCGACCTTCGCAGATTGCTTTCATTCGAAGCTCCATCTAGTGAAAGCAATGTCAGTGTGGTTTCCCGCCTCCAAGCGGGTTTGGTCTTGAGTTACCTCTTTTCTCAGAAACGGCTTTGCGAGGCTGACTTCAAAGCCCATGTTATCGTATCCTACAATGAGGGCAACACCGAGAGTGGTAGGGATGAATTCTTGAACACCACTGATGTTCCCATTGCCACGTTCAGTTGCAGCATTGCCACCCCTGCCTCTTCCTCTGCCTCTCCCCCTTCCCCTGCCTCGAGCAGCACCTCTACCGCCTCTACCGCCCACGTCAGCGGAAGCTTCATCGTCTGAAATGCCGTCGGCGTCTCGTTGATTGCCTCCACTCGTTGTCCGAGTTTCCACGTAAGACCTCTCCTTGATCTTAGCAATATGCTCAGCCATTGTTGCATCAGTCCCGATGCCGTTTGCATCCATCAAGCCAATGAGCTCAGGCTCGGTTAGGTAGCCTGGAGGCACGGTCTGGCCCTCGTGCACTTTCGCCTCGGTGGGCTCGAACACTTCGTTCTCTGAGAATGCAGGAAGTTCTTGACTGCTGGTCCATTTGTCGTAAGGGTAGACGTCTAGATAGTTACGCTCGAGCACCGTCAAGCCAGAGGTGTTGAACGTCTCCGTCCCGTAGAGGACCGCAATCTCTGTCTTGGAGCCTTTAGCATCCTGGCTGCAACAGGCGAGGAAGCGGCGGACGACAAACTCATGCACACGCTGCTCTTCGGAAGATAGCATTGTGGGGTTGACAAAGTTAACCGGGTGGATTGGAGGATGGGCCTTGTCGTTGTTGCGTCCATTACGTGGTGGAGAGAATCCACCGTCTGCCAGTTGACGTGCAAATGCGGCCCAGGGACCGCCTTGGGTTTGCTTCTGTATCAGTGGGGTTAGGTCAGTAGCTTTGTCGAATTGGTCAGTCTCTGTACGAGGATAGCTAATCCAGCCTTTCTGGTAGAGTTGCTCGGCGACCTGCATCACCTTGTCACTTGACAGACGGAGGAAGCGACTGCCGCACTTTTGTAGTTCAACTGTTGTGAGCGGCAGTGGCTTCCACTTGCTCGTCGGTCTTGTCAAAACCTTTGTCACGCGGGCAGTCTTCGCCAGGAGGCAGCGTTCGAGAAGAATGACCACTGTCATGCGATCGAATAGATGCCTTCGAGCCCAGGTGAAATTCACCTTGATGCCGTCCTGCTCATGCATCAATTTGATCGACCAGAAATTCTCAGGGATGAAGTTCCTGACCCGGAAGTAACGCTCGACGACGAAACCTAGCGTGGGAAACTGGCAGCTGCCATAGCTGACAACCTGCTTTTCATCGCCATAGCCTCTTTTTCGCAAGATCGGCTGCACGAAGAGGCTGAGGTTGCGGGTGAAACTGGCGCCGATACGTAGATCGAGTTCAATGCGTGAGGCGACGGCGTCTGCCTGGGCTTCGTCAATCATGACGGGATTGCGTGCCGCATTGACGATGTGTTGTCGTTCGATGTTGGAGAACCGGGCACGAACGACTTTGCCGGCCTCTCGAAGCCTGGCATTACCTCGCCAGGCGACCTCCCTGATCTCAGTCCCAATGTGCTCGCCTTCTCTGTCGCAGTCCGTCCAGATGAAGAGGTAAGCGGCTTGTTTGGCCAGTCGCTCGATGTTCCTCTCGATTCCCTTTTTGTCGTCGGAAACATAGTGGTCTATGGGAGCGTCGAACAGATCCACTGGGTCGCAGTTCTTCCATCCTCTGTATTGGCTGGGAAAGTCATTGCTATGCAAGTGGCCGGTGACGGCGGTCATCGTAACTTGGCAATTACCCCATTGTGGGAAATTGTACTGGAAATCATAATTCTTCACATATCGGCAACCTTGCACGTCACGCTGTCAGAGTCTCAGTAGTGTTCGACATAAAGCTCGTATCTGGCCATCGTACCGCTGGAGCTTGACCTCCCCCCAAATGATTGGCAACTGCTTTCGCAATTGAATTCTTTTCGGCCACGCAGAGTATCTTCATGTTTCGCACGCGGACCACCACATCAATTTGGCCAGTCTACCACTGACATCAAGCATATTTTTACGGCCCATGCAGTCATCGGTCGATGGCGATGCAAATATGAGCTGGCGATTGTGACTTAATTGGCCGTGGTACTCTAAATTGTATCGCGGTCGAAAGTCCGAGGTCAACAAGCGCAGCGTCCGTGCACAGATCCGTGCCACCCAGTGGACTGCATGTCCGAAGCGAAGATGATGTCAATGGGCTCTGAACTGAAGTGTGTGAGACCGTCAGGTAAAGCAGGTCGGCAGGTAAGTGTTCGCACCTGTCCAGTTACACCACCACGTCGACTCAAATCCTACGCCGCAGAGGCTCAAAAGGCTGGCGTGTGCGGAGCTCTATGTAGACGTGAAGGCCGACGATCAACAACCTTGAGATGTAGTAAAGTAGCGTCGATTCCGCCAGTAGGCTCATGGCGTAATCCGATGCAAACCACAGGATCAGGGCGACGGAGAATAGGCGAACCTTGACCATCAGATCGATGGCATTTTCGTTATCCATGGTCAGTGTACAATATTCAATCCGGACTATGTCGTGTTTGTGTGTTGGTTGCAGAATTAACATTGGAGCATACGGCACAGCAAAAGGTGGAAACTGCGCGGGCATTACGAGACTTCGCCCAACCCAACCACGCATGCATGCATGGAAAATGTTGACGTTTGAATAATTAGGTAACAAACCACCTCAGCATGTAGCAAAGACATTGTGTTTGACATCGCTTCTTATAGATTGTATAGGCACATTGCAATTGCTGATTGAAGGGAATTTGAGTAGTCGCTATATTGCACGGCTAGGTTCTATGTTGTTTAGACCCCAATGCTCATCCCCAATGTTTCGCTTCCAATTCTGAAGGGCGAGATGCTTGACCTGCTCTTTGACAAGACTACGTCCTGACAGCAGGTGGCAAGTCTTTAAGGCGTCATACTCTACAGCCTCGATGATAGGTCTAGCGGCAGCGACATCTACAATCCGTGCAAGGCCCTGTGCATCCTCCCACATGCGCCTCCTGGAAAGACAGCTCGCACCACGAGCATCAAACTGTTTGCGGCCTTGCAGGACGCCCTTGATCAGGACCTCCTGACGATATGGCGACCATACTGCAGATAAGTTGCTTGCCGCTGCATCCGAAGGAGACGCTCTTCTCGAGAAGTCGAACTCCTTGGAAGTGGTATGCGGTTCGAATGGGCGATACTCATACCCATGGCCACGCCACTCTTGCTGGATCGAGTTTATTGTAATCGGCGCCAATCTGCCTTTTGGACCAAATGCACGTTCACACGATGCCGGTACGAGTTGCGAGTGCGGGAGAACCAACGTTTGCAGGTACATATTGCTCGGGTGCACGAACAGGGCAGTCAGGCTCGAAAGCAGGCCGACACACTGCTTGAGAGCGAGCTTATCAGAGCAGCTCTTGCTGAGCGTGGCGGGAGCATCGGGTCTGCTTGGTTTTCTGCGGACAATGCCGAGGCGGTCGAAGTGGCCTCTGCCCAAGATGCCGTCGTCCGTCTCGCCGTAGGCAGGCCCGGACCAGGGAGTGGCGTCGGCCTGGGCGGACATGACGAGCTCCATGCTGGCATCGCCGCAGGGCGCTTCGGAGCAGTACATGTGGATGCGTACGTCTTCATTCAGGGCGAACGGCTGGTCATGGTCGTCGCCTTCGTTGCTGTCTGTGGTTGCTTGGGGCACATGCCGCCGCTGCTGCCGCCGCCTGAACCACCGCCCTGTAACTTGGTCGCTCTCGGCCAGGCTTTTGCATTCGTCTAGGACCCATCGGTTGAATGCACGTAGAGCAAGGACTTCTGCGTGCCAGTCATGGATCACGCCACCGCGGGCCTGTTGCAGCTTTGCAGCTGGAAGACATTTCATGCCAGTTGCGAGCGCAACGCAGGCGAAGCCATCTTGTCTGCCGGCGTCATCGTCGTCTGTCGCTCAGCGGCGTCAGCATTGCTTCGCTATGCTCACTGACGGTGTCACGTTTTACCTTTGCTTAATACGATCCCAGCAAGTGGAATCCATTCTTTTCGCCCACTCGCCAAAGACCGCGGCTTGAATTTTGGAGGTAGAGCGGCGAATGAGCGTAACACACAATCGGCAACCACATCTGCATTTGGTGGCATCACCGATTCGTGAGGAAATCTTCACAGATCATAATTGACCCCCAAAGCCAGAGTACAGAGTACAGACAGTTGGTAGTCTCGATCAGTATTAATCTCGTGCGAGGCTATAGGTCAAGCCATACACCAATAAACCTAGGTACCATGAACGTGGTACGGCTGTAAGAAAGCAACCACAGACCCCGTCCTTGTATTCTCTTAGTAATCCGTTGTGTAATGGCCAGACAAGCTCTACATAATTTCACAAAAATAAATGTGTGGGAGAGAAATTTGGAGCATCTAGATTCATTGAACTCGCTAGCTACCCTAAAAAAAAAAANCCGAGCTATCGGCAGGCCAGCATGCCTTCTAAGTAGTTGTGCACCCATTGCCATCGTCATCGCTTCGTCATTTCCATCATAACAAAGGAAAATTGGTCGCTTGCTCTTTTATATCGTCAAGAGAATGAGCGCACCACCCAAACGACCAAGGCGATGCACACCGGCAGAGAAGTAGTCCGCTAGAAACAAAATGGAACATTGGGTAGAGTGCCAGAGGCCAAAGGGACAAGAGACCAGTCTTTCCCTCTCACGAAGAGAAGTATTCGATGCGTTGGACTCGAGCAACCATCGCCTGCTCAGCATGCGCTGGTGAGCGCCACCGCAATCATGCACCAATCTATTTCTTGGAGGCCTTCTGGGCAGCCTTGGTGACCTTACCGGCACCAGACTTGTCAGACTTGGCGACGGACTTGATGACACCGACGGCAACGGTCTGCCTCATGTCACGGACGGCGAAACGACCGAGAGGTGGGTACTCAGTGAAAGCCTCAACACACATTGGCTTGGATGGAATCATCTTGACAATGGCGGCGTCACCAGACTTGACGAACTTGGGGCTGGCCTCGATGGACTTGCCGGTACGGCGGTCAATCTTCTCAAGGAGCTCAGAGAACTTGCAAGCAATGTGAGCAGTGTGGCAGTCGAGAACTGGAGCGTAACCAGCGCCAATCTGACCAGGGTGGTTGAGGACGATAACCTGGGCGTTGAAGCTGTCACAGCCCTTAGGTGGGTCCTGCTTGGAGTCACCGGCAACGTTGCCACGACGGATCTCCTTGACGGAGACGTTCTTGACGTTGAAGCCGACGTTGTCACCGGGGAGACCCTCGGCGAGCTGCTCGTGGTGCATCTCGACGGACTTGACTTCAGTGGTGACACCAGCTGGGGCAAAGGTAACGACCATACCAGCCTTGATGACACCGGTCTCGACACGACCGACAGGAACCGTGCCAATACCACCGATCTTGTACACATCCTGAAGAGGAAGACGGAGGGGCTTGTCACTTGGACGCTGAGGAGTGTCGATGGCGTCAATAGCCTCGAGGAGGGTCTTGCCGGTGGCCTTAGACTTGGTCTCCTTCTCCCAACCCTTGTACCATGGGCAGTTGGTGGATGGCTCGATCATGTTGTCACCGTTGAAACCGGAGATTGGCACGAATGGGACGTGCTTTGGGTTGTAGCCGACCTTCTTGATGAAGGTGGAGGTCTCCTTGATGATCTCGTTGTAACGCTCCTCAGACCACTTGGTGGTGTCCATCTTGTTGATGGCAACGATGAGCTGCTTAACACCGAGGGTGAAGGCGAGCAGGGCGTGCTCACGAGTCTGGCCATCCTTGGAGATACCAGCCTCGAACTCACCAGTACCGGCGGCAATGATGAGGATAGCGCAATCGGCCTGGGAGGTACCAGTGATCATGTTCTTGATGAAATCACGGTGACCAGGGGCGTCTGTTGTTGTGTTAGACTCGATACGAGTAACGAGTGAGGCGCACAATGCGATGAAACTTACCAATGACGGTGACATTGTACTTAGGAGTCTCGAACTTCCAGAGGGCAATATCGATGGTGATACCACGCTCACGCTCGGACTTCAACTTGTCCAAAACCCAGGCGTACTTGAAAGAACCCTTACCGAGCTCGGCGGCTTCCTGTGATTGAGAGTCAGCACATATGCTCGTGAGGTACACACAGTATGGCAGTGGACCAGCATGAAGGGAAGGGCTTTGATGGGGCCAGTGGGGGCCAGGCAAGCCGCCACGTGACGTGTAGCCTCTCAGCCGGCATCACCCCCACCACAGCCCCTCCATTCCAGGCTGGGAGATAAGGAAATTTTCGCTGGACAGCAAAAATCGAAGTGGAGGTGCTCACCTTCTCGAACTTCTCGATGGTACGCTTGTCAATACCACCGCACTTGTAGATCAAGTCTGTAACAACAGTGTGAGTGTTTATTCCTGCCACACTAGGTGATAAAGCCTGTACTTACGACCAGTGGTGGTGGACTTTCCGGAATCGACGTGGCCGATAACGACGACGTTGATATGGCTCTTCTCCTTACTGCATGCTGTCAGCGTGTGGTCGATGCCAGTGTGGCAGCGGTGGCAGAGCGCCAGCGTGTGCCAAGGGTATGCCCAGTTGACTCCTCGCTCTTGCTCTTGCGGTGATGTGCTTACCCCATGATGGCGGTTGTGTGATGAACTTTTTTTNGGTAGTAGATTGAATGGACTGTGATGGAAGGTCAGTAAAGAGAAGACGAAGGCGGAGGAGGGAGATGGGAAGGGAGATATACGCAGATACGAATGCTACACGATTCGTGGTATGCTGTGACAGAGATCAAAGGGAAGAGAGCGCGCAGCGTACGAGAGGGCGAGGGTTTTGTAGAGTGTGTGGGTAGGCGGGGCTTGGCATCAGTGCGTCACTTTTCGCAGTGAATTCTTCGAGGGCCGCATTACCTGTCTTGGAGGGGAAGTACCTGTCGCCTACTTTCCGCAGAGGGGTACCTGCTGTAACTGCACCTCTCTTCCTGCCTTGAGGTACCCACATACCCACCCACTCACCCACTTTGCCCGCCCTAGCGCTGCACCGGCGCACCTCGACTGACGCTGCTCACTGACGCTGTGTTGAGACCAAAGCTTTTTTTTTTCTTTGCCGCCCACCAAACGACCTGGCTGGTGACGGTGGCGAGCAGAAAAAACTCGTCTGTCCATTCACCATCCCCAACCCGGCAGCTCACTGTAGCTCGTGTGGGTTGCCTCTAAGCCCGGTGTCCTTGATGAGACTGCAGACTATTTCGCGGTCTCAGCCTCACTTGTGCGCGGTGTTCGAATGGGCGATACCCCTCCACTGCGGACTGACTACCCCTCTATCCGTCAGTGGTCACTTCATGTGCCCACGCAGCGTATTGGATGAGTCGTAGTTAGGCAATAAAGACGGCCTCTGTTGGACGCACCTCTCATACGCAATTGGAATCGCCCCCGGAATGTCCCTCCTTGGATACGTTGATCTGGGTGGGAATGTGGCCCACATGGTGGCTCGATAAACGTAGCTACGTAATCCACTGGGAGACGCCGCCGTTGTTTCGACGTCACGATACATCACAAGTACATTAATGCCAGGCATTATCTACCCAGATAATGGCATAGTGCCGAGCTCGTTTTCATCAGCAAATTCTTGAGATGCAGTATCAGGAACACGGCCAATTCAGAAGGAACATGCAATCCTCTTCTTTTTCTTGAAATTTGTCGTCCTGTGTTGACGCCTTCAGCGAGTGCACCGTGAGTGAGTCGTACTAAAAGCCTTGGAAATGTGAATATACAGAATCCTAGACGAGTCACGACGGAAACATCAGCAACAACTTCAAGCCTATGACAATCGTCACCTCTGAATCTACAGTCATCTTGTGCGCTGAAACATGATCGATGCCATAGATTCGTCCAGCCAGATGCTGTGCCGTGCCGACATGGTTTAGAGACTGGCAACTCGTTCGGTGATTCGACATATATTCACACACCCATTTCGAAACTGTTACTTAGGCACCATACCGGCTGTTTCTTTGACAGGTCATACCGCTTGAGCTATCGTCAGCAGGATTAGTCCACGAACCTGCGTATACCACTAGAGTTGCTCTGGACAACGGCACTCAAATTACAAAACAGATTGCATCCTCCTCTTCGACTTCAACGAGCCATTTGTTCCTTCGAAAAAGCATCCATCATCTCTGCGATAGACCAAAAGCCTGGACGAAGAAAGGGTTGATCGGTAGGCAGAAGCTAGTATGAGAGCGCTTGCGACGAATGCTGGGGGTGACGTGACCAATACAAAGGCTCTGATCAATCGATGGTCAAGCAATCAATTTAAGTCTGCTAACAATTACCCATGTCAGCAAATGTCGTCAAGCTAACCAAGTAGAACGTCTCATATTGCTTTGGTCGATTGTACAATTCACTGAACACTTCATCCAAGCCTTACACTCAGTACCTTCAGCTTTTAGCTTCCTCCATCCTTACAATTGCCCGATCATGATCATCAAGTCTTCTACTACGACGACTGGGACGAGGATCTGGGAATGCAAAACATACTGTACAATCTCGCGTACTTGAATGCCTATACTCAGTGGACTGACAAGTATATTATGGAATTTTACAATTCGGGAAACTTAAACGGATTGTATGCTGTCGAGACAATCACCGCTGAATCGAACAGGTTTGGAAACAATCATGAGGGTTTCCGTACGAGACGGACAGTGGCTTTTCAGTGTTCCAAGTAGGGAAAATTGCATGAAAATGAGCTGCAGAGATTGATTGTATGGACAGACACGCTGGAACGCTGCTCTCAACAAACGTGTGAACACATAGCTATCGCTAGCTTTTGAAATACATCCATGAATCATGGTGCATCCGAGAAAAGTTGAAACGATGGACCACCTGTTCCCTTAACAAAGGAACTTCAGACATGGCCGTGGTGGCTGGCTCGCGTGGAATCAAACATGTTTTTGGGCCCAGAGTGAAGAAATCTTTTGATTTCCCGCAACCAATTCTAGTGCAGTCCCTTCACGACAAATTCGCATTGATGCAACACAAGTCCGCGGTAGAATTCTTCTTCGTAGCTGGTGCATTGCAAATACTCCCACCACAGCCGCAATCCAGGCTCCAAGTCTGCATCGGCAGCATAGAAAGACTTGAACAGTACTTCTTCGGTCAGTTTTGTTGCCTTCATATCCACCTCTCTTCTCCACCTGCCGAGATCTTGGGCCCATGCCCGCAAACCGCGATCGGCGCCCTCATTGACGGTTTCCGGGTTTGAGGTACTTGCACTTCTGACTGTACTATCCTCAATATTCTCGTCTAACACGGGTCCAGCATACTTGTCCATGGGCCAAAAGTGATCAATGAGTGCGTCGGTGCACCATGCAGATCTGGCTGGGATCGCAAGTGCCTTTGCCCAGTATCTTAGAGTTCCCTCTGGAACGTGATCACGCATGGTATCAAACCCAATCTTGTCGCTCATACGTGGTGGAGTGTAGTGACCCATATACCGATAATCTTGACCTCCCGAACCTGGAACGCTAACGAACACTGGGGCATTGGTATAAACTTCCTGGTCAGGGGAGTCGAGGTCACAAGTCGAATTGAAAAACGCTGTTATTTTGGCCCCATGCTGGCAGACAGATTTCGGGGCAAATGGCTCGGCCTCACTTGTCAACATCCAATAAGCTTGGATTTTAGCTTTCGGGTTGTAGAAGAATCCTGGAGACCATTGCTTTCCACCAAGGGTCTTGGATAGGAATGTGAACTTAAATGTCGTGCTGTCTACATCGGTCGATGACTGGACGAAGGCCGGAAGCTGGCGAATGGCGAACGGGATCCAGCTGTTACCGTCAGTACCTACAGTTTCCTCTGGCTGAGCACCTTGCGATTCAACGGAACGATCATTCGACGTATTCAATTCCGCCATCGCAGCGCCATCGCGCTTAGTAAGACGATGCAAGTCCAGCATTGCTTTCATATCGCTGATATCCGATCTCATCTTCTGAAGTTCGGACTTCATATCGTCTTGATGACCATTGAGCTTGTGTTCGGCTTTGATATAGTCAATTTCCCGACGAGCATGTCGTTCAAACAGAGCTTGCTCCATCTCCTCAAACGATTGCAGATTCGCTTGAAGAATTGTCATGTCAAGATTATTCGGCAAAGATTTGGAAGGTTGGTGAGTGAACTTTCTTAATTCATCATTCTGGGAGTTGCCTTCCTTGTGACGGATCAAACTGTTTAAGCTGAGTGATGCCATCTCTCGCCGTCGAGCAACCTGCTCGATAATACTCGGCAAAGCTAGAGTTGAGGCAAAGAGATCTGAGAAATAGCTTCCGTGACAGATGATTGTATCAGACAAGCTGAGGGAACAGTGGATGCCTTGTCCAACGAGGTGGAAGAGCAAAGGTGACCCGGAGAATTATCTCACGAAGAAGAATCGTTGCGTAGAAAGAGCGCAGTTCTAAGAAACAGAACGCTTGAAAGCCGCTATCTAAAGAGTGAATCCACATACCTGGAGTGAAGTGAAAAGTGTTGCCATGTGACATGTGACAATATCTTGCGAACACAGTCCTGAAAGTGAAGTTAGCCACTCAATCCTTTCATCTTGTACACTTGCACGTATAGTTGGTACATCACACTTCAAACCTTGCCGTCGTAGAGACCTGTAATAGCCACTCACATCTCGACGCAGAACCCTTTGACGTGTCCAACGAGAACCAACCGATCTTCATGGCCCCATCATAAACATGGCAAACAACCTAAAAGCGCGAGATTTCCCTCTCTTTATCTCCATCGATAGTTTTCGATGGAGGGCATTTGTTGCACGGTACGTGTCATGGATGCTGTAAACTCGCAGGCTTTGCCATCTCTCATCGCGCCTCAATGGGCAACGTTATCATGCCTTTGCTGCTTTGTCGTTCATTAATCCACGACTAACCCTAAGCATGTGTAGAACACACCTCGTTCGTCCGAATGTTTTGGTAGGCACAGCGCGACGGGAAGACGGGCCGTGCCGGATAAGGACCCTTGTGAAAAGGCGTTGCCCTGGACATGTCATTTTAACATCGATCAATTACCAGATGCGGAACTCCCGCGTCCCTGCGTCATGGGTGCGCGCGAGAACCATCGGTAGGGTCCTTGTTGGCTGCCATGTAGCTCTCGCGTGTTGGGAAGATCTACCATAGCTGACAAGTACGGCTGGCAATCAACATGACCTCCCCCATCACCTTGTCTAACGAGTCAATGAGCAATCTCCAGTCGTCTACATTGTGTTGCCTTTAAATGCTTGTGCTTGTCTTAAGCCTCTCGATCAACTCAGCAACCATATCGACCGTTGAGGGAAAACACAGCAATCTTCACCGTCTCGATCAGCAGTGACAAACGCAGCGCAAGATTACGGCATGCCTCCAGCGAAGAAGGCCATACAAAACGATGATACCCGATCAGATACGTCGAATGTTCGGGATCGCCAGGCGGCTGCCACTGGGAACAGCAGGGGAGGTAAAAAGCAAAACAACAAGGCAGCGCAACAAGCAGGTGGGAGCAACTTGAAGGAGCACACAACAATCACATCGAAACCAGGGCCATCTGGGCGTGGTACAGATAATCCTAGCAGGCCAGTGCCTCAAGGGGTGAGTCCGTGGCATTCGCGATTCTCGGTCGCTGCCTTTTTCAAGAGCTCGGCCAGGTTCTGTGCAAAGATTAGGCTAATACTTCAGACACAATGTGCAGATGGACTGGCAATCACTTCCTACGGCTGTACTCGATCGGTACCGAACTGCACACCATTTACACACACCGGAAGCCTTTACCTCCCCATGGCGGCAGTCTCTCCTCACCAAGCCCGGTGGTATAGGTCGTCAGAGTCCGACTATGGCCCGAGCCAAGCAGGATCGAAGAGTTGGGAAAGATCAGCTTGCCCTTGCAGTGAGGAAGCATTTCAATGCGGCAGGTGTCAGTGAGAGTGAGGTCATTGTGGAATTCATATACGCTATGCGACACCACGGTCAGTACATGCAGCCAATCATGGCGTTGCCAATGCCAATGCCAGTGCGTGTGAGCTAACTTTTTGTCTTGTAGACAAATCCTTCAAGATGAGATCTCACCCATTGGTTTCTAAGAAGCAATAGAAGGTCATCTTCGGTTTGATGTAACAGTAGTCGGCGTTCAGGATGGAAGGGACAGGAGTTTTTGGTGATATACCCTTGGACAAGTAGCGATGCAAGTCTATATCAGCGGTCATGGAAGACGCTTTAAGGTCAACATATAGAATCTGGAATTCTGTGTTGATATTGCGCTACAGCCAATGTCTTAGATCAAATCCAATCCATCGTAACAAATCGCTTTCACTCGACCAACGGGAAATGGAACGGAACGCCCATTGGGAGCGATGTTGCTCTTCTTTCCAACGATCCCAATAATGGGCGGCGAAACATATACACGTGACTCCCATAGTATTTTTGCCGTTGCTCGTTCAAGCAGAGTCGTTCGCCATACCTGATGGAAGTATTCGTTCGTCTCGAAGCTTCCTGTCGGAAATCTCTCGGCTCTAATTGGCTGGCTTTGTCCGGGGGTTTCTTCCAAAACTTTATCGGCGACACGCTGGAGTCCATATCCCTCTACCTCCACATATGAGTGTATCCGATCATTCTACATTTGCATTCATCACCCCCATGTCATCTTCCAATTCTCCAGCATGAGTTTGGCATCGACAGCTTCTTTTGGCAAAGCGGCGACGCAGCCTTTGCGCTTGCTGGCCGCAAGCCAGCAGTCCCCGTCCTATAGGGTTCACCACAACCAACAGCATCCAAAGTCGCAATCTTCTCGAGCTTACGGAACAACATCTCTGTCATCATCGCAACGTCGTCCGCAATTGAACTCCGACCTCACACGATCCGACCATGACCGGTGCACCCACAACCGTCGCGCCTTCTCTGCAACTACCGCAAGGCATGCCACGAAGAATCCCTACGATGTGCTAGGTGTGGGAAAAAGCGCGAGTTCGGGAGAAATCAAAAAGGCTTACTACAGTCTGGCGAAAAAGTACCACCCTGACACCAATAAAGATCCGGGTGCGAAGCAGAATTTCGCCGACGCCCAATCGGCCTACGAACTCCTCACCGATCCTAAGAAGAAGGAAGCATGGGACAGCTACGGCGCCGCGGCTTTCGACGGTGGTGGGTTTGACCCTAGCGGTGGCGCAGGCGCAGGCGCAGGTTATGGTGCGGGAATGGGTGGAAATCCTTTTGCTGGATTCGGTGGATTCGGTGGTGCAGGCTCAGGAGGCGGGTTTGGAGCAGAGTTCAACTTTGACGACCTATTCAGCGCTTTTGGTGGAGCGGGTGCAAAGAGAGGCCGTGGCGGTAGAGGCGGAAGCCCTTTCCAAGAGGAAGTTCTGGTGGGTGACAACATCGAGGTGCAGACCAACATTTCCTTCATGGATGCCGCAAAGGGCGTACAGAAAGACATCACCATCACACCTCTTGTGCAGTGCAAGACCTGCACGGGTTCTGGACAGAAGAAGGGCGCGAAGCGAGATCAGTGCAAGACCTGCGGAGGTACTGGCACTCGGGTCCATTTCATGCAGGGTGGCTTCCAGATGGCGTCGACTTGCAATGCCTGCGGCGGTCAAGGTGTGACTATACCAAAAGGAAGCGAGTGTGGAACATGTCGCGGTAATGGTGCTGTCAGGGAGAAGCGCACAGTCACTGTCGATATCCCAGGAGGTGTAGAAGATGGCATGCGATTGCGCGTCATGAGCGAAGGAGACTTCCCTCCAACTGGACAGGCTGCAAGCCCGAACGCTCGCACGGCGAAGGGCGATTTGTACGTTTTCATTCGCGTCGCACCCGACTCCAAATTTTCTCGCAACGGCTCGGACGTACTGTATACGGCTTCCATACCACTCACAACGGCTGTCCTCGGTGGTGAGATAACGATCCCTACTCTGGACGGAGATGTCAAGGTTCGGGTGGCCACCGGAACTGGAACGGGCGATAAGATCACACTGAGCGGGATGGGAATGAAGAAGCTGTCTTCTCGACGTGGAAACAACGGTGATTTGCGGGTTGAATTCAAGGTGCAGATGCCTAAGTACCTATCTGTCAACCAGCGAACCATCATCGAAATGCTGGCGGATGAGATGGGCGACAAGACCGCGAAGCGAGTCATGAACCTCGATCAGTTCAAACAGGAGCAGAATTCAGCTGACCAGAGCACAAGCTCTGATGCGACCAAGTCGAAGACGACAAAGTCAAAGGATGCTAGTAGCCACAACCAAGAAGGTTGGATCAAAAACATGTGGCATTCCGTGACCGGCCAGCACAACAATCTAAACAAAAGCGCGCCTGGAGATGATGCTCAGGTCAAGAGCCAGTCTGATCCACGGGCTGCCAACCCATCATCGGACCAAGAGCAAAAGCAAGAACCTGAACAGCCAGAGAAAGATGAGCCCAAGAAAGCATCCGGATCTGGTTAAAATCAGATTGCCCAAGCCGAGTGCCCAATTGGAACCGTACTTTTTCTGGTGTTTCCATAACTCAGGGAGAAAGTTCCCGTGTATATCAATCCTGGAAATTCCCATTCTGCGGATACAACATTTATTTAGCGAGAGCATCTTGGCGGCGTTTGTAAATTGTACTTGACGGCGATAATGCTGTAGACACAGAGAACATGGAGCCTCGTGGTATCGATGCTGGGAGAGAAGCTATGTACAATACAAAGTTCTGAATTTTCTTCATCGGCTGGATTAAAGTCTTGAAACATCACAAATATCTCAACTCAGCGAAGTTAATCAAACGCATCTCCATACATCTTACCACGTTTGGTCCACGCCTTTTCTTTTCGAACTAAGTAATGGTGCGTTCAGCTGCCAGTACAGTGTTTCATTGAATCAGGGACTGTCGAAAAGGCTCCAATCTAGATCGAACTGTTGAATTTGATGAGGGATATGTTGCACATAATCATTGTTCAGCAAAATCGAATGTGACATAAGGCGTCGGCCCGTGCAATCATTTGTCGGATAGCACAGGAACTAGCTGTAATGGAGGTGAGCTGAAAAAACTGATAGGGACCAGCCAATATGCCGTTACTTCACTACATTGCAAGAGGAACGAACACTTTGCAGGCGATCATAATGAGGACAAGAACTTGAGAGCGCCAGAAAGAAGATAATACAGAGTACAGTGGCGCCCACAAGAAATCTTACAGGTTGAAAGTGTGTGAGATGGGCGTGATGGCCAACAGGTATCGATCGATCTTGAGCTTTTACTGCTGCCAAACGCCACATCGGGAATCCAAACAGTAGTACAGTGTAAGATAGTAACGAGCAGGTGGGTATTGAACAATGGACCTGAAGCCGATAGACATCATGATGCATATAGCATTGGAATAACACACTGTCTGTACTGTTGTATTGAAAACATGTCGGCTTTTCTATTCTGCTTCGTGACGCTAGCTTTACATTCATGAACTTCGTCATGAGCGTCCGTCTTCCAGGGCGTACATGCCAACCAATCCGAGAATGGGCGAGAGTTGTAGCTGTGGTAGGATGCTCATGCCCTGTCTGATCCCAGGTGCAAATGTCGGGTCATCAAGCAGGGCAATATATATTTGCTGCCGTTTCGTTGACATAATGGCCCACGGTTGTTGTAACGAAGCTGTTCGGGTCCGGGTAGGCATCGAACATCAGGCATCCGGTCTCGAGAGTACTAGTTGATGAGCTGCCGTAATATCCTGGTGGAGTGGGCACGTTGTAAGCCAAGATCACAGCCTTACACGTTCCTGGAGTGCCGTAGCCGTAGCATTGCTGGCTGCATTGCTCCCACTGATCGGCTACGGTCATGAAGCCTTCGAAGTAGGAACTGTAGAGCGTATGAGCGGCCGTGAAATTCTTGCTGGGCGCCCATCCGTTGACGCTGCCGACTTTGCTGTTGCACTGTGCACTAGTGCCAGGCAATGGGTTGATGATTGTGCAGTTGGATGGAATCGGGACCGATGAAGGTCCTCCAGCGCGTTGTTCGATTTTGTTGGCAGACAGAGGTGCTGCGGCCGTTATGAATGGGAAGCCCATCAGCACAATGTTTTGTAACCGCATCCTGGACCAGTCTTGGTATCTGTTCAGGCGGTATGAAATGTAGCAGGTTAATGTGAAGTGATTTCCATCGTTTACAATTGATCCTGCGTTCTTCCCAGGCAAGCCAGGGTTAAAGTAGTTCAGGATTTGCCTTGTCGATCTGTAGACCCTCAGAGTCACATGTGTTCATTCGATCTACAACTGCATCACACTGCATTTGGCCGTGAAAGAGCCACTGCCGCCTTGTTGCCATGATGGCCCCTTGGGCGATCAGCCTCTGACGCCGGCAAGGTTTACTGTACCCTGGAATAGAACACAGTAGGATAATCTTATTACCTCTACGTAGTTCTGCATGCTGGATACTACCTTAAGGCCAACTAGATACCGTATCGCATGCCTCCAGCCGGGTGAGAGACTTACGCGACCAGTACATGCACGAATCAGCAGAGGATGTCAAGCACTCACATGCCTGGGCATTGTAGATCATTCGTATTCGATACTTGCTGTATAACGACTGGAGAAGAGGGGTGCATACTTTGGCTGGAACTGCGCCCAGCCCAGCTCAGACCAAACACCAAACAGGGATTCGCGGCCCCGAAGGGAGAGCTTGGGCCAAGCATCAACGTCATTGAAGCTCTCTTGTTCACCTGGTCGATACGACAACCTTGGCTGGCATTGGAGCTTGACTCAATACCACAATTCAACTTCACAGTCATCAACAGCCAATATGAACGTGCTCAAGAACTTATTCAAAGAGGTGAGTTCCAGTTGGACGTGCTGGGTGCAAGCAAGCAAGAGCTGCGGTGCCACCACTGCAGCCACGATGGATAACACGCGATTTCATGAGCAGAAAAGCTGACTGAACCCCAACACAGGCGAACGTCAAGGACGTGATCACCCTCTTCCATGCTCCCTCAAACCCAGCCTCGGTGCGAGCCCACACCCTGCTGAAGCAAGCCGCCGCAACTGCGCAGTCCAGCGCGACCGAGGACCAGGCCAGCAGCCACGATGCCCACAGTGAAGCACAGAGGGCCGAATTCACATTCGGTACGTCTGGGATGGACATAGACATGAGTGTAGCAGAGCACAGAAGCTGACGAATATATCTACCTAAAGAGGTCGAAGAGAACCCACCCACCAGCGACCAGCTGAACAGCATTCTGGAGTACCTGGGCCCATCCAACGCAGGAAGCGTGATTGCGGAAGCGACCGGCAGCAGCGATGCACTTAGAAAGTTCAAGCAGAACGCCTCAGCTTTCCAAAGGCCGGTAGTGGTGGACTGGAGCAACGGCAAAGTTGGTAAGTGGTGGTGGTAGTGGTGGATGAGAAAGCCCTGTGCCGTAACCGACCCTCCGAACTCATGCTGACCTGGTACCTGAAATAGTGACCGGAGAGAACGAGAGCGAGATCCTGAAGCTTCTCAAGGCTACTCCCAAATAAGTCTTACGTTGACTTGGCAAATCTGAGCACTTATGTGTGTCGACCACACCTGGACTTGTGGTGGAAACGTTTCGGGAGAATGCTATTACGTCAAGTCAGGTAATGTATGATATTTATGCGTAATCTACGCTCTAGACAGTCTGCCCCTCCCTCTCTGCTATCTTGAGAGATGGTAGCCATCCAATGAACCAAACAAGCCACTTTGCAAAATGGCGTTTCGAAACAAACAGAAACTCGGGTCGAGTGTTTCCTTTCCAGCAGCAAGCGGATCAGCTGGGAAGAATGTGATTGTTTATGCTAAGCCGTATACTGCTTTTGATTTGCTTCGTGTTTAGTTTCTCCCGCCAGGCCGTGTCTGCATTGTTGACCTCCAAGCACTTGTTTTAAAACACCCACCGCAAAGACAAACAACAACTCTGCCATTGCATTTTCAACAGTAGCCAGCATCAATGGGTATATCGACTGCTTACCGAGACAGTGTAACCACGCCGACGAGACCATCACGCACCCATACGTTTGTTCTCCTGCACTCTAGGAGACAATCGACCCTCGCATGCGTCGGTCCTTCATCACCGTCTCACCACCCGCTCCTTCCTCTTGCGGTTGCTCTGGCTGCCCGCCCACTGCTTCCCTTTCACCCCTTCACCCACCCGCTCCTTCGTTCACTTCACTTCCCTTCCCTTCGCTTCGTTTTTTCTCGTCTCTACAGATGTCTTCTCCCAATTGTCCAGAGCCTGTTACCTTCGCGTCGCAACTCACACCCTCTGAACAGCCACTTGCTTGCCTGCCTACTTAACCTCTTGCCAACAACCTTCCCCTGTGCTTGCTCTCTGCTCTTCAAAGCCTCCGAACTCCCTTTCTGATACCGTCACAAATCCCAGCCCAACTCCCACTCTCACATCTGCCTCCCAATCATTTCCTTCACAATCACCGGCGACATCATCACAGTTCTCACCATCTTGCCCCTCGTGCAGTCTGATCACTCGACCGATTCCAACCTTAACACCCTCGGGTATAACTACAAACGCTTCTTATCGAACTCTTTTACATCTAGCGTTCCTGACTTGGAACCACGACAACGTTTGCCGTCGCTCAACAAGAAGTCTGGATACAATGTCATCACACATAAATCTTTCTACTGATGGGTATCGAGTTGTTCATCAGCCGAACCAGATGTCTTATCCAGCCTCGATGACGACAGCCACTCACCAGGCGCCTCCAGCCCCGCCTATCCCTCCATCCTTGCTCGCAGGAGTCGAGGAAAACGCCGGCGTTGTCGTGTCTGGAAATCGTGGTTCGGACGTCTTCGAGTTTGTCAAGACCATCTACGCTTCAGATCTGATCAAGTGGGGCTCCATCTTTCCTTGGGAGTTTCCCTACTCAGCCACCCGTGAGATGGAAAACAGTTTCCTCCGTCGCTACTTTACCGACGATCAGATCCACATGCAAGGTGGCGCTCATGTGCTCGGTGACGGCTTTCGGTTCTTGAAAGCAGCCTGGATTACGTGTGCCAAATGGAACGCCGAGACCCGTATTCCGTTGCTAGCCAATTGGACATTCAAGCAACCCAAGTACAAAGAGATCCTTGATGATCCAAGGATGGAGAAATACCTCGTCCGTAGTGATGCGACTGCGAACACTCTGTTCATGGAAGAAGAATTCAATCAGTACGGCGAGAAGTTCCTCAAGATCGCCTTTCCGTACATCCAGAGCATGATCGCAGATAAAAGCCGCAAGAAAGATACTGCTAGCTCTTCACCTGTGCTGCCATCGCTGCAAAAGGATTCAGGACCCTTGCCAAAACAGAAATTGCCGACACCAGTCAAAACCGCAAGACCTGGGGGAGCAGTTGCGACCAGCGGTCCTAATCTTGAGGGTATGGCTGTGGCCGACGCTTCACCAGCAAGCCAAACAAAGACGCTCACGTCAAACTCGCCCGTATCAGAGAATGTCACTGAGCCGTTTCCAAAGCTTGGAGAAGATGGTCTGCTTGAGCGTCCATCAGATGCTGCGGTATCTGAAGCACTGGGTGAGAACCCTACCTATCCATATCATCCTGGCTATCCCCGCCATCCTGTCTGGCCACGTCTTCGAGACCATACCGGTGGCTCGATTGCTATTCACTACCACCCTGAAACCCGTGCCAGCTCGGAATTCTTGATGCAGTTCATCAAACGCCCTGATAGCGTTGAAATGCGGCATCCTTTACCTGCGCGACCACCTCCTGTTCGCCGCTCAAAGCCACAAGTGCTGCCACACACCACCCATCGTAATACTCAACCTCTACCTCTTCCTCAGTCTCAGCCTCCGTACGGTCAGCAGCCTTTCAGATTTGCTGATGGAAAAACCACCAGTAATGTGAGCTCGCCTCATGGTAGTCCTTTTGCTGCTCCCATTTGCCAACCTCATCGTAACACATACCAACCACCTCCACATCAGACCATGGCTTCGCCACAATGGCAGCAGTGGAACATCCCGCCCGTCCATCATCTGCAATCGCACGATGTTATGGAAAACATTCATCAGCATCACCACAATGTTCCGAACAATAACAATGTCGACGCATATAACTTTCCTGGGCAGCTTCTTGGTCACCATGTCGAAGAGTTGCATCAAACTAATGCTATTGCTTCTACTAGAGGTGGTCGCCAATTTGGACGCCACGGTAGCAGAGGCTCACACGGTAATTCTGTTCGTGGCAGTTTGGCTGGTCGTGGTGGCTTTAACAGTGCCCGTGGGCACCGTCACAATAGAGGTCGCCCAAGCATTGACCCTGACTTCTTTGGCCCTCGCGCTGTGTCGGCTGAACAGCCAGGCAATCCTTTCCAGCAAGCGCGTCATGAATCGCCGCGGGGAGAAGGGTTACATTGGAATAACATGCATCAAGTGCAACACTATGGTCATTCTGGAGTGCCGCCAGCCAGGAACATCAATTCGAATCATGATGCCTTTCAGTTTAACGAGCCTGCTGGACAGAAAAACCAGCATGTGCACTCTAGAATTCCAAGTAATTATGGATGTGGCCCTACCTGGATAGGTGAAGGCGCAGTTCATGCCAATAAGGTTGTCGTGTTTGACATCTCGGAAAAATTAACCACAGTTGATATTCAAGAGGCTTTTGGCACCTGTGGTCTCATTGTTAACGTGAGAATCCGTGACAAGGGTGAAGGGTCTTTCAACATCATCTTCATTACATTTGCAAATCACCTCGGTGCTCGTGCAGCCCTCGCATTTGAAGGTCGTTGCATCAAGGGAAGTGAGCCACTCAAGGTCGAGGTCGCAAGGGAATTTTGGACCGATAAACCTCCTCATCATTGGCCCACCGGTCAATTTCAATCTCACAAATCCTCCCAAGGTGGACCTGGCCAACAAGATCATGCCCAAGGTAACTCTGCTAAGTACAAAGAGAACCATCATCCGAAACCACACGTAGCCGCCGACCCACGAGAATGTAAGAGCCAAATCCGTGATGAGAAGAGCCCAACGCCTCTTCAAGGACCCTCCGGGTCATCTGCTGTTAAGACTTCTGAGAGGAAAAAAGGTGGACATAGCAAGCGTAAAGGAAAAGGTGTTGTGGTTCAGCCTGAAAGCATTGCGAGTACACCCAAATCTTCCAATGAAGAACATGTTTCAAAGCCGCTTCTTGCGGATACAGATCAGATCACACTGAATGGTAAGTCCAAGCGGACCACGGCAAATGTACCCTCAACGCTTGATGGTGAAGCACTGATGACCACAACCACTGGCCTTGGGGTGATCTCTTCGAGTGAGCCACAACATAATATCACCCGGAAGAAATCCAACCACAAAGGGGAAATAAATGATGCAGACACGATGACAGAAGGTCTTAGAACTGTATCCGATCATAAAACTTTCAATGAAGATCAACTTCGCCTCGATGAACACACTCAACGTAGCAAGTCTGTACCGGAAATCATTGCCTTCCAATCAGCAACTCAAGCCGGCAACGAGGCACAGACTCCACCAACAGACATATGTACTCCGCTTGGGGAAGCTCTGGCTCAACCTGAGACTGCTTCGTCTTTGAATAAAGCCTCTAGCTTTGGTGTACAGCAAAGGAGAACAATTTCCAAACACTTGTATGATCCATCGGTCGCTGCATCGCCTAAGGATATCCCACAGTCGAGCAGTTCGTTACCAGTCGAGAAGTCTATTTTGACGTCTAGCGATAACGTCACTGAACAGAAATCGCAACCATGTGCCTCAGAGAGCAAATTGCCACCATACTTGGCTGGAAAAGCTACTCCTATGCCTGCTGAAAAACAAGAAAATATGCGTAAGCTTAGTGGCCCATCTGCCTCAGCCAAAGAAGACGAAATTGGCGTGGGCAGGCGAACTGGCGCGAATGAAACGACGCCTCAGTCCCCAACCAAACCAGAAACACACGAGCAACACGGTATTGATGTGGTAATGCCACCGATACAGCCTCCATCGGAAGTTCTTAAGAAGCCGATAAAACCCAAAGGGCCAGCTCAAACTGATGCATTCAACCCCATATTCTCTAAGAAGAACAAAGGTGGCAGCAAAAGGAAAAAGGGCGGGTCAATCAACAGGAAGCCTAGTTCATTTGCCAAAGTTTTGGAAGAGCCAACCCAGCCGGAGATCATGGATGGCGAGCCATTCACCAAACACAAACCCACTCACCAGGCGTCTTTGATTGATAATCGTTCAGAAGCAGTTGATAGGTTTGGCGAACCTGAACTTCAAACCACCCAAACTCAGGCTGGTGCCATATTTGACGAGCTGTCCACCAACCACAAGTCCACTCACCAACCAGCTTTACATGATGAACCTGCAGAAGTAGTCAATGCTTTGAGCGAACCACAACTTCGAACCCACCCAATTCGCGCAGGGAATACTGATCAGCAGAAACAGTCATGCATCACTATAAACGCCACATCTGGTGATCAACCTCTTGAACTTGGTCAAATTTCACCAAAAAGGGGGTTCATGGGAGCGGTAGCTGGATTGTTGAGCTTTAACAAAAATAAAACTGAGAGCGTGCCGCAGATACACGAAGATACTGACGACACTGAGTCTGCACATGAAGCTGATGACAGACCGACTACTGACCCAGATTTGGAAATAAACAGTGGCAGTAGCGAGAAGAAGAAAAAGAACAAGAAAAAGCACAAAAAAAGCAAACAACGAACTGATGACACAGACTGCCTGCCTCCTAACAGACGAGCCAAAATGTCCGTTGCGTCAAAAAGCGCGGAAAGCCAGCCAACAGCACCATCGAGCCCCACTGACTTATCATTAGGGACCTTTAAACGTGGACAACAGTCTAACCGAAAATGCGACAAGAGTCTGGGGACAACATCAGATGCAAAGGGCAACGGCAATCAGGGTGCAATTCAAAATGACCTGCATGTCATAACAGGCACGCCTCAATTTCTTCACTCCACCTCAAACTTTGGAAGAGAAGAGAGCTCCACTATATCCAATCAGCCGCCCAAAAATGAGACAGTGCGTCTGGCTCGCGAGGCACTGAGGCATGATCAAGCTGCGGAGTTTGTTGTACGGCAGTCACCTTCAGAAGAAGCACAGACAAGGGCGGTTTTCGACTGGATGTTTTCTGACGAGATGAAAGATGATGAGGCGTCCAGGTGTCAGATTGGCGAGGAAAACGGTAGGTCCATTACCTCGTGATGAGTTGGCCGAAGTGCTAAATGTGCTTAGCATCAAAATATGTATCAGGATCGCGCGCGGGAGCTCATGAAGAGATTGGCCTAGTGCCTCCGAATCAAGATCTCATTTGTTCACCAATCTTCTTCCGCACCCATGAGGCGGCAATAAAAGCAAAAACAACCTTTGAACATGGTAAAGAGAAGGGTCATTGGATCGGATTTGATCCATCAACGTCTACTGTTGACAAAACGAATCGTGGATGGATTGTGCGTTATGGCACAAGTGAAGGAAGTCCTATCCGTTTCTTGCGTAGCAGTGCAGCCGCCTGCGCCACAGTTGTCCAGCCGCGCTGCTCGTTTCTGGTCCCATTGGACGGCGCTGAAGATGAATGTTCTATCTTCCCCTCTAGAAGAGCAGCAACGGAGGCTCAGGTGGAGTTTGCGCAATCACGCGAATACCAACACTTCAAAAAGGGCAAGATACACGTCATCGACGCCAGCGGCGATGGGGAAATCTGGAGAGTGCTGTTCATCCCTGGCGATGGGGGTCCACAGAGATTTCTCCAGTCCAGCGAAGAGGGCCAGTGGGCTGTTGAGTTGATGCAGACCACAGTTTGAACTTCAAAGTGCACAATATTGGTGGGACGACAGGGTTGGTCAAGCTTTTGTTATGGGAGTAGGTGTTTCATGGTCACACACGTGTATATTATGTGCTGCTTTGACAGCACGAACGTGCCTTCTCACTTAGCGCACGACAGACTCGTTCAGTAAGAAATTGCTTTAGAAAAGTCGCTGTACTGACCTTTTCGTACTCGACGAATAGACTAGGGGAATCCGGTTATTGATTCTAGGACGCTTTATAAGTAAGAGAAACTTAAGGAGTTGGAGAGTGACTGCTACAGTAAGTCTTGACGTCAAGAGCAATGAGGCACTTTTGGAACCCAGTAGCGGAGATGATGCACGGGCAAACCCTCCATCTTACACAGCACTACTGCAGGTAATACCCGCCGCCCGCCGCCCGCCGCCCTGTTGTACAGTACTGTACTGTAGGTGTAAAGAACTGGACTTCCACGCGTGGTTCCAATGCGGTTCCGTCCAATCCCAACAAGGTAACGCTGGGCCAGAGTAGACGGAGCTGTCGCTAGACGTCTATGCATAGATGCAATATCGTGCATTGGTCCATCAGGTAGGGCAATAACTATCACTCGATCGAACTAAAGAACACGCCCCAATGTTCCCCAGTGCACGCTAACGTCCCACGTTTTCACTCCCGCCATGCGCCATCTCCTCACAGTGAGCTCGACTGGGATGAGGGTACTATTGGGGCCGGCATGGCTATAAAGGCGGCTGCGTTAAGTAGGCCTCGTAGGTGCTGCCACGAGTCCCCCTCTCCCCTAGCGGGTAATAGTGATGTGTGCATGACGAGCGGCCAGTCTCGTGAAGATCTATGATTTGGCGTATTCAAACCTCGCTCGCTCGCCCGAGGATAGGGAAGGCAGACAATGGGGGAGTGTCGGGCATGCTGGTGTCGCAAGGCGGCGACCACTACAAGACATTGGCCAACAACGCCAACCCGCGATGGTTCCGTGACCCAGGCTTACGCCGTCTCAACTTCGGCATCGCGGCTATGTTTGCCTCTTCGGCCGCGAATGGCTACGATGGCTCGCTCGTCAACGGCCTGCTGGCCATCCCAGACTTCAACGCCAACTTGGGCAATATCGACGTCAACACCTTAGGACTGGCACTAGCGGGAATTTCGCTCGGTGGCCTGCCCTCGTTCATCCCAGCCTCGCACGTGAGCGACTACTTCGGCCGGCGGGTAACAGTCGCCATCGGGTCCAGCACGATGATCGTGGCTGCGGCCATTCAGTGCGCCACGTCGGGCCCGTACGCCTTCCTGGGCACGAGGATCATGCTTGGGGTAGGGCTGGGCTTTTCGCAGACGGGCGCGCCGCCCCTGACGACGGAGATTGCACACCCCAGGCACCGCAGCAACGTGACGAACCTGTTCCAGACGATCTGGTTCTGGGGCTCGATCGTGTCGGCGTGCGTGACGCTGGCCACGCTGTTCCTGGACAGCAGCTGGAGCTGGCGCATCCCGTGTCTGCTGCAAGGCCTGTTCCCGGCCATCCAGCTGCTCGGCCTGCTGCTCGTGCCTGAGTCTCCGCGCTGGCTCGTCTCCAAGGACCGCCACCAGGAGGCCCTACAGATCCTGGCCCAGTGCCATGCGAATGGCCGGCTGGACGACCCGCTTGTCCAGTTCGAGTTCCGCGAGATCTGCCAGGCGATCCAGGCTGAAAAGGAGGCCGCCAAAGCGACGGACTGGTCGACCTTCTTCGCTACCAGTGGTAACCGCCGGCGGCTCCTGATCTGTGTCCTGGTCGGCTTCATGACCCAGTGGGCCGGAAACGGCATCGTCTCCTACTACTTGGCGCCCATCCTGCGCAGCGTTGGCATCACGAGCCCCATCACACAGGCAGGCATCAATCTGGCGCTGCAATTCTGGAACGCCGGCCTGGCCATCGTGGGCGCGTTGGCGGCCGAGCGGGTGGGACGGCGACCGTTATGGCTGGCGTCGGCCGCAGGCATGCTGGTGGCGTTCACGATCGTGACGATACTGAGCGCGGTGTTCGCGGAGCTGCAGGTGGCGGCGGCGGGCGCGGCGACGGTGGCGTTCCTGTTTGTGTTCTACGGCTTCTACGACATCGCCTTCACGCCGCTGGCGATCGCGTACCCGGTCGAGATCCTGCCGTTCCGCCTGCGCGCCAAGGGCCTGTCGGTCAACCTGACGGCCAACTTCGCCGCCGCCTTCTTCAACCAGTACGTCAACCCGATCGCGCTGGACGCCATCGCCTGGCGCTTCTACGCCGTCTACATCGTCCTGCTCGCCTGCATGATGCCCACCATCTGGTTCCTCTTCCCGGAGACCAAGGGCCGTACCCTCGAGGAGATCGCCGTAGTGTTTGATGGTGAATCTGCCACCACCGCCGCCTCCCATCCGCATGATTTTGATTCCTTTCGTAGACTCGAGATTCCCATGGGGCATTTCAAGAATGGTAAGGGCACGAAGGAGCTGATAGAGGACATTGCGCATGATAATACAGATAGATGCAGGAGAAGAGCGTCGCCTGCAATGCTTGAGCCAAAGTCCAGGTCTCCAGCTGGGTCGCACTAGGTATTCTGAAATAGATGAGATGAACCGAACCAATGTAATCGTATCGAACATGATGGACACTATACGCTATACAGTAATCGAAATAGATTAATGAGACAAGGCTTTTGTATTCGCACGTGGGTGTGGAACTCAAGTCCTCATACCGCTTATCCTGCCAAGAGTGATAGGTCTCGGTAGAAACGCCTCAGTAGGCTAGGCTCACGCATGAAGATCTGTGAATCAAATGGGAAATTTTATTAGAAGACCAAAAGTTACCCTAATACTCATGCGAGAGGTGTCTACGCGTATACAAAGCACCCAATATGCGCCGCACACGCTGTAACCATGGGACAACCAAACAGGACGAATTTCCTTCCTGATAACCCATTTCCACACTCTACGCTTTTAGATTTTGATCCTTACACTATGGCAATGGGATTCCCTCGTACTCGTTGTAACCCAGGGCAAGGTTCATGTTCTGGAGGCACTGCGTGGCAGCGCCCTTGAGCAGGTTGTCGATGGTTACGTTGACGACTGCGCGCATGCCGCTGGAGTGGACTGCGAAGCCACCGACCTCGATTCCATGCTTGCCAGCGATGTTCTTGACCACTGGGCTCTCACCGGTGACCTTGATCAGCTTCTCCTTGTCGTACCTATCCTGGTATAGCTCTCTGACATCTCTGCTGGCCATCTTCTCGGCCAGTGGCAGAGAGATTGTGTGGTGGATACCGGCGAACCAGACGGCGACGTGAGGGATGAACGCCACGGTCTGGTCGAGCTGGGTGCTAATTTCCCGTTCGTGAATGTGGTCGGTGAGCGAGTAAGGGATTAGGTTGTTCGTGAGGTTGTCGACGTCGTTCTTTGGGGAGGGCTTGGTACCCGCTCCTGAATAACCTGACACACCGAAGACTGTTGGGTGTGCTGGGGCTGGGGCGAGGTATTTGAGGAGAGGGGCGATACCGACTTGAGCAGCGGTGGCGTAGCAGCCAGGGTTGGCGATACGCTTCGAGGTGGTGATCGTTGATCGTTGCACAAGCTCTGGCAGGCCGTATGTCCATTCGGGTGTGAACCTATAGTCGGCAGAGAGATCGACAATGACGGCCTCGCCTGTCGCGTCACCTTCATCAATGGCATCGACGAAAGGCTTGCATACGCCGTTGGGGAGAGCCATGACCCAGCAGTCAATCTCCTTGTTAGCAGCCATTCGCCTGACGTCATCCGGTGACAGGTTCTCGTAGATGATCTTTTTCTTCTCATAACCCTGAAGCTCCTTGCCAGCGAGTTCTCTGGATGAGACATGGCAAAGATCCATGTTTGGGTGACGGTTCAGCAGAGAAGTAAGAGCTTGGCCAGTGTATCCACGGGCACCGATCAAGGCAATGCGAGATGGGTAGTTCTTCTCTTTGTTCTTGATGCCGAGAGGAGGGTTTGGGTTTCCTGTGGCGTATCCTCTCTTTGAGCTGAAAGTAGTAGAGGCGATGATTTGGCTGGTCGGCCTGGCGCTTGTGGAAAAGGCACGACCCTGCTGAGCAGCTGGAGAGCTTCCACCAGTCCTCAGGCCTGCCAACTTGGCTGCACCGGCCCGGATCCTTTCGGCAGCAGAGGCAGCACGGTGTAGCTGTGCCTCCAGGTTGATATCGCCGAACATGCTGCGACCGTGCTGTACAAACTCGGACATCAATTCTTTGACCTCGTCTGGGCTTTCAATGCCATACCAGAACAGGACTTCACCCTTCCTGGCGATGCTACCGTCTGCCTTTTCCGAGAACCAGGTCAAGTTCTCATCATCCTGCTTCACTGTCCAGGCCAGCTTGGGGAAGTCACGCTTGAGGTTTTGGAAAACATTATCAGCGATGTTGGATAACCAAGCTGCCTTAGTCATAGTGAGGGTAGCAAGGTGGGCGAGCTGCGAAGAAGTATCAAGCGGGGGCAGAACAATGGCCAAGGCTTCCATGGACTCGTCGTAGTAAGACTTGAACGAGCGGGTGGAGAGACTCTCCAGATAGCGATCGACAACAGCTGCGCTGTCGAGACCTTCACGGTCACGGACCAGAGTTTGCTTCAGTTGTGCGATGTCCTCAAACTCGGCCAGAGAGGAGGACTGCAGCAGCTTCGTGCCACGTCGGATGAGCGTACCAGCACCAGAGTGGGTGAAAAGCTCCTTCTCAAGGCTCTCAGGGTGGATAATGGCGACACTGGAGCTGCGAGGAAGGGTGTCGAGCAGCGTCTTGATGTCTCTGATCTTGCTCCTGGTGCCGTGAATGACCCAAGGCTTCTTCATGTAGATATCATATTCCTCATCGAGGTTGATGGCCTCGATCAGCTTGCCTGTCTCTTTATCATGGATACCACCCTTCTCGCTTAGGTAGACAATTTTGAGAGGGACAAGAGCCTTAGCAAGCTCAGCGGCGGCTTTGTCTGCGTTGACGTTAAGCAATTGGCCATCCTCACTCTCGGCCATACAGGTCATGACCGGGATGCAGTTGTCGGCGATGGCGGCATTGATAGCCTTGGTGTTCACCTGGTTGACCTCACCAACAAACTTGTAGGTGTCCTTGTCCTTGTATTCAGCCATGAGCACACCACTGGTGATTGGCCTGGCTCTGACGCCCCATGACTCCAATGCCTCAACCAGCTTCAAGTTCTCTTCAAGAAACAGCTTGCGAGCGACACCAAGAGTCTTGCCGTCGGTAATACGGATGCCCTCATTGTACTGAGGCTCCACACCGGCTTCCTCCAAGAGCTTGTTCAACTGAGGACCAGCGCCGTGGATGATGACTGGTGTCAGACCCATGTGGTTGAGGTTGCGAAGGGATGCGCATAGCTGGTCGATGTAGTCGGTCAGGATTGCACCTCCAACCTTGATGACGGCAAACTGCTGGGACGAGACACTGGTGAACTGGGCTAGGTACTGTTGAACCTCCCTCTTGCTGGCAATGTTGTTCAAAACGTTGATCACGGCGTTTCGAGCAGAGCCATCGTCACGGCGTCGCAGGTGGTTTGCTTGCTGGGGAGCGGATGGGGTGGAGTAGTGCTGCTGGCGACCGGACAGTCTCACAGAGCGGGTTTGAGCAGAGCCAGGAGCGACTATTTGGAACTGCTTGGAGGAGGGAAAGCGACGGTGACGTGCCAATTGGCGAAGGGTTGGCGTAGCGAGTGATTGCATGGCTGCGGTCTCTACCTGGTAGTATGCTGATCCAATGCTCAGCGATCGATCATGCGGCAGCTTGGAGAGGGCAAAGCGGGAGGAGGACGACGAATGGGCTTGGATTGGGAAAGGCTTGTAAAGAGGGTGCACAATGGCAGTGGGATTGAAGATGAAGGCAGAGTGACAAGCGAAGCGGTTGCTACCAGTGCCAAATTGTGAGCCGACTTTTTTCCTTCACGACAAGGTCTTCTCAGGCTGGCCAGCTACCCATGCAAAGCAGCGCAGAGCAGAGAGGTGGTGTGCTGTGCTGCGCCGTGGTTTGGTGAGGTGCAGCTGGGGGTGGGTTGTGGTACATAAAGTACATACCTTGCCGATACTCTTCCGGTGCTATACACACACGACAGCAGAGCAACGCAGCGCAGCTAGCCACTGTATGCCTGTACGTTGGTACTAACGATAGTTGTAACTGTCGAGCGAAAAGAATCACTTTTGATCACTCGATTCAATCGTCCGTCACTGACCGATAGACCGATAGACCGATGAATTTACGTTACTCACTCTTTTCTCATTATCTAATCAAATCAATCAATCTGCGGATCCTTCAACGCCCACCGCTATCGCCTGCCAAGCCTGATCCCCAGCATGTGATCGAAGGACCATTGCCGGCATCGCTGCTGTATTCCTTCATTGAGACTCTGTGACTGACGATGCTGATGGCTAGACACCAGCTTCTGCAGATGCAAACTGTCAAGCCGACGTATCAATAAGTACAGATAGACCTATGGCTACCGGATCATGGTCAATGTCACCGCCACGACACTCTCACCATTAGCATTTTGCATCTCTGCAGCCCGTGTGGATTGATGCAGATGGAAAAGTTAGTGCGAGTATGTGGGTGTACAAGACCAAATACCACCCGAATCCGATGAAAACTGGCAACTCCAACAAAAAGGGCCGTGGTAATGGGTGATCCTCTTCGTGACGGGAATAATCCATCAGCGACTTTCCGAGGCGAGTGTTGGACTGCACTTTCCGTACAACCGAGGTCCAGCTCAGAGTTCATACACGATAACTGTTAAATGCACGCGAACAAGCAAGGGGACCACTTGGTAGACTGAATGACTGTAGCGTTGTCCTTTCTGTTGCCGTTGCATAAATGAAGAGGAAAATGTGGAGGATACTTCATGCATCGGCCCCTTCATCGATACCATCTTGCTACTTGTTCCAGCCAGCTAACCACCTGAACAAATGGCCCTAGGTAAGTCTTGTCTCTCAGAAGCGCATCAAAGCTGAACTCTCACGGGCTTGAGGAACAATAAGTAACGCATCCAGCTGTTGGCGCTGCCGTTGCTGGTGCGACGGCTGCGTATCTCAATGGTAAATACCAGCTGAAAGACGACCTCGAAATCCTCAGAGAGCAGCGAAGTCTACAACGACTGAGCCGGAGACTGGGTATGGATCTCAGCGTTGCAAAGAATCACCTTTGATAAAAGAATAGGGTGTTGATTGAATGACTCCTCAGGCGAACAAGATCGCCATTCACTCTGGTATCTATTTGAAGCTCAAGTTCAGCTTCGACCTGTCTCAGAGATAAGTATCTGGTATCGTGCTAAACCTTCAGAACCGGCAACCGAATATACTTGGCCTCAGGTACATGCCCAATGTTGTCGCTGGGCACAATTCCTGCTGCGGCATGGCGTACAGCCCGGCGATCTCGTTGGCACATACCTCCAGAATAGCCCTGAGTTCATGTTCACTTTGGTGGGGGCGTGGGCTATTGGCTGTGCGCCTGCCATGGTCAACCATAACCTGGCTGGAGACAGTTTAATACACTGTCTGAAAGTTGCCGGGTGCAAAGTCTTCCTTGTCGATGAAGACCCGTCTTGTCTTGCACGAGTCGAAGAGGTAAGAACCCGCATTGAAAATGAACTTGGAATGCGAATTGTCGTAATGGACAAGACGACAAGAAGGGCCGTCGGTTCACTTGAGCCAGAAAGGCCTCCAGACTCTTGTCGTAGTGGCATCAAAAGCGACTCTCCAGTCTTTCTTTTCTACACCAGTGGGACGACCGGCATGCCAAAGGCGTGTGCGTTCCATACCGAGCGTGCATACTATCTTGGTATCCCAAGACTCAGGACAACTGGGCTCGTACCTGGTGACCGGTGGTATGAGTGTATGCCTCTATATCATGGGACAGGGTGCACAGCGGCGTGCTCTGCAATGATCACCGGTGCCGGTCTTTGCATAGGGCGGAAGTTTAGTGTTCGTAACTTCTGGAAGGACATCCATGACAGCCAAGCCAACGCTTTCGTTTACGTTGGTGAGACAGCTCGCTACCTACTCGCGGCTCCTCTTTCACCGCTTGACAAGGACCATAAGCTCAAAGCTGTATACGGAAATGGCTTGCGGCCTGACATATGGCTCAAGTTTCAAGAGCGTTTTGCCATCCCGGTGATCAATGAGTTTTTCAACAGCACGGAAGGTGTCTTCTCGCTTTTGAACGTGTCGACCAATACCCATAAAGCTGGAAGTGTTGGTTTCCATGGCGGATTGTCGCGATGGCTTCATAAGGACCACTACATCCCTGTCGCCATCGATCGAGACACTGGTGATATCTGGAGGGACCCTAGGACCGGCTTCGCTAAGAGAAACACATACGACGAAGGGGGTGAGATCATCGTGCGAATGGCGGACGAGAAAATCTTTTGTGGCTACTGGAACGATCCAGAAGCCACTGCAAAGAAGTTCGTTCGTGATGTCTTCACCAGGGGTGATCTTTTCTACCGCTCTGGGGACGCCCTGCGGCGTGACAGTGACGGCCGATGGTTCTTCGTGGACAGGCTCGGCGATACGTTCCGCTGGAAGAGCGAGAACGTGTCCACTGCTGAGGTGGCCGAGGTGCTCGGCCAGTATCCAGGCGTCGTAGAGGCCAACGTGTACGGCGTCGAGGTGCCTCTGCACGATGGTCGTGCCGGCTGCTCCACCTTGTGCATCGCCCTCGCCAGCCGTAATGCCTTCGATTACCGTGCCCTGCTTGCCCATACCCGTAAACGGCTTCCCAAGTATGCTGTGCCGGTCTTCCTCCGCCTCATCCAAAACCCGACACCGTCACACAATAACAAGCAGAATAAAGTTCCTCTGCGGAAGGAGGGTGTCAACCCTTCCACCATTCGCAACGGTACTGCTGGTCCAGATGATATTATGTTATGGGCCAGGCCTGGGTCGGATTCTTATGAACCCTTCACAGAGCAGCACTACGGCGCGATTGAGTCTGGCGATCTCAAACTTTGAATTCTACGAATGCTGTCCACAAACTCAACGACCTGACGGTGAATATGCCAGGAGCTAAGTCCTCATCCATATAGTAGCCATGTTGTGAATAGCTTGTGAAAGATAAGATCTACATCCGGCACCTATTCTCATGATTATGGAGCTGGCCTGTGAATCCCAGTTAGTGGAAAAATAATCTTTCCCCCATCAAAGGCCGTGACAGTCACGTCAATTTTACGCATGTTTTTGAGTACCATGGATTTTTTGTGAACCGTCAAACTTCATTTCCTCCAGCCAGGTAGAAGATCAATCGCCCTTGAGCCAATTCAATTACGCGCGGCAACCAGCAAGCCTGTATCAAGATGAGCAGATTTCGCCTTTTAGCAATATTCTCCATCGTCACCAACGTGGCGGGTAAGTTTGACACAGTCTTGACACGCAACTCATCTACTCTGCACCGACACACGCCGATGAGATAGATGGAAGTCACGCAACAGAAGCATTCGACCGCTGACTAGTTCTTAGGCGATTATTCGTACGCCTGTCTGACGCCTGCTGACTGCTCTGCTTATGCTTGTTGCGTCAGTGTGAGTGACGATGCCTCTGTAGGCTGCACGGTGAGTAGTTGTCGTCCCTTTCCATCTATGGGCACTGTTGCTGACAAGTCTAGGCATACCCATGGGACTGTCGTGCAAAACAATGTTATTGCCCAGATACTGCTCAGTCTGGACCGGATGGGTACGGTACCGTTGCCCCATACCCTCTCACCAGCAGTCTCTCCTAGGGTGTGACTACGTCGACACCTCTGGATGCTACCGCACGGCACATATTGGCAGAATCACAAAAGTTGGCAGGTTGTTGGTGTCAAAGGACAATGTGAGGCGCTTTGAGAATTGAGAAGTGGCGTCGAAAATGATTGTTCAAATTGGGTATCACTGTAAACTAGCAACATGTCAATAGACACAGGCTGCTTGACGCCGCAGCAGTCTATGGAAGATAATGATGTCAATCCTGCACAACGATGATGTCTCTACACATCTTGAGAAACCGCTCTCTATACTCTTCCGCTGTAGTTGTGACGCTCATTGGTCCCTTGTTATCCACCAAGTTGTAGGTATTGATCAGGCCGGTCATGGCCTTTGCATGTACCTTGTGCTTGCCCCAGAAGAAGTCAAGAATGCCTGCAATATAAGTGTACTTGCCATCAGCGGAGGTGATGCCAGTGCGCCATGAAGGCTGATACGACCTTGAATGGGCCGATTCAAGCTTTCCGTCTGAGGTAGGAAGTCGTGCAATGAAGAGCGAGTAATCAACAGCATTACACTTCCTCAGTAGCGCAGTATCCTTTTCCAGTTGACCCTTGAACGCTTCGGCCTGATCCAGAGTCAAGACAACGTCTTCGTTGAAGTCGTCTGCCAGCCTGCTTTTGGTGGCTTCGCTGGTAAGAACACCACCGGCGACGTCCCGTTCAGGGTAGAAGTAGCTCATCGGCTTGAGATCCCACGTTTCCCAATCGCGGCCGCCTTCTCCTTCACCATCAGCATCTCTCTGACTGGCGCTGCTACCTGGCAGTACATTCTCCATGACGATGTGGTGGCTCGGCACAAGTCCAGACACAGACCCGACGCTCGGCTGGGTATTCTCGAGGAAATCCATGATTCTCACCAACAACGACGTGGGCTCATTGTGCATGTATGCCACGTACGGTTCTAGCATGTCATCTTTGAAGAAGGAATGCTCAAAGTGGCGAGGGACGCTCTTGACTACATACGCGCCGTCGCGCGTGCTGAAGAACGTCGACCCGCTGTAGCCCATCACGCCCATGGGTTGCAAAGCATCGTCGGACCCGAAGCTGCCATTCTTGTAGTCTTCATCCTCGATCTGCCAGGATTTCCTGAGAGACTTGAACGCTTCGCCTTCAATGCGGTTGAATTGGACCTCGTATACTGCGAAGAGATTCTTGACCGTCCCAAAAGCGCCAGACTGCCCAGCGTCATCGTGCCGAATCGCCGCGGCGATTGAGCGGGCTACGGCTTCTTCACGCTGTGGCATGCTGCTCTCACTTTGCAAAAGTACTTATATCAGCTTTCTACGTATTGTTAGGGGAAGTATGGTTCTGCAGATTCAGAGACGTACGTAGTATAGATGGTATGGCCGTGTACAGATCTGTGCGCTGCAACGTCTGCCTGGCAGTAGATCCCTTCCAGTGCCAGTGCCTGGGATAATCATTGCGTCACTGGAGACACCACGAGCAGTTGCGCATGTGACAGGCATGGCCTACAATCCCCCAGGATTCAAAAGGGGGTGTAACGTTTCCAGTTCGATGGGTCTTTTTATAGGTCTTGAAATATTGTTAGAAAATATAAGTATGGATGGCATGAAGTCCACTGACGTTAAGCCGTCACGTCACCTCCACGGGCAGTGTTAAGGTTAAGAGCACGGAAGAAGGCAGGCAAGCTAAGGAGGAATTCATTCATATTGCTTGATTAACGCGGCGATAAGAATGCAAAGATATTACAGAACTACAAGTTCTTTGGGTAAAGGGATGACGACTGCATCAGCAAGTCTTACATGCTACTAGTGTAAATATCGAAGCGACCAAAGACTTCCGTCGCAGGGTCATGCTCCTCACAATCAAGATACGTAGTCTTGAAGCGTTCCTGGCGGTTACAATAGTGTCTCAGGCATGGGCGGTAACAACCCACCGCTGCTCCACTCCCAAGCCTCAAACAGTGAAGTAGTGGTTGGCAGTCTCGTACACCTTTACGTCTGGCTTTGCAACCCGAGTAGCATCGCAATTCAGCAAATGGCAACATCTAGCTTAATGCCTATGTGGTTTTACATTAGCACCGTCGTTCGTGGCCGCGTAGCGGTCTCACCCGCTTCGCCTCAGGACATCGAAGCAATCCTTGAGTGCGGGTTCTGCTGACATGCTCGCAAATGCAGTCATGACAGTCGATCCGTTATCCAATTCCCATCTCAGTGTCTCATAGAGACTCTGATTCAGAGGTTGGGGAATACAACAATACTGCTTTTAGCATTGAAATTAAGGATTATGTCTTTTGAAGGAGCATATATTACGTATTGTCTTATCTCATTACCATGTGTATCCAGTGTGTTTCTCTTTTCTTGGTCGATGGCATGATATAGCCAAATGCCTTCGATATATTACTCGATATGGCATGGCAGCGATGGAGTCAGATGATTGAGAAACATATGCCTTGAGAATCACTGTAAAGTAGCCTTTTCCTTCGGCCATGGGTCATTTAGAAGATCAGTGGCACCTTTCCTCTATTCTGGCAACCAAGTCAACATTGACCTCACGAAGTTGAGAAACTGTTCTTTATCTTCACCATCTAGAACAGTTTCGCCGCTTTCAAGAGAAAGCAGTGGCACGTCCACACCACCTGCGCCTTTCCATTGCCCTATGTTGGATCAGCAATAAAACCTACGTTGGAGATTCAAAGTTAGATACCCTTGTCATCGAAGACGTTGCCAGTGACATCACGTCGCTGATATGGTTGCATACATGGGCCAGCCTCCGGCAGAGTATATCAATCGTAGCGAGGAGTAGCTGATGACTCATTGTTTTCATCCGAGGCCATGAAAAGGTGTGTTCTCTCGAAAAGAGACCATGTCTAAGACAATGGTCAGGAGTCAACGTTTAAGGCTACACATATGGCAACGTGGTCTTCCAATCGTACCAGAACCGCGACATTCCAGAGGTCAACGCTCGACGTCCAGACCATATCAAAGAGCACTTCCGGAGCACGAAAGAGCTCGGCTTGGATCAGTCCTTTATGTACTCTGCCTATACGAGCTTCTCCAAAAGTCACACAGCGCCGGCTGGCCCCAAAGATCGCCAGTAGGTAGACCTAGCTTACGAGTGCCATAAATCGTACGTACATCGTCAATGACCTTTGTTGGCGATGGAGTTTCTACTTCTCGTGTTTCAAAGTTTGTTAGTAATGATCTGTCATTAACCGTTAACATGATATTCGATGGGTTGATGTCTGGTTAAAGTAAGCATGGAGAGCACGGCTGAAGTCGGCAGAGCCGTCTCACCTCCAGGGCTGTATGGATCACGCCTGCTTCGTCATGGAGGAATGACAGCGCTTTCAGGACATTGGCCAAGGTCCACCTCGACAGTTGCTCATTTAGGCGCCGCGAAGAGTTTTGACGCTGCAATTCGGCAATGGTCATATTCATTGGAGGACGAGACAAAGATGCTCCCCATTTGCGCTCTTGATCTTGAACATCTCGAAAAGACCACGAATGAAATCTTGGCCAGGATGCATGGTGATTCTCTTGCATAGAGGAACGATCTTTGGAAAATCTACTCTTCCCAGGGACCGAGCTGGTTTAAAGAGTGATCGGTGCATCATTCACATCGCCTGTCCACAAAGCAAGTCTAAGATGTACAAGCCAGGGACTAAGGCCAGGGCCCACACGAAAGGCGCTGGAAGGTATTACCTAAAGACGACTGTGATCGCGATTTGCCAGGAGCCTTGGTCAGATTCTTGAATAGTAATGATGGGGCCGCATATTGTCTCAGCACATGGTCACATACGAAGTCTGTCTATTCCATCAAGTGCATCAGGTGGTGGTTTTCAGAGCTGTTTGGCGGACGAACCTACACATCCTAAAGCGTTCGCAGCACTCCAGCTTTCGGTCGCAGGTGGATCTAAGAAGGTAAGTGCGGACTTAAGATGCAGGAAATAAGTCTAATATCCGAAGCTGAGCCGTGGTCCCGTCCCATCACCACTTGCCTGGGTACTTGCTGGCCGACCAGCCTACCACGACTAGATGATGCTGGCTCAATTCGTTCAACATACCTGCAGTACGCGCAGACGGCAAACTCAGGGATTGTATCAAAGAACTGAAGATGACTACAAGAGAGCTGCCACTGCATTCCTCTCAACTGTTTGCTATCCGTGATATTGCTTAGACTTCCATCCTTGCGCCGATTTGCACTATACTTCCATCTGAACACAATTGCTATCTCGTCGACATGGCCCATAGCTACGACACACAGACGACGGCCGACATTTTGGTGAAGGACCTCGCCTCGCACATCGCAGGCACGACTGTGTTGGTGACAGGGGTTTCGCCTGGTGGCCTGGGTGCTTTCTTCGTTGAGCATGTCGCAAAGGCAGAGCGGAAACCGAAACTACTCATCTTAGCTGGCCGCTCAGCCCAGAAACTGCAAAGTACAGCGGATGCGGTTAATGAGACAGGCACGGCTACAAAGATTCTGGAGCTGGACCTGTCTTCATTATCACATGTCAGAGAGAGTGCCGCTGTAGTCAACAGCTGGACCGACGTCCCAGCCATTGACGTCCTGGTCAACAATGCTGGCATCATGGCCGTTCCTTATGAAAAGTCAGTTGACGGCTTCGAAAAGCAGTTCGCAACAAACCATCTTGGACCTTTCCTTTTCACGAACCTCATCATAAACAAGGTTCTTGCTTCTAGCAAACCTCGCATAGTAAACGTTTCTAGCGATGGGCACCGCCTGTCGCCAATTCGGTTCGCAGACTATAACTTTCACGTATAGCTCTTTCATCCCATCCTAAGCATTTAAAATTTGCAAAGGTGACTGACATCTGTCTAGGATGGCGAGAGCTATGATCGATGGGTTTCATATGGACAGAGCAAGACGGCCAACATATTGAATGCTGTTTCCCTGGCGCGCAAGCTAGGGTCACGAGGTTTGACGGCAGTCAGCCTTCACCCTGGGGTTATAGGCACCAACCTCGGCGCTCATATCGACTGGGAGAATGAGTTCAGTGGTCTGGGTACGTTTCCTATTCATATTGTTGATATCCCTTCCTTGGAAGGATAGAAATCACTAATACGATCTGGGTTATTTTTTAGTTAAGGTCGATAGATTTCTCGGCAACTTCGAAGGCTGGAAAGAAGGGTTCGACTTTAAGAGCCCTGAGCGCGGCGTGTCTACTCATGTTTATGCTGCCTTCGAGCCCGAGCTCACAGGTGTGTCTGTAATCATTTTCTTGGTCTCTATTGTTTGTCAAACAATTGATCTTACTGCTGACGCTTCTCCCTGCCCACAGCTCACAATGGAGCATATCTGCTCGACTCGCACATCGCGGATCCTGAGAATTTGAAGGAGACATTGAAGTCTTGGGCTGTCAGCGATGTTGAGGCAGAACTGCTTTGGAACCTCAGCGAGGAGCTTGTCGGGCAGAAGTTCGTCTATTGAATGAGGATATTGTCCCCTTCTCCCTTAGACTGTCAGGGAGCTAGAATGTTCAAATTTCTATGAATTAGAACTCAACAGATCATTGCGTATATCTCCTCTGGTTCGACAAGGGACGTTCTCATCTAATATTCAGTGGTGCTCTAATTCAACAGCTTGCAGTTGCAATAACATTTAAGATGGAAAATGAAGAGCCAGAATTGAGCGGTATCGCTCTTCATAGATACGTACTGTTGCCAATTACACGACTAGGGACGTAACGAGATATTCTACGGTGAATCCATCTTTGCCACAACTGAGGGAACCCAAGAGCCAACCGATCGTTTTGTCATAGGTAGCCGAGCTCAGCCTATTGTGTTTGACTTTGCCTATAATCCATCCACCAGTTAGCTATGGTGTCTGTAATCCCTCTCGCATTTTGCTCCAACGATAGTAAGTAGGTGGCATCGCCTTTTCCCTAAATGAAAAAAGGGAGAGCCGATCTGGGAGAGGGGGGCATGGCAAGTGTTTGCAAATGCGCACCCATGAGGGTTACATAGATACGCTTGGGAACCCGAACACTGCAAAAAAAGGAATCACTTCTGCAGTCCCAGGGGCGTGTATATTTAACGGCCATGAGGATCATAAGCGAGCAAAAGTGGACTTGCTGGGAATCGAACCCAGGACCCCATCCATGCCACGATCTGATGCCATCAGAGTCGCTTACATGCTAAGGATGTATTATACCACTAAACCACAAGCCCAGGCTTATTGATGTCTGTTGAGAGACAAAATTAGCTTATATCTGTAAGAACTTACGGACACCATACATTATTGTAGTTGCTTACACGCCTGCTCGATCTAGTCTGCCATAAGAGTGCTGTAATTGGCTATTGGGTATCATCTACAACTTGAACTTCACCAACGTATATGGCACGCCAATCCGTGCCCATGCGGAAACGATGGTGGGCTGTTATTGTGTATCGATAACGCATCACAACGGCCCTCGGCATATTGCCCTACGTAGGTACAGCCCACTTTGACAGACGTAAAGTTTAGGTCGAGGGCCATCATCTATCCACGACTACCGAGGAGGATATCATTGGATCTCAGTTTGGAGTACGATTGCATGTAAAGACACTGTGACAAGGGCAATGTTCAAATAAGAAGTGGGGTCGTCCCAGCTCATGATTTGGGGGGGTAGAGCGATAGCGGGCAGTGGTGAGTGAGCAAAGCAGCGCAAAGTCGAGATTGTGCCAAGCTTTCGCACAAACGGCAACTCCCGTGAGGAACTTCGAGCGCCGCGAAGCAGCGACCACCATGTCAATTGCTGGTGTTCGTTGTTGATGACATTGCCCTAATCATATATCGTGCGACTGAGACAATCCTCTCTTGGTGCACCTTCGTCTTTTCCATACCGGCAACCTAGCACTTCTCCCGCTCGCTCCTCCCCACACAACCAACCATCATGGATCACGGTACGCCTGCAACATATCCGAATTCCGGCTCTGCTTTGTGTGGCCAAGGTGAAGGCTAACGAATGAATCGCAGAGAAGCTGGCTCGCATGCAGGCGAGTGCTCGCACTGGTATGTATATACATCTCTTCAGAGAAGCACAATGAGGCTTTTCGAAGGCTTGCTTATTTGAATCAACACCACTGACTCGATCTGTAGGGTACGAATTTCACATTCCCCTTCACTTTCCCACACCCGTCGCTTGTGCGCAAATCCCACGATGCGAAACCGCCGAACTTCGATGCAACAATGCGAACTCAACACCACAGAGATGTACACCAGCTAATACTTCGACAACAGCGGCAAGGGCACTCCCAGACGAGTGATCAAGAAGGTTCACAAGAGCAGCGGCACCGATGACAAGAAGCTTGCAGGCGCTCTGAAGAAGATCAACGTCCAGCCCATCCAGGCTATTGAGGAGGTGAACATGTTCAAGAGCGATGGCAACGTCATCCACTTCTCAGCACCAAAGGGTAATTCGCATTGCGCATAAAGTTGCGAGCTCGTGTAATCCTGATCCACTGCTGACTTGCTGCAGTTCACGCCTCTGTCCCATCCAACACCTTCGCCCTCTACGGCCACGGCGAGGACAAGGAGCTCACTGAGCTCGTCCCTGGCATTCTCAACCAGCTCGGTCCCGACTCGCTTGCATCCCTGAGGAAGCTTGCCGAGAGCTACCAGTCTCTCCAGAAGAGTGGCGAGGGTGAGGCCGGTGAGAAGAAGGACGACGATGACGAAGATGATGATGATGACGAGATTCCGGACCTGGTTGCCGGCGAGAACTTCGGCGGAGAGAACAAGGCTGAAGTCGAGTAGGCTTACTGCTTCCAACTCTTCTGACGACACCGTTCACCTTCAGTACTCTTCCTCCGACACCGTACCTCTGTCAACGAGGCGCGAAATATGCTCGAGATGGATTTGATCACATCAGTTGAGGTCGCGAGCTGAGAGATCTGAATCATTCTCAGGCTAGGTCTATGTCCCTTGGCAATGAAATGTTCATATATTCTGAACACAGTACCGAGAGCGTAGCCAAAGGCTTTTCTGTGATGCCCTTGATGTGAACAAAAAGCTTATGAATACATTCTTCACAAGATCCAGTGCAACTACCTGAGTAGCCTATATGTCTCGCTCTTTCAGTTGGGTGGACAGCCTTACCTAGACACTCGAGCCAGAGGACTGTGAATCTGGCCACGGACCGAGTACCTACAAGTTGTGCTTGAGGAACTCCTCCTCGGTCCAGTCCCACAATTTCTCGGCCAGCTCAGGCTTCTGCGCATGCCATCTAGTCCCGCTACTGGGAATGCCAATTGGCTTCCAGTAGTAACCGCTCCTGACCTCTTCTTTTGGACCCACAGCAGCCCATAGCTGGTTCTTCGCTCCCCAAGGAACACCCCCCAGCACATTCTTTGCCCCCCACGTTCCCCATCTGACCAAGGCATTCTTGTTGGCAGCCGTGTATAGATCCGTGATGATGACGCCCGGGTGCACAGAAGTCGCAGTGATGCTAGGATACCGTTTAGCCAGCTCGCGGACGTGGAGGATGTTAGCCAGCTTCGACTGCCCATATCGCTGATACGTGTTGTACCCCTCCAGCGCATCCTGGTCGTAGACAATGCCGGCCAAGGGCGCGCCTTGGTGAGCCCTGGAGCTTAGATTGACGATGCGCACGTCCGAGCCTGGCTGCTTCGCCGTCTCCAGCAGGGTCGGCAGCAGCAGCTTGGTCAGCAGCGCGTGGCCCATGTGGTTGGTACCAAACTGGATCTCGTAGCCCTCCACCGTCTTGGAGTACGGCACGGCCATGATGCCGGCATTGTTGATCAGAATGTCCAGCCTGTCGGACCGCGCCTTGAACTCGTCTGCCGCCTTCTTGATCGCCGCGAAGGAAGTCAGGTCCAGCTGCAGGAACGAGACCTTGCTGTCTGGCACCGCCGCGCTTATCTCGTCGATTGCCGCAGCCGCCTTGTCAGCACTGCGGGCCGCCAGGAAGATCTCACGCGGCTTGTGCTTCGACAGCTGCAGCACTGTCTCCTTGCCGAGACCAGCATTACCTATATGCGCAGGACAGGTCAGCGAATCGCGCGCTCGGGTGGCAGTTAGGAGGGTTTGCATTACCGCCGGTGACGAGAATCACCTTACCCGATAGATCGGGTATGTCTTCATCGCAGTTGAAGCTCTTTCCGAGGAGCCATTCCAACATGTTGGAGATTAGCTGTTGTTATTGGCCTGGAGGTAGTTTGTATAGTCGATGTGTAGATGTAGTTGGGAAGTGTCGCTTAATCGGGAAGGTGCGACATCCCTGCCTGCGGACGCTAAGCCCGAAAAGCTGTTGGTTTACATACATACCTTTGCCGGTTTGCTAAAGAACGTTGGCTGTGGCAGCAGTTTCTTCGTATGACGGCTATCTTTACAACATATGCCAGTGAAAAAAATTGTTGGAGAGAAAACTCGCAAGCTTGTGAGTCGCCAATACTATACGCTTAACGCTACAGAAAAGTTAGATACATGTAGAACTTCGTGCATGAGTATTCGCAAGAGAATTCGGGCTCCTTGTTTGTTCATGGCAAGGCCAAGAACCAAGCAACCTGATTTGCGGTCTCGGGCCTATACAGCCGAGTCGGCAGAAGAGCGTGGGTATGTCAATTCTATGTCACGTCTCGTCGAACTCTCCGTGCTTGACTGTCGGGAATAGCCATGCCTCATGTTAGGAGCCAGAAACTCTGTCCGTTCGTCTTCACTCTGGTCTTCAATAATAGCCAATCCATCTCGGTGGGATGGTGAGTACTCTGAACTACTTCGACTGTGAGCTTCCACAGGAATTGTAAGTTTGGTTGGGCCTGCGAAATCAAACCGGTTCCAGGCACGAGAGCGTTGTACATCGGGTTCGTCATAGTCGTTAGTGACAACGATAGGGTTAACCGATGCGTTCGATGAGCGCTGTGGGCCCTCATTTGCTGCGCTTGTTGCTTTGTGCCAAGCGCTGTGAGCATGGTGCTTCTTCTTGCAGAATACGGACGCATGCCATCTTAGCGACGTCCGAGACAGTGCATCTGGTGCGCCCAGCAACAAGGTGTAGAGTCCGTAGCGGAACCTTCTCGTGCGTCGGAGTCCATTTGATGCGCTCACGATGTCTGCCGTGTTGAGATGGCTTTGCAGACACCACTCAGCTACAATGTAGAAGAGACCTATGGTCATGATTGCGCAGGCAATGGAGGTACCAACAATCCAATAAGTCTTCACATATACGCTGTTCGCGACATTCCATTGGGTAAAATCAATATATCCACCTCCAGGTGCCCAACGGCTGGTCATGCAGTTACAAGTATTGTCGGCTCCCAGGGTTTGGGCCATTGCGAGAAAGCTAAGCATACCAGTATTTGCAAACTCTAGAGGTCGAAAGAAAAACCGCTCGAGGTATTCTCGAGCGATGTGATGCTCTTCCTCAAGATTCTCGGGCGTGCGTACGCCAGCTACCGTCAGTGGTAGCAGCAGACCTCGACTGACCGTGTAGCGCCGAGTGATCGATCCTGCGCCAGAGGGTTCCTGTCTTCGCATAGTTGAAAATCGCCTCGCTCCGCTGGCGTTCAGGAATTTCTTGAGTTGTTGCTTCTGAGCGTCCATCAACCACCAAATGGCCATTTCAATCACAAGCAAGCCGAGCGCAACGACGACAAAGACCATGTATCCACCGCTTCGACATCCTAGGCCAACCGTTGGGGTGAAGTACGAGATGAAGAAGGCTCCCGCGCAGCATCCTACCACAGTCGCAATGGAAGCAGCGAGTTGCCAAAGCTCACGGTAGTCGAACCAATCCAGGCCTTCGCCAGCTTTCCCTAGAACGAGGTGTGTCCGAGCCTCGGGCTCATCGTGCAGCCAGTCGCGGCCTTCGTCCCTAATGTATGCGTCTTCGATATCTGTCAGGATTGGATGTGCCACACCATAGTGCCATCTTACGCGGCCTTGCCCTGCAAATTTGGTGAAGAAGCCGCCCTCCACTCGTAGGCTTTGACCCACGGAGTTGATTCGCTCCATCCATATTCGAGTTTGCTCTCGTTTTTCATTATCTTCGATGGTTTTGAGGTACAATGCTCGGACTTCGTCATCTTCCAAAGACACCCGTACCCGTTCCACAAGAAGGTTAAGCTTACCCTGTATGTCATCGGCGGAGACAGGGTTGCGATCGACAATACAACTCAGGATAAGCACTGGGAGCCAGGCAAGTAGCAGGCCTAGGGCAAGGTCATGTGCTGTCGAATTGCTTCCCAGCTCGTCAAATGAGCCTTCAATAGAAATCGCAAGGGAGAACAGAAACCAAAGGACACTGATGAATACCGGAACGACACCTCGTCTGCGGGTTCTGCGAAGATCTTGCGCCAATGCTCTTCTCAAGTCGTCAAGACGGCTTTTAGGCTCTAATCTCCCAGTCCCATCGTTGATGTCATCGCTCTTTGCTTCTGGGGATATGTCCAGTACTTGTCCGAAATGATTCTGGTGTGCGGCAATCTCACTAGATTTGAGCAAATGCAAGTCTTTACTGAAAAGGACCATGCGTAACAACCCGCTCGCTTCTCGTTTCACACGGATCTTGCGGTTGATTTGGTATTGGTTCATGGTCATCAGAAGGTAGAAGCTGTCTCTAATACTGGTCCAGTGCAATCGTCTCTCTCCAGCTTGAGGTGTCGTATGGGGATCAACAGAATAGAGCTGAAACCTGTAGGACTCGGCCATGTCGACCATCAACGCACATTTTCCAGATGTACGGATGTTCCACAGGATATATCCCAGGCTGGCCATTGGACTACCTACCNACCTGCATATGGAGAATACGGTTTCCCAGAACTCGTTACTGGTGAAGGGTGCCTGTACAAGCATTCCAACGATAGGTAAGACCCATGTCGTTATTGTCGAGCTGGACTGCGACCAAGGGTAGTAGTCTGTGCCAGTACCGCAAAACTGGTTGCAGCCGTATGTGCTCACTTGCGAGGTGGTGTTCTTCGGGATCTGCTGTACAGAGCCAGTCCAGCCATAGAGATCGATCAAGGTCTTGTTTGTCGCGCTCTCATTCAGCCAACGGGCGCCGCATTCGGTGAAGTTTGTGTAGTGCAGCATCGCATGCACTCAAGGAGTGTTGACACTGCGATGCCCGAGTCGCAGCGAATGCTTGAGCCCAAGTATGCAGTGGTGTATCGGCCACACCACGGTATTTCCAGATTATACTCACCCTATGATAGATCAAGGTTTGTTGATGACGAGGCAGGATGAGGCGCATACAACGGTCCAGACGTCAAAGCGGTAGACCAAAGTCACTTCTTATGGTCGCGCAAGGCTGTGCACGTGTGTCATACTGCAGGACGACATGAGGGCGCCACTACAGGAGGGTTGGAGGTGGCGATAGTCAGCTATTCTCAATATACCATATCGCATCATGGAAAGGCAGATACAGGCTGTAGGGGCGGCCATGTTCAAGTTGGGGGCTGACTTTTCACAGCCAGCAGTTTGCAGCTCCAGCGAAACAGATCATGTGGTATGCATCATCTTGGATCCCTGGACACCACCCTAAGGGGTTGAGGTATGCGCCATCTCCATCCATACCTCGGTAAAGTAGAGGCCCCAGGGACGAGTCTATCAAAGGATTATGCAGGCACAGGGACCGCCGGCAAGACTGCTGTATTCGACACGCCACAGGCACTTCATCGCCTTATCGCATTCGTGCACAGCTGGAGGAGCCAGCCTCTCGCTAGGGCCAGTGCGCATGGGCTCAGTTGCCCATCAATCTTTCCTCGCGAGATGGTTCGCATCGATCTGGTAGCCTTGCATTAAGTACCTCAAATAGGCAGCGATGTGCTACACACGGGAGCCCATCTGGTGTGGCCAGGATGCTGATAAGGAACCACATCTTGCATCCAGAAGGCTCATGCTGTCTTCCGCGTTGACATCAGCCTTGTTCGTCTAGGGAATCAACGATGCCCGGCAAAAGCTGGCATCGTTCATGCAGTATGCTGAAGAGCTAAACGTCTCAACAGCATATGATGGCGACACAACAGTTGCCTTCTACGGATGATCCGGTAGATGCGCAGGGACGAGATGCGATCCTGAAGCCAGACGACGGAACCTGCCGAAGGTTATCGTGCCCTGATACGGAGGTATCATCGGTCTAGAACTTGCCTTACCCTTCCAAGGTGCTTGACCACTCCTACTGTACTGGCTATGTTCGTGCCTTGCGCTTTCGGCGCTGCCCCATTTCGTACATGAACGCCTGGTCGTTGTGGTTTGGAAGACTGTACGCTGGTGAATGCTAGCCGACAGCAGCTGTACCTCCGTATGAACAATGTGAACAACAGTCAGCTTCGTGCGTTGGCTCGGTAACAATGCATGTGATGCTGTATAGATGCCTGGGGCAGGTTCACTTGTTCATTGTTCTAGTACCTCAGCCTTCGATGTTCGTCATGCTGATACACTGACCTCAGGTTTGACCTACTGGCTGTTTCTTATGCCACACGAACAAGGCAATGTCGTGACTAGATAAGTACATGACAGCAGTAGGCTCGCTTTACGAGCTCAGATCTTTTACATACATCGTAAAATCAAAAGCCCTTCGAAGGTTCAGCCTTCGAGATCGCGCCTCTCAATGCCGGCCTACGTTCCTCCAGCTTTGCGCAAGAGGCTCGAAAGCGAAAGGGACGAACCTGCGTCGACATTATCGATCACGTCCACTGATCGAGATGCGATGCCAGCGCCCGACTCCGTCGTCTCGTTGAAAGACATCTATGCCCATTTCTGGCCTTCAGACTGCGACAATGCAGACAATTTAGCGGCTCAAGATAAGCTCGGTCGCACTTTGCACGCCAGCGAGGCGACACCGGATAGATTGTGCTATGTGATTCTATATCACGGTGCCAATCCGAGATGGAAGGACGAGAACAAAATTTTTACAAAGAGCAATCTGGATATTCTACCGACCCTTTTAGCAGACAGCGATACCATTCAGCAAAACAGAAGATCTACCCTTCATGAAGAAGCGTCAAATATTGCTTTTTTCCAACAAGTCGCCAAAGCTCCTGGGTCAGGCTCGAAATGTGAGTTCATTGGCTGGTTCAAGATTGAGCAGATAAAGTTTTTGGAGCCTGGCAGTCCTCAGCTACAGCGTATGCTCGAACAGAAGTGGACTAAGACGGACAGAGACGGGAACATCACACAGGCTGAACGATCCAAAACAGCTTGGATTGATAGCCTGAAACTTAGGTGGGCGGTTGTCACATTCGCCAGAGACGAAGAAGCAGAACTAAACCGAGGATATCTTCGGGTCGAAAAGCTTCCGACCAAAAGTGTCAAACAGTTGCTGGAGGAAGACAGGAAGAGATCTTGCGGCTGACCGGCATTTTACGTAGTTGGTTTCGGCCCAGAAGAGCATATGCCAAGTAATCAACAAATCGTTTCTACAGGGCATTACCTTTTTCATGAAACAGAGATATTAGATCCAAGCCACACACCATGTAAGTTAGGTGAAGTTGATGACAAGCTTTGGAACGACTATGAGCTAAAGCTGCGTATTGGTTTGTCTTTGGCTGGCATCCCCACGCTGATACCAGGCCATAGCCTGATCCAGAGCACACTGCCTCTGTTGTTCTTGGGTAACTGTCAACATACCCTGTCCGACCTCTTGCGATAGCATTGATCGAGTGTTCACCTGTAGCTAAGATCGTGTAATCAAAGTTGATCTGGTCGCTAGTTCGCGATATATATGTTGATGCCTAAGGCATAACGTGAGCACTGATTAGATATGATTATAGAATCAGCTCCCCGCGCGCTCGGACGCGACTTTTCCATAACGCCAAGCCGAACATTTGTGAGGCTCTACTGTATTCCATGCCCTGAATAGCCGCTTCTATTGTCTAACTCTTAAGAACAGTAAACTGGCAAAGCACTAACTCTACAAAGACCTCATTGGTGAAGAACTCAACCGCGAAAATCCCAGCGCGCAAAGCGCTCATATCACTTCAAAATGCAGGCTCCAGTTATTGTAATGAGTGAGTACCACAGGCAACATCTTAAAAGGAGAAAGCTGATCCGTATGTGCAGACACCGCCGCTGGTGACCGTAAAACTGGAAGGCAGGCACAGCTCTCAAACATCACTGCTGCGAAAACTGTCGCAGACATCATTCGATCATGTCTCGGACCCAAAGCGATGTTGAAGATGTTACTGGATCCTATGGGCGGTATCGTTTTGACCAACGACGGCCACGCTATCCTTCGAGAGATCGAGGTCTCACACCCTGCTGCCAAGAGCATGATTGAACTTGCACGGACACAAGACGAGGAAGTCGGCGATGGAACCACAACAGTCATCATCCTTGCTGGTGAAATGCTAGCAATGAGTCTGCCACAACTAGAGCGCTCGATACATCCGGTAGTGATCATCCAAGCTTTCAAGCGAGCGCTTGCCGATGCTCTGGAGATCGTAAAGGAAGTCAGCATTCCAGTGGATCTAGACAACGACGAGCAGATGCGTTCGCTCATTGCTTCAAGTATCGGGACGAAATTCACGAGCAGATGGAGTGATCTGATGTGTCAGCTGGCTTTGACCGCTGTTCGCACTGTTTCGCACGACGCCGGTGGTGGGAAAAAGGAGGTAGACATTAAGCGGTATGCGCGAGTGGAAAAGATTCCTGGTGGTGAGATTGAGGACAGCACAGTCTTGGACGGTGTGATGCTGAACAAGGATATCACCCACCCCAAGATGAGACGGCGCATAGAGAACCCTCGTATTGTGCTTTTGGATTGCACTTTAGAGTACAAGAAGGGTGAATCGCAAACCAACATTGAAATCACGAAGGAGGAAGACTGGAACCGAATTCTACAGATCGAGGAGGAGCAGATCAAGGCCATGTGTGACGCCATTGTTGCCGTCAAGCCAGATCTGATCATCACGGAAAAGGGTGTTAGTGATCTGGCTCAGCATTACCTGCTCAAGGCCAACATCACAGCGTTGAGGAGAGTCAGAAAGACCGACAACAACAGGATAGCTAGGGCTACCGGTGCAACAATCGTCAACTCACCATTCGAACTGACCGAGCGCGATGTTGGAACGCAATGTGGGCTGTTCGAAATCGAGAAGATCGGAGACGAATACTTCACTTTCCTCACAAAGTGCGAGAACCCACGAGCCTGTACTATCCTCCTGCGTGGCCCAAGCAAGGACATCTTGAACGAAATCGATCGCAACCTTATGGATGCCATGAGCGTTGCCCGTAACGTCATTTTCCACCCATACCTCTCCCCTGGTGGTGGTGCTACGGAAATGGCGGTTGCTGTGCGGTTGGCACAAAAGGCGAAATTGGTAGAAGGCGTGCAACAATGGCCCTACAAGGCTGTTGCCGAGGCCATGGAGGTCATTCCCCGCACATTGATCCAGAACGCAGGCGCCAGCCCCATTCGGATTCTGACACAGTTAAGGGCAAAGCACGCAGAGGGAGGAAAGGAGGCGTCTACCTGGGGAATCGACGGCGATGCTGGTAAAGTCGTGGACATGAAGGACTTCGCCATCTGGGAGCCTCAAGCCGTGAAGCTTCAGAGCATCAAGACGGCCGTCGAGAGCGCGTGTTTGCTTTTGAGAGTAGACGACATCGTCGGTGCTAAGAGCGCGAAACAAGGTGGGACTGGCGGCGCAGAGGATTAGACTATGACCGGCCATGAATGAAGAACGACTTTTTTACGCAACGTCTATATCCATCAATCTCAGCCAGATCAAGGACTGCTTCCCGCAAGTATTGCTAAGTCTTCCAGGGTTCACCTTCACCCGAATGTTAAGTGCCTGTTTCTTTTGCAGACTCTCGTCAGAGCTCCAGGCACCTTCGTACCTTCCATCTTCGCAATCCCCTCAAAAGTTGTGGACATCCGCTCATAAAGGTAAGCAAGGTGGCTTTAATCTCACTCCCACTCCAGTCGACCTCTTCGTATGGTCGAAAGCGCATTGAAAGCGACCCAGCCTTCTCACTATCATGACTTTTCGTTAAGCTCCAATTGTTCACCCAGAAGATTGTCAATGACACTATCGCCATGGGACGTTTATCCAAGACATACGCCATTTCGTCTCGTCATTGCATCAAGAATTAAAGTTTATAACAGATTATTACAGCCCATGTTAATGATATATAATCTCATAACGAGAATATAGAACGCCAATTTAAATCGTGAACCAACTGCAAAAGTTTTTAACTTGGATGCTACTCAGTAAGACTGAGCAGGCTTTCTTCTTTAAGGGCAATTATGGCCTAGTAAACGCCACTATGTTACATATATAAAATCGTGCGTCGACAATGAACACCCGTATGGTGACTATCTGGTCCATGCTCTCCAGTATCCCATCTATATCATCCTCTGACCCCTGCAATACGCAGTAAGGCTATAATATTCCATTGGTGATTCGTGCCATGTGGAGATTTTGTGATACTTGAATTTCCGATCATGTTCAGGAGCGTCGTGGGTGCTTCGTCCGGATGGAGGCTCAGCTGATTGGATCTGATTTCGCGCTCGCAGGGCAAGGGTTTGGATTCACATCGGTTGAACACACTTGGATGCCGATTCAGTAGGTCTCATCAATGGACGTGGTACAAAGCTGACAATTGCTTCCGAGTACGACTCGGTTGATTTGTCAGACGAGTTGCATGCGACAAGAATAATAGTATATCAGGTCGGGTCTGTCTACTTGTTTACTAACAACGACCCGGCAAGCCATGCGGTCCCTAGTAAGGTGATTGCGCCTATTCCGGCCGCTTGCTTTGCCCAAGCATTCTCAGGCCGAGCCATGTCAGGCGTCATAGCAACATCGGGCTTGACGTGATGAACGTTTGATGCTAGGGGTTTTGTGTCCGCTCGTACGTCGATTGGTGAGGACTGGTTGGCGTCCAACATCATTGCCTTGGTCTGCTCGTAGATTTTCTCTAACGCAGCTAGATCTTCTTTCCACTGATCTCTGGCGTCTGAAAGGGCCTGGGCGGTATCCACCTCGACGGCCTGCACATTTCCAAAGAAGTCAAGTACTCTCTTGTTCCTGACGGCAGACTCACCTCCAGGGAAAAGATCATGCCGGACGCCAGAGTCGCTGTGGACACGATCGAATGTCATATAGTCGAACATCTCGCCCAGGCGAACATCGGATGCGGTGCTGTTGATGCGCGTCTCGAGAAACTCCAGGTAGTAGTAGGTCCACCTGTCGATCACAGCCACGCCCACATCCTGATCGGCGTGGTGCGAGTAGGAGCTCTGGTCCTTCTCACTGCTTCCAGTCGCGATGACATTGGGTGTGTAGAAGGCGTTATACATGGTGTTGGCCTGGCAAGTGTCGATCATGAACATGAGCTCATTGTATCTCTTCTTTTCCCACATCTGCTCGAAGGCATCAGCCAGATCGAAACTGCTGATCTCTTCTGCGTCCTGAAACTTGAGGAACTCGTTGCCGCCGTGCCCAGTCATGTAGATTAGGACATTGCTACGCTCGTCACTCTTCAGCCGTTTTGAAGCTGGATGGGAGGCCGGCCACCTGTCTGTCAACAGCCGGATGAAGTTCTCTACTGTGACCTCGTTGCCCCTGTAGTCGACCTCGATGCCTCCCATGCCAGCCCTGGAACTCCCTTCCCTCTTGCTGTGCACACCATCTTGGCCCTCCCCCTGATCATTCCACTGCCCATCATCCTTCTCGTCATACAAATCCAAATCGCGACTCTTGTCATTGAATACACTCCCTGGGAAGCTGTTGCGTGGGTTGCAGGCCATATCGTCGGGCAGCATGAGGATGATCTGGCTGTCCGGAATCCCAAGACGTTTGACGGTGCGATACACACTAAGGACGTTGGCAAGGTGACGATAGTTGAACCAGAATTTCGACGTGCCGACCAAGACCGCCCAGTTGGAGGTGTGGGTTGCAGATGCTAGGAACGGTAGACATGGTAGCAGAGCCACCAGGGCAAGAAGTCTGGTCACTGTAAGTGGCAGCATCTTGGTTGATGCGATGCCTGTTCAGTGGCCTGTTGTCGAAGGACCATTGGATAGCAGATTGGCCAAAGAAAGGAGCAGAAAACTACTATACAATGAATAGCAGCACAACAGTCGAGGCGTTCCTACCGCTTTAGGAACGCCATCGCTGCGCCCCAGAAATGTCGATCACTGATTAGATAAGCATTCCCCGGACGTCAGCGATTACAAGTCGAGGGGCAAGTACAGTATACTATCTCAAGCATGAGCCACCCGCAATGGGGGATCAACATCGCCTACGCCTCCAATGTGGCTCCACAAGTCTTTTTGCCGCTGGCCATGCATTGACGCGGAGGCCCAACACTGCCGGTCTTTTCAACCCAATGGCCTTGCTGAAGACCCACAGGATTCTTCGCACATGCTTCTAGGAGGTGCACTCCTTCCTTGACTATGCTGCGCGGTAGGGAGATCGCTAGCGTTCAACTATGTCATTCTAGCCAGCACAGAGGGCCTAAAGGCTGTGCGGCACCCTTAGAGTCTTGGGACACGGGATAATAATGGGCCTAAATGTTGGCTATCTGGTGTGTGACTCGAGATGCCCTGCTACTCGGGCTGTCTGGATACCCATCAACTGGCCAATTCTAGCAGGCAGCGAGTTCCAGTAACTGACACTCGCTGCGATGTCCGTTGAAGTTCTATTGCTTTTTCCCTATGTCACCATCTAGTAGTAGTCTGTGCGCCTTGAGACTCATCCATTAGATCAACGGTACACCGAACGAATAGCACATGCGAGATGCTACTATGAGAAAATCAGGCAGTGCTCGTGAATTCAGAACCTAGAGCTGGGTAAACAGTTTCCGTGGGCCTGGCTGGCGTCGAAACAATTTATTTTGTTCCCTGTTGCGAATTAACGCCTGCATAAATGCTGACACAAGGTACCATTTGCAAAGACTAGACTAGTGCTCTTTGTTCCGCTGTAGACATGCCAGACGGAAGTTGAAGCGATGGACGGACTCCTAAGTTGCAATCATAACTTGACATAAGAGATAACACCTTGCATGACGACCTCATCCGTGGTTTTGCCATCGGCGCTGGTCTCATTCGAGACAAACACTGGCCCGCATGCGTCAACGCTCATGGTGTTGTCCGACTCGCCAAGCGCGCCGGAACAGTTGGAAATCATAGCATTGACGCACCACTGCAAGTGAGAAATATTAGCACCCTAGGCTGAGAGCATGGTTTCGAGGGCCAGTGTTTGGACTGTCATGGAAAAGCACTTACCGACAAGGGCGTGAAGTCGAGAGCGATATTTCCGCCACCGGTGACGAGGATGTCAACCCATAGCTTTGCTTGGCTCATTGCAGGGAATTGCCGACCAGTCTTCTCCTCAAGCATATCGAAAAATCGATCGTAGGTGGATTCGGCAGCGGAAGTGCCGTTAATAGTACGGTTGTTCCCAGTGATGCTGGTCTCGACCGGTAGACCGTACTCACAATACGGGCTGCTGGAGTCGCAGCCGTACTCACCGGTGACTCGCATAGAGTCTCTAGTGCCGGTGTAGTTGCTCTTGATATCGATATCACATGAGTTGTCAGACGAGTCTCGCCGGAGGAGATCACTGGAAAAAGACGGACCACCGGTAGCGGATGCACTACCAATAAAGAGCCCTAGGAAGAGAACAGCAAACAGAAGGCTGATTCGAGGCGATTGGGCATTCTTGAAGCCAGCGGATGTCTGACCTCCTTTGGTAGTTTTGATGACGCTACCCGTAATGGCCCGCTGGCAATAGATGTCTTCGAAGTCCACCGTAGAGTCCATTGTCTTATTCCCATTGTGCATAACGCAAGTAGCGAATTCGCCGGCGTCGGAAGAAGTGCTGCAGAACTGGGAGCACTGATAGGTGTGGACATCGCCATCGCAACAGGACTCCAGCAAAGAGCTAGTCAATGAACGAACGCCGCATTCCCGACTCTGAGTGACGTTGGGAAGAATCTCGATTCCACCGGTTTGGTTGCATTGACTGGTATCGAAGGGCGACAAGTTGTCGGCGTAAGACATGGTCAGAGGATATGTAACGGTGCAGCGGCACGAGATGTGCTGAATCAAGTCGAAGGGTAGCACGCCCCTCTACTATATAGTCCATCCTCGGCACATTACATGCTATCAATACTGATCCTCAAGAATGACCTGGGAGGACGATCGCATCGATTGGGATGTGCTTGCCAAGCCTCTCACCTTGCAACAGGTGTATCCACTTTCCATCGTCATTCAGGTGGATCGTCCCTGGTAGCTACGTGATGAGCCGCAATCTAAGCAGTCGCTGCACAAGATCCCGTGTCCAGCTTTGGTGTCTCTCAATGGGCTGCTGCTAGGGTTGTCGAATCGTTTGGCGCCCGAATGCAAAGTGCCAGATCAAGCCTCAGTGCGACTACGGAGGTGGGCACCTGCAGAAGGCTCTCGACGACAGTTGATTGTAACGATGCATTCTCTTAGTCTTGATCCCTTACAGCGGATTGATGCTGGCATCCTGAGAGATGCTGTGCGTATGCTGTCTGGAGAACAGCCTTGGGGCTCGTCCGACTCCACTTGGTGCGGACATCCAGCTAGACATCATAAAGACCGTGGGCAACCGCATCTAATCCTATGATTTCACGTATGGCATTGTGACGCCTCTGGAAACAAGATTACTAGACGGTATGCTGGTCTAACATGACTCGAAGCGCCGCCGTGCCCGGGAGATCGGCAACAACGCCAACACCTGGACACACCTCTGACACGGCAAGAGGCAGCCGGCACACAAGCACTGCCAACGCCCATGCCGGTGCTCTGAATCGATGATTGCAGATTGACTACGGCTGGTGGGTGGCTAAGTGCAGGTGCCCAGGTGGGTTAGGTAGGTATCGTCTTCGCATGCTGGGAGGTGTCACCCGCTTTCCCCTCGATAGCATCGCACCACAATCAGATGGTAGTCCTCAAGACCATCTCTTATGGGGTGAGGAAGGGAGCAGTAACTACTGATTCCGAGCAGGTTTTCTTGATGAAGGGTCAGACTGAGTCCATGGCATGATGCAAAAGTTGGCGGCTCATGAGTAAGTCGCCACGGCTTGGGTAGTTAGGTATGTAAATACAATGTCCCAGATTGCATCGTCTCGTTACCGAGGTATGCAGGTGGGTCTGATACGACATCATATTCTGCCTCTCTCAGTTGTTCATGCGTCCTATAGCAATACCAAAGCGATGGCGAAACTAGCATGTGTCTGCCGTTGCCTGCATCTCGTTCTATGTGTGTGATGAGCGTTGGTGACATGTTTGTAGCGCTCACCATGTGCCATGAACCCTATAAGATCGAGTGTCGAGCGTGGCGAACTCTGGTTCGGGATACCAAAAACATTGGCTCAATGTGAAGAGCGATATCCTCGAAGCATATACTGCGTTCTCTATCACGGCCGTTGTGTAGGTACCTATTCAGTAGGTTTACTTTAGATGCAGAAGCATAGCCTCGGAGAGTTGAGAGGCGCACCGCCAACCTCCCGCAGAAACCCTTTTAGGTACACCCTACCACCTTGGGCGGAAGTTCCCGTACTCGGCTTAGTCCCGGATCTGGAGTGCAGTGAATGCCCATTCGAGTGGAGGAAGGACTCGTGGAGTTGACCCGATGGTGCTTTCTCGAACACCCAAAGGGCATTGGTTGATACCCATCAGATGGTTGTCTCCTGACTACGAAATCAATGTGAATCTGGAGCGACCTCAAGCTTACAGTCAAGCATTCGGTACGATATGTCGGCTGTTCTACTACAATAGCAGGAATCGACCTCTGCGTCCGGTCAGGCTCGTCATATGCAGTATCTCAAGTCTACAACGTATTTTGTACGGTTGGTTCCCCGACGCCTCGAGCTTAGAATTCGGAAGGTCTACTACCAGCGCTTGGTCCCAGTACTTTGCAGAACCTTTGACTTCATACCGTGAAGAAAGCCCGTCGGAATGATCCAAAAGCACCGTTTCCTGCTTGCGCCAGATGGCATTGCGTACTTTGGTTTATCGCTGATGACCTTTTCATGCCGCGGATACATGTTGATATTGACTTGTTTGATGAGGTGAACGAACTATATCCACATGTCCTTAGGTAGAGCAAAGTCAGACCCTGAGAAGCAGTCAGTATCTCGCCCATTCAAAACACATTGACTCTCAGAGTGTGGCCTGGATCAATCATGGGAAGCCATACCAAGTTTTAACCTGGACATTGTGTTTAATCCAGGATAACTGCGCTCGTCAACATGTCAAAAGCCGTTGCAGGAGAGAGATGGACCGAAAGATGGTACGCGTAGTATCTGGGATCAAGAAGTATTAGCCGTGCCATGATCGCTCGAGTCTCGTCAATGAAAGAGGTGCAGAGCAATATCCCTGAGCATTGCTTCTCAAACTGCGCCGAAACGAAAATCTTCAACAGAGCCGCAGGTGTAGGTTCGCAACCCCATGCGCTGAGAGAAGACCACTGGCAAAATGAAGTTCTCCTTCCCAGCGAACTTGATGACAATGAATGCTTGATTGTAAATGACTGTGAGGCATTGATATAGATATGATCGCCATTCCTTGAACTCATAACCTGCTTGTATGCTGAACCGCTTTGAGCAACTCGACGGCCATAGCCTGTGCTACACTTGAACAACCACGTCAGCCATCGTGAGCCGCATTGCTCTTGAGCTAAATGACCTTCATCGTGGAGATCTCGGACAAGGAATGCCCGATAGAAGAGCGCTCTTTTCGCAGTGCTTTCGCTTCCATGTACAGTATCCCTGGAGCTATTGCCAGGCCAAAACCCTATCGGCTATACATCATAGGCCAGCGAGTACGACCGTCCCCGGATTGGCATCACTCCTTGAATGCCATGGCAGAGTCCTTTCAGAGGCTTGATTGACGTACTTTGTAACATTACCCAGCCGCCATTTCCATCGTATGGATCATCTGAGTTCAGCAGTGCGAACTCCCAGGCCGTAGCCTGGGTATCATAGTTTCCAGGCATGGCTGATTACCGCTGCACAAGTTGGTGACCTTGCGGCACATTGACGAAAAAAGACAGCAGATCTTAGGTCCGAAACCAAGATAAACTTGAAATGCGTTGATATCTTGCTTCACAGAGCAGTCACAGACAGACACTCTGACAGCTCTGAGTCTAGATGGCAGACAATGTTGATGGCCGCAATACGTCAGTCACGCAGTAGCTTTTGGGAGTTTTTAGGTTTTGGAGCACTTCGTCAAAGTCTCGCTCATGACCTTGGACGTTGGACCCGGGTATTTGCCATCGTCAGACTTGTGCCCCTCATAGGTCAGCCATTCTACGAAGTGGTTAGCCAGATCAGGGACTTTGGTGTCATGAAGGCGCACTACACGAGGACCGTCGAGTTTGACTGATAACAGAGGCGGTAGTCTTTTTTTGACCCAGTTTGACGCCATTTGAAGTTCGTCAGCTGGATCCAGCTCTGTTAAGACAAAGCAGCCAGGCTGACTTCTTCAAGACCGTCGATCCGAAAACCGCTCTCATTGCCAGGGTGATGCGCTATGCCCGTCTGCGAAGAGATCACTCGTTGTGACACACCTTGCCAGGAAGGCAAAGGGAAACAGAACAGGGTTACAACATACGCAAGCATGCCGCAGCCACGTGGTGGCGAGACAGCAAATGCTAGGAATAGGCTGTCGCTCCATTGAGCGCCATATTTTCTAGCTCGTGAAGATCATGATTTGGCTAACAGGGACGAAGCTTGAACCAGGTGCAAGCATTTGGCATTGATCACATTCGGCGGTTGCAGTTCTGAACGTGGACAGTACAATCTAGCGTGTGCGATTGTACGGAAGGTGCCTGCCTACATACTAGCGTGGATGATTGGCAGATATGCTTGTCATGACTTCAATGTGTGGCAAGTGGTCGGTGTCGAACATGTGGCCGTGTCTTGCCAGCCATCATGATCGCTTCAAGATAAGGGCGAGGCTGTGGAACACAACGCAATGCAATGCAATCAAGAGGCGAAAGTTGTATGCTTCAGCGTTGTGTGTTGTGAGATGACAGCGCTGTAGCCTGGACAAGGTCTTAGCAGGTGAAGATAAGCATCTTCGACGCAACGAACAGGAGGTCGATGGTCATGTCGGACTGAGATCCTTCCAGAGGCTATGTGTGGTTAGCATAAGCCGGAGTGCATGCTGTGTAACGGCATAGACGTGTCTTATGGGCGTCTGATGATAAACTTTGACGCTTTCTTGCACCGAACATCGATGTGAGAGACGCCCTTCGTCCAAGCGGCCCTAGTCGACCATCTGTTGTATTTCATGCTTGTCAGAAAANTGCATATCATGCAGGCGGGCTGCAGTAAGACCCATTAATGAGAACGTGGCCAGTGTGTGTGTGTCGGCCTTCCAGAGCCGCTCGAAGAGCCGGGTGTCAGTCGCATGTACCTGTACCGTACCTCTCTCAGATCGCAAAGGAAGAGTGCCTAACCTCCATGACGTCTGCGAGCCAGCATCAAGAAGTTTGTGGGTATTGAAGGCATGTGAGATGGAGGGTGTAGTGCAGCGTACGTATCGGTCTCTGTTTGGGCTGTTGAAGATTGTAAAAGTCAGAAAGATTGAATTTATTCTATAGCATGAAGGCTCCCAACTTGCGCTGCGATCCTCACAACATTCAGCCAAAATCTAGCAGCGCAGACCTCTCTTCACCGCCGTAGAGTTAGCGGTACCACAGATATCTTGCTCTCACCGAAAAATAAACTAGATTCTGATTATGAGCGACAGGATGCTGGCCTTCGTCGCTTAGTATTGGAGACTTCATCTAGAGCGAGCTCATCCGTGGATGTGTCAGAGTTGAAAGAGCCCTTAGCTACGGCATGTGAGACTTCGACCATGCTCCCACTCTGGCTAGGGGACGTCACTTCAGAAGATATGCTCTGCGCGGTTAAGTTGTCATCGGATTCAAAAATGTACCGCTGTCGGTGCGCCTAGTCAGGAACATTTCGATAAGCCTTTACACCCTCGCGAAAATATACTGCTGTACCGATCATGTAGAATCCAGCTAAGTGAGTCAAATGATACTCGACCTCACAATCATCCGCCGACCTGATGTCATGTCGCTAACATACTATAGTCTTCCATCTGGTTTTTTAGATTGAGTACAAGCCACCTTTACAATTCCGTGTGTCGTTTCGATCTTCTAAGTCCTTTCCTGTTGCTACATTATCGTGCCTCTACATAACCACGTGTCGGAACTTTGTGAGATAAGCTCACGGCATTAGGATAAGAGAAGCTGTCTCCTTCGTTAATAGAAAGACTTCTACCTTCCCATTAAACTATCTGCCCGCATACTTTACTACGATGTCTCTTGCGCCGTCTTCATGCTATACACTCCTCGCGCACCCTCCACTAACACCCGTCGTTTAGACCTCTATAGGCCCGACGACCAGTTACAAGGCTTGGACTCACTTGTTTGACAGTCCGGACTGGCGGCATCAGGACTATAATATAGCTACTTTCTCTAGGAGATTTAGGTCGTTTGAAGCAGAGGATCTGCACCGACTGAACTTCTCGTACTACGCCGTCACTGCACGTGAATATGTGCGCACAGAGGGTGACGTGCGAGCATACTTCCTCTGTTACATCCATCATCCGGTCCGGATCATATACAATTTGCCCAAAGACTGTACCGCACGCATGCATCGCAAGAATAGGCAATGGATCATCTTTAAGACCAGCTGCCCTGAACAGATAGTGCGGTCAGGAGAGACGCTCCCAGAAGCCGAATTTAGATCCTGCACATTGATGCTTCACGTTAAACTGCCGGTCTTGATGTTTCAAGGGGGAAGGGTCCCAACCTCCACCGCATGAACAGTGTAGGAAGCCGATGCTTTGCGACCCAACTCATCGTTCGTCAAGATTCCGGCATCCATCCTTACAACCAAGCGAATCGCGCAAGTACATGGTGTTTATGTTAATTTCGTCCAAATGATCACACTGGTGAGTAAAGATTTGTTGCCGTTTCCATCGTGAAGTTATCCAGACAAATGGGTCAAACAAAAGTATTGTTCAAGGTAAGAGTTGATATGTTGTGCGCCGTCAGACCAAGCCGAGATGATGTCAATAGAACAAAGCAATCAACACTTTGCACGCCTCAACGATGCCGCCTTCCGCCTGTCAGACCTAGTATCATGCGGACATTTTCCAGTGCACCTGCTCATTCTATGCGAGCAGGAGCTTCGTACCTGACCAGATAGCTAGAGGAGTGAGGATGGCATCCTTGATGGGGCAGATCTCACACTGAGAGCAAACCTCTCGAGCGACAATTCTATTTGCTTTTGCTATTATTCTTGCAGCATATTGCGCGGCCTAATCCAGCTATCAAGCATGCGATTGAATGTCATTCATATCATATTCTGCTGCTGCAGACTAGTAGCAACGCAGAGCCGATCAGCAGCTTCAGCAAGCGGCACACGTTCCTGCACACCGGTCCAGCATCATGATCTCAGAAGCCAGCCTGACCGTGCAGAAGCGATAATCGAAGCGTATCGACACGCATGGGCTGGATACCGCAACTATGCATTTCCTCGAGATGAGCTGAAGCCGCTCAGCAAGACGGGCGTCGACAACCGCTACGGCTGGGCAGTGACGGTGGTCGACGGTCTAGATACGGCCATCCTGATGGGGCTCACGGATATCGTCACAGACCAACTACACTTCATCGCAACCATAGACTTCACGACCTCTCGCCCGTCAGGCGTACCAAGTGGGAAAAATCAGCCTGTCAATGCATTCGAATCCAACATCCGCTACGTAGGCGGTCTATTGAGCGCCCACGACCTACTTTCTACGTCACAATTTGGCTACCAATACCCGGCCGATGCACCGACAATGTTGCTGGAGAAGGCACGCACGCTCGCGGATAAACTAGCACACGCCTTCGACACACCCTTTGGAGCAGCAGCGCATCATTTGGATTTCACTAACGACCGACCCATCGCTGAGCAATGGTACAATGCTTCCTCCCACGAAGCACACAACGCCACCTGCACTGCCTGCGCTGGAACGTACTTGCTTGAGTTCTACCGCCTAAGCGACTTGACTGGGAACGAAACCTTTCGCAACCTGGCAGATAGGTCTGAAGAACGGGCGTTGTATCCCTATCCCCCACCGAAACATAGAGGTCTCGTTGGAACACGCATCGATCTAGATACTGGAAACATGCTCGATTTCGCAGGAGGGTGGCAGTCTTCGACAGACAGCTTCTTGGAGTATCTAATCAAATCCTTCCAATACTCGGACACATGGTTGACGGAATTCTACAAGGAGAAGTGGCTTCGAGCGGCGGAATCAACGAGAACGCTTCTACTCAAGCATCCGCTCGGGTTCCAGGACGTTACTTTCTTGGAACAATTGGACAATGACGGGATGCCGACCGATAGCCAGGACAATTACGCATGCTTTGCTGGTGGCAACCTGCTACTGGGCTGCAAACTGCTTGACATGCCTGAGCTATGCGATATGGGCCGTGCCGTCACAGACGGCTGCCACTGGGTTTACAATCACACCAAGACGGGCCTTGGGCCAGTCGTGTGGTACTGGATTGACGACCAGACAGGCCAGCAGCCCTCACGACCTCTGGCGACAGTAGACCCAGCAAGAATCGAGTCTGCAGCCGCAAGGGGTTTCTATATCGAGCTCAGTTCAACAGACCCTACACACAATGCCATGGCGGTTTATATGAGCTTCCCAGAAACGCTGGAATCCATATTTTACGCCTACAGGGTTACGGGCGACACCGTCTATCAGGACTGGGCATGGGAGATCTTTGTAGCGATCAACACAACTTGCCGGAACGACGTGGCTTTCGCAGGCATCATGAACGTCGACCTCGCCCACGGTGGCACACAGAGTGACAGTCTAGACTCGTTCTTCTTCGCCGAGACGCTCAAATACCTGTATCTCACCTTTGCTGATCCAGATCTCGTCAATCTTGACAACTGGGTATTCAACACCGAGGCACATCCCATCAGGGCAAGATGCAATTAGTGCAGAGATGGAGTCGGCAACTAGGCTCGAGATAATTAATGGAGCAGCAGGCCAGCGAGAGGTGTTATGTCACCCTGGAGTATCCAAGACCCACGACGAAAGCTGAACACAGATCACATTTGTTATGGCCGAGGAAGTCCTGAAACGCGCGGACGACCAGCCGCATGGTGCGGCCACCAAGTGCAACCCACTGCGGTCGTGGACTTGTCCTCACGGACAAACATGTGAGCATGGCGATTCCTCGTGGTGCTATGATGCCTCTTTCCCCTGAGACACAACACGATACGACCGAGCCATGAGATCCCAATGGCTTGGAAGCCTGGCAACGAGGAAAGGAGTTTGGATATGGGGCGATGCCATGTGCCGATCGCACGAGAAGCAGAGCAATGGCTTTCGACTTTCCAGGATGGCGAAGCTCGGGCAGGGGTGGCGAGCATTCCATGTTATAGTAAATCGGCCCCAGCGACCTGTATTTGGAAAACCTTCTGGGCTGGATGCTTTGTGCAGCCCAGTACTGGTGATGTACATGTATGCGGCCGCATTGTCGATCGGCAAATACAAGAAGCCTGTGATACGCAGCCAAGAATAAACACAATTCAATTGCAGAGATTTCAGTTTTGGTACAGAAACAGAAAGCGTCGTAATAGAAACGAAAGCGGCAGTCGGGCCTGCGGTGGTGTTACGTCGATCGTGACTGTTCGCCCATAGCCATGGGGACTGCATCGGCATTCAAGGACCATAGCTTCCCTTTGAGACCGTCCAGTGATCTTAGAAGAAGTCGATGCAACAATGCTAGTGTACCTTGCATCATGAGTTGAAACGCGCCAACCAGACATCTCCGTTCTGTGCTTCTCCTTTTTCTGCTTTCCCTTCTCACATCTCTTTGGGGAAGAAAAAAGCGATTGTGTTAGGTGGTGATACAAGAGCCAGGCTGGATATCCACACAGTGCGACGACAAAAGGGAGTGGCCTTTGATCCAGGGATGGATATGCAGGTAGTCATCTTTATAGAATACAGTCGAAAGGCCAGCGCCGCATGTACTGTACGTATACTACACAATACTTCTATTGTCCAGGGCCAAGCAGGGCAATGCGATACAGTGCGCAGTAAAGTACGATGCGATACGGTAGAGTACGGCACTTGGCAAGCCAGAAGGTTTCACCAACGACTTTGGGTTTCTCTCATCCGCTTCCGTTGGACACAGTCAGGTAGACAAGAAACGTCTGGGCTGACGACGGCACCGAGGGTTTGCATCGCTGGACGCAAACCCCCTGTCTCCCGGGTGGGCTTTCCAGCTGGATTCGTAACAGCCGGCAGAGACGACTCAGCGCAGCAGGCAATGGCCAGCCAGTTACGGGGACCTGGGTTGTCGGAAAGCATGTCCGCACGTTAGCTTGTGTGCCGTGACGGGTCACCTCTCGAATGTCGTCGGTCCTTCCGAAGATTCTCTATGCTTTCATGAAACTGGCCTCAACCTGGGAGATTAAAGATGAAAGAGACTCGTGGGTATATGTATCATCGTGGCGAAGCCAACGGTGGAGGCGATGGCCGCGGTGGCATTCGGCACCATAACCTTGACCCTTACCCTGATACACTGTGCAGGCTTGGACCATATCGTCGTTGTTCCCTCTACAAGGGCATCACGCAGTAGTAAAACGTTCAGACGCCCAATCGCTCGCATGAAGCAAAGGCACGGATTTCGGTTGTCAAGAACGGCCAGACCCAGCAGACGCTGTGACATACAGTACTGCAGTAAGTAAGGCACTCCAGGCTTTGGGGTCCATCGGAGGGAGACGACCGGGTTGCCGGCCCAAGGGTTGACGCATATGCGCGACGACGGCGTCAATCTACAGTACGGTGTCGCTTCACTACAGTGGGGGAAGGTAACCGTAAGCAATCCTGATCAGGCCAGGCCAGGCCAAGGCTCCTGGGATGTGAGTGGACGAGATCTGGGAGAAATCGCTATCGCTGATCCTCCAAACCAAAAGGCCAAACCTGAGCTAAACTGACTATGGGAGGTAGTGCGTGCGTGTGGCGTGGCTATAGCACCATCTCCGTTCCCGTACTCTATCGGTTTCAAGCTTCGATATGGGCGCCAATCTGTATCAATGTCGCCATTGGGAACGCCAGCAATCGCCTCGGTCCCTGCGCCACAGCGAGACGGTGTAGAGGAGATTGCTGCGATGGCTGGAATTTTAGACGGTGGGCATTGCGGCTTTCGAGCAGAAATTCCCGACACACGGCACGGAGAACCAGGATACAATATCACTCCCACGCTGCCTGTCTGATATCTCCCCTCCTTACTGTATGCTGCCTATGGGACGGCATGGGGGTGGGGCTGTCCTATCGACCAGCGGCGGCAGGCTCACATTCGTCACGTCCGCCGAGAGACTACCAAACAGGCTACCAATGAGCTTGCGGGGGGCGTTTGCCGCTCGTCCAGCCGCGGTCCATCATATGAAAGTGGAAGGGTATGTGCGTCAGAGAGATGAGCAGGTCAAGGAAGTGATGGACGGTATGAGATGTCACCGGATACAAGACTGCAGAGTATATGTACGGTTGCTCACGCAGGGCGTAGTGGGTAGACAGTGGGATCTGCATGAGAGCAGAGCCTGGACGTTGATTGGTGAATCATGGCCTTGATGGTAGGTATGGTTCAGCCTACCATAACCTTTTGAATGTATGAAAGTATGACCACATGTGAATGGATGGGCGAGCGCGCAGCAGAGTATATGATGCATGATTCGCAACGGCGAGACATATAGGTTTAGTGGGGCGTTGACCTATTACTGTACCGTTCATGATAAAGATACATATCACATCACAATGCATCGCACTGTCCTATCATGATGCAGGGTGCATGCTGTACAGTAGCGTGTGTACTGTGTTGTCGCCGTCCTCCGCAGGACGAGATGGAAGGTAGCGAAAGAATGAAAGAATGAAAGAAAGAAAGATGTAGAAACAACCGAGATAATGCATTGTCTAAGATGCCCAGTAATCAGTATTGGGTCCCATCCTTCATTCGCCTTTCAACACGCACTGGACATGCGAAACCCACGCCATTCCCATGTGCAGAGGATTCGATCATCCGACGGCGGCTCTCGCCTCTCCGCATCCCATGTCCATGGCGACGCTCAATTCACGTTCGTGTTGACGTTGGCGTCCCTGACCATGTCCACGTTGCTCTCCCATATCCGATTCCCTGTCCTTGTCAACGCCCATGTCTACCAGTCTGCAAGGATTCCCTCCCCAGCCGTCCAGCGGCTCAGGTGGAAGAGCCTTTACTTCTTCGGGACTTTTCAACCTTTCGTCCTTCCCCATTCTCCTAGTCGCCTATCGCCTTCTAGATTCAGCTTTCGTTACGAGACGCTGTTAGTGTGGACGTGGGCGTGGATGTGGATTGCCCTGTCATGTCCTGTCATGCCATGCCATGCCATGCCATGCCGTCCCATATCATGTCATGCATGCAACGCAACGCCTGGTCATTTCGTCAAGCGAAGGGCTTCCCGTCCGTCGTTCAAATCAATCCAATCAACACATTTAGCCTAATCAATCAGGATGTCGCTGGTCTGTACTGTACTATCATCCTTCCCCCTCCAGCCCTGCGCGGTTGTGTCCCATTTGTGTGCCTCGACTAGACCACCCCTACACGCCCACCACCCAAAAGCACAATGCAACCTGGATCCAGCCATTGCGCCCGTGTGAAGCCACCCGGGTCTGATAAGCTAGAGATGGATTTGCCGTATGCATGCGTGCATGTACCGCCTGTACGTGTGTACGCATCTAAGTAAGTAGGTGAAGCAAGTGTAGGTGAACGACCACAGACGTACGTGCGGATGCGAATGGATGGATAAGCTTCGAGGGAGCACGAGTCTTGACGTGTATACATCAGTCTTCCTCCCCTTCGTCCTCCATTGCGTACATCAACCAAGGCAAGGGACTTNACTCTCTCCACTGTCTGTCTCCATCGCCGACTCTAACTCAGCCTCTCGTCTCGTGTCGTCTCGTGTCGTCTCGTCCCACTCGCCGGACACGACTACTGCTCGTCATACAGACTGCTTCCACTTGCAACACTACTGCAACTCTCCCGCTGCCTGCATTTGTGCTTTTGCATCTCTGCATCTCTGCACCTCCGTCCACTCCTTGTACGCTCCGAGCCCACAAACGTCTCCTTGCTTCTCAATCGAGCTCCTTTTTGTACACAGTCGCTGCATGTGTATGTGTACCGGTTCGCCATCCTGCCCTGCGTGATCTGCCCTGCCACTGTTGATTACTTGTTGCACCACCGCCCTTGATTGCCTGCTTTCACATCCTCACAACCTTTCACCCACCACGCAATCAAGCACACGACACCCAGTCTTCCACACACACTCAATACCAGCAACCATCTTGCTCGGCGCCGGATTTCACGCTCTCCTCAACCAAGGCATCTCATCCACCTCATCTTACCGCAAATAATCCAGACCACTGGCTCACGTCGACTCCCACGCGCACATTGTCCCTCTCTCCAATCCATCCTACACCCAACTGTTAGTCCAGCCTCACGCCTGTCCACACTGGATTCTGGAAAGGGACATCCCTTCCAATTCGTCCCAGTATGGGTACGAGAAGCCTTGCGCAGATTGCTCCGACCAATGGCGAAATCGCCCTCAATGCCTATATCTTCGGGTATGGTGGGCATTCCCTCGTTACTCCACACACAGCTCTCAAGCAACTCTGGTGGACCGACGATCGCATCGATAGACAAGTCACCGAGGCTTTTGTGATGTCGAAGCTGAGGCCCGAGGAGAGAGAGTTCCTCCACAAGTCTCTTGCTTTTGGTGAGGGTTTGACCGACGACACTTACATGGAGTGGATTCTGGAACGCGCAAAGCGTCTTTTTCTCATTCTCGCCGCAATCGGTGTTCCCGATCAGATTTTTGGCTGCATCGACGATTCCTGGGACGACAACGATCTGCCCATACCTCTGGAGAACGTCAAGAACCTTGATTTGTCCGCCGACAATAACGAATCATTGAACAAGAAGTTCTACGAGACCCAATTCCACTACCTTCTGCGCCAGTTGACGCAAGGTACACATATCGATTATGCTCCGACTGAACATATCTCCATGGAGCACATCCACTCGTTACCACCCGCCGTCATGCTGCAAGCTTGGGATCGCATACACTTCCCTGACAGGCAGGACAAGATCTACATGCGTAGAAGGTTTTCCCTAATTGACAAGGAGACCAAAGTTAGCTACCGTGAGGAGTTCCTCAGAGATACCCAACGCGCCCAAGCATACGGACACGAACACATAGCTTCCTGCTGGGCCACCTACACGTCCAAGGATAATGGATATGTGCTGTCTGACTTTGTTGGCGAACACACCATTGGCACATTCATGGACCATCGGACTCCCGCGTCGCTGATGAAACTACCGCCACCCCAACGACCGGTCATGTTGCTTGAATGGATGCACTGCCTCGCCGATGCTCTCACCATGCTGCACCACCGAGGCATTGCCCATTCCGCCATCAGGCCTTCCAACATCATCGTTGACCAGGACAACCGCATCGCCTTCTCAGATATTGGCAGTCTCCGCACGTTCCAACAAGGCAAACAGCCGAAGAAGAACGAGGTGTATGACTATGCCGCGCCCGAGTCGTTCGTCGGGAAGTCTGTACCTATAATATTCACTCCTCCTCCATCCAGCTCGCGATCGACCCTGGACAGACTTCGCAAGATGAGCAGCGTCAGCTCCAGCACTTCCAATAGCAACTCATCATCCACGGGTAGCAGCGTCAGCAGCGGCATCAGTCTAAGGCGGAACAGCTTCGGAAGCGCGTTTGGTGGCAGCAGCACCACTCCCGGCAGCCCACCTTCAATGGATCGGTCGAGCAGCTTCACATCGGCATCCCTCTCGCCACAATCACTGCGCACATCAGGTACTGGCAGCCGAAACTTCAGCAGACACATCGGCCCACCATCGATGCCGAGCTCGCCCATCTCATCAACGAGCGCATTCCCAAGGTCCACCGTTCCAGACCCAGACACCCTCAGTGACTTGCCAGTGGCGACGCCCCAAATGGGCGACATCTGGTCATTGGCTTGCGTCTACCTGGATCTGTTGACGTTCGTGCTGAAAGGCCGCACGACGGATTTCTTCAAGTTCCGCAGCACGCAGACCACCATAGCCATTGGCACCACGGGCGGCGCCAGACCTAAGCGTCGCACCGACACCAGCTTCCACGCCGATCCAGACAAGATCGACGCGTGGATCGAGGTCCTCAACGCCGACTGCGACGCGAAGCCGGAACGCGTCTATCGTGGCGTACCAGAGCTGCTGGCGCTGACCAGGCGCATGCTGTCGCAGAACGCGCAGCTCAGGCCTTCAGCTGTCGACGTGCGTGACGCCATCGCCAGCATACTGCTCGACGACTGCGGCATTGACACCCTGTGTTGTGCAGGCAGGGAGTGGTCCGAGCACCAGGCGGCACTTCCACCGCCTACGAGGGCCTTATCGTCAGCCCACCAGTCCCACACCAGAGAGTCCGTCAGCGCGCCGGCCGGACAATGTCCTCGGCCGCCGCGCGTAGACAGCCTTTCCAACCGGCTAAACAGCAGCTGCGGCTACGACTCTTCGGCCGCCTCTGTCGCCTCTTCAAGTCGTGCGCGCAACCCGCCCGACTTTGCAGACATCTTCGCGCCGGCCACCAGAAGCTCAAGCTCCGCCAGCGTCAAGACGACGAAGGTCTCTCCATGGAAGAGGATCTTTGTCCGCGCGCATTGAAATCACCCTCGCCCAACAGAAGAGGGTAAATGGCCAGAAAAAGTTACGCATATATATATCTTGTCTTTTCTTCCACAGCATCGCATCATCGACAAAAAGGGGAGCCTCGGTCATACGGTGTCGATGTCCATATTCATGATCATGAGGTACGGGTAAGGCGCATTCAGTGAAAACCAGCGCGACGGAACAGCCCGGGCAAGGCAGATCAAGCCCAACGCCCACTGCCATGCTGGGTGCAAAGTTTCGTTTCGCTTTCGGGTCTTTTTGGGTTTAACTTTTTTTTTCGGTCCGGTCATGTCATGGATGTAAGAGAAACGAAGAACGAGACCTTGTGGAATGATGCCATGTGAATGGGTTACGGGACAAACGAACCAGAAAGAGAGGATGCGAGAGAACAAGAGGATGAAACCCACTCGTGTGTACGTGTATGAGATACCCCCCTGTTTACTGTATCAACTTAATTCACCCGTTGTTCCATATTTCCGTCGTTGTCGTTGTCGTCCTTTAGCATTGCGTATTCGCCTTGCTAGTGTATCTAGCTGGTAATCGAACCGCCCATGAATAGTATCGTTTTGTGCAAAAATACGATCTTGTGACAGCCCTGGCGAATCTATCTAAGCGACACGAGCCTCGCCCTGTTCAGATTGCGCCAATGACTGCGGCATTGAGCTGGAGGCAATGGCATCCAACCATCGAGTCGACAGTCAGTTTTGCAATGACACTCACGACGCGCGTGTAGACACGCAAATCAAGGTACCGGTCGTGGCTCGTGAAGACGCATTCATAGCATCAATCAGACCAGCTGCGTCGTGGTATTCTATATCCAAGCAGGAAGGTATGCAGGTGTTCACAGGAGATCCCAGATCCCTGCACGTCGTGAGCCCGTCCGTATATACGGCCAGCTTATTGCAGACTCCTGAGGGGACGCTTCGATCGGCTGGCCATTAGCGAAGCTGGCACTACATTGAGGGGTGCAAGCGGCCATAGCAGTCGTTATTCCAGCCAGCCAGCCAGCCAGCCAGCCAGGCCGCGCATGTCTGCCTTGGTCCACCCTTCAAGGAGGAGTTTTCCGTGAAACTCGCACATGTTTCAAGGTCCACTCGATTGCACATAGCGTAAACTTTGTGCACACCTTCTGGGGACTGCCAGACAGCCGTGAGACTAGACACCGTCACAAAGTTTATCAGAGCCTCTGCAACTGAACGTCATCAGCCTCTGCCTTCGTCTGGGCGCAGGACCCGCACACAGATGGCGACGATGACAGCCAGCTCGTCGTCATCGAACCTGCGCTCGCAGTCTTCGATCATGTTCTTGACGATCTGGACCTCGGTGGGGGCGTGGTTGAGGAGCATGAGCAGCTCGGTTCTGGTGAGGCACTTTGCGTCGAGGTCGACCTGGGCGCCCGTTGCGCTGGCATCTCTGAGCGCCTTGCCGACAACCTCGTCCGTGACGGCGGCGTCCAGCTGGGCCATGGCGGCGGCGGCGTCCTCGTCCGAGCCGTACACCGACGGGTTGCGCTGGTAGGGGTACTTGGGGTCGGCGAGCTCGCGCTCGGTCTTGTTCAGCGCGCGCATGATGCCCGCCGGCCGGGCCGCCTTGAACTGCCTCTTGTTCTTGTTCTTGTTGTTCTTGCCGCTGCTCTTATCCTTCTCTGCCTCCGCCTCATCCTCCTTCCGGTACCGCTCCCGGGTGCGGCGCACCCAGTTCAGCACCTCCGCATTCGTCAAGTGCGTGGTGCCCTTGTCGAGGATTTCTGGCATTGTTGCTCTCTTTGTGTTGGTCTCACTCGACAGGATCTGGTGTGATGAGGAAGTTGTTGAAACGCTGCCGACGAATAGTTTGTGTTCTCCTTTTTGTATTCAGCCGGAAAATACGAACTGCACCCTCGAAATGTAGGCAGAACAAACAGAGGCAGCGTGAGAAAAAAGCTTGGTGATAGGTGTGGAAGAGCTGCCAAAACGTCAATGTTCCGTGGATAAGCTTTCTTTATCTCCGAGGTTCACATGCAGGTCCCGCCATTGGAACCTTGAACCTTACCTAGGTAAAAGCCAAGTCTACGATTCCTTTAGCAACAATGATGGATGTAGAAATATAGAAGTTATGTCAATCTGTATATATCCGAGAGAGACTTCCTAGGAGGGGCCGAAGTGATGGTTGTGCAGTTTTTCCAGGTTGTTGCAGTCCTGATAGATGCTTTGATATTGTGCATATAAGAAAAAATTTAGAATTGCAGCGGCGAACATCTAACCCATGCGTCAAGCGTACAATGCCGTTCATTACGTATATACATCTAAAAGCTTATGTGCATCCATGCAGAATATATCTCTACACATGCTTCGCTGCCCAATGCACTCAGGAATTTCATACACAGCACCAAATCAGACCGAACACCAGACCCGTGTCTAGACAAGAAGGCCATGCCTCGCATCTCCATTGGTTGAAAGGGGATAACATTCTGCGACTGGTATCAGAGCGCGACGAAGAAAGCACCAGCGCCTGCAAGACCGATGACTGCTCGCTTCAGAGGATGACTGTCGCTGACGGCACCGTTGTGAGGCGTAGCAGTCGTGCTGGCCGATGGTGAGCTGCTGCTCGTCTTTGATGAGACGACGTCTGCTGCGAAGGTGGAAGAGGAAGAACCCACAGCATCGCTGCTAGTGGTTGCGGTAGCAGATCCTGACGATGCGGGAGAGGAAGTAGAAGAAGTAGAAGAAGAAGAAGAAGCAGTCTGGCTAGACGAGCTGGACGAGCTGGATGAGCTGGACGAGCTGGATGACGCGACTGTAGAGGAAGAAGTAGTGCTGGAGCTGGGGCTGGAGCTTGAAGTGGTACTCGCACCAGAACTGGAAGTGACATGGGGGCTTGAACTAGGGCCGACGGCCATCTGGCCAAGAGTTGGTAGTGGAGCGTCGGCACTGACTAGCCATGCGCCGCCGGTGTATGCAGGGCAGGCCACGGGAGAGATAGTGGGCGTGTAGTCGTTGCTGTTGACGCCAGATGGTGACAGAGTCTTCCACTGGTTTTGCAGGTTGGTGAAATCAGGCAAGACTGGGGTTGGAGTTCCGGTCCTCGTAAAGCCTGCAACAACACCGCCTGTAGCCGGGGCATCGGCAGCTGCTGGAGCACCGTACGAGATCAGACCGTAATCGTTCGTTTCCTATGCATGACATTAGCCTTTGCCACTCCAAATAGCTCACACTGCCGGGAAGACGGTACCTGGATCCATTCGTAGATAATAGCGCCAGACCAGCTTCCATCCATGTCAGGACCGAGAAGGCTGGCTTGGTCCTCAAAATATCTGGGCTCTGGCTGGTTGCAGCCTGTCTCACTCATGAAAATCGGGATGTTATAGTTCTCGGCATACTGCTGGAGGGCAGTGTAGCCAGAACCTTCGTAAGTATTGGATCCACACCATTCGTATCTGAGATTCTATTAGCTTCAATTCATTCGGTTTGTACATCGTCCCAGACTTACGAGTTCAGAGCATAGAAGTCAAGAGCCTCAGAGGGATCGTCACCACAAGCCAGGTAGTTTTGCAGATTTGGGCGGAGGTTGGCAACATCTGCGGCCGAGTAACCAACAGGAATCTTCCTGTAACCCTTCTTGTCTCTGTAGGCCTTCATGTCTTTAGCGGCGGCCTTGAGGTAAGGAGCACCCTTGGTGTCATCACTGCTGGTCAGCAGCTCATTGCCTACAAAGAAGCCGGCGGTGTTGTCGTAGCCCTGGAACGCATCCATGACAGCAGCGAACTGCCCAAATTGACTCTGAGTCCAGGTGGGGTCGGCACCAATGATGTATGAGTCGAATGAGTCGAGATCAATCCAGGCGTAGATGCCATTGTCTGCGAAAGTGTTCATACAGCTGTCGTGGTCGGCGGAAGCGTCGACATGGTAGACACGGATGGCATTTGCACCGAGTTGTTTCATCAAGGCAGCGTCGAGCTGGCATTGCTCAGGCTGTGCAAGTGGGTCATCCTCAGTCAATTGATAGGCGACACCCTTGATGAAGTATTGAGCACCACTATCTGAGTAGAATAGCTTGGAGCCCTTCGCAGCGATTGGCGCAATGGCCAACGTAGATTCAGCCATCAAGGCGAATGTAAGGAGGGTTGAAAACATGTTGGCGTCGGTGGATTATCGTGGTCGTGCAAGTTGTATGCTGCGTCTAATGGGTTCCTTCGGTTATCCTAAGGCGAGAGACTGTGGGTATCGTATTGCTGAATTTGTGACGCCCACTTGACGGTCCAAGCACGAAAGTTGTTAGATGTCCTGACGCGTGTTGGTTTTGTGAATGGATCCTCAGGCCAGGAAAGAGCGCCGGTACTCCAGTACACAGCTATTATACACAGTGTAAGTGTTGGAACGAACGGCAGGACCAACGTCGATTCAGGATCTTCCAGAAAGCTCGACTTTGGCAACCTTTGAAACTTCAATAAGAAAGAACACAGATTGACAACCAGGCGCAGGAAAGTGTTCTAAAACAAAAGGTCTGTCGTTGAAAAGCTGGTGTCTGCATGCACCTACCTTACCGCTACCAGCAAAACACTCACCTGACTACAGTATTAGCCTTAGCAGCCACAGCATCCTGAAACTCAGTACAGCACATGGCCTGTCCGTGCCGTAATTACAGTAGCGGCTGGAAACAGGATCTTAGACTGTCCAAAACCATAGGTGAAGCACGGCCAAGAAACCAGGATCGCGCGATCGTGAAGCGGATTGGGGTAGATAGTGGCTACAGGATGGTGGTAGTGGGCTGCTAACCGTCAAGCCGACACCATATACGAGAGGATCCTGCGAGATAGTGCCGTCGAAGGACCCGCTGTGCTAGCAAGACGAGATTGGACATCGTGAAGAGAAGTGATAGCGCCATCAATGAATCCACTTCCCGTCCCGGAGCCTGGTGCGGTCGGCAGCCTCGCATGTTTGTATGCCAGGTACGTCGTTGGTAAAGGGTGTTGGTTGCACTGTGCGGGTCTTGTCGCAGGTATTGAAGGCATATAGAGGTGGCCTCAATTGCATGCAACCGGCAAGGACGCGAGCAAAACGACTAGGACGGTCGTGGTATTGTTTGTGTTGGGTGTTTGTGTTCTGTTTTGAGTCCTGTTTTCAATCTCCCGCTTTTCCAAGTGCAACCCGCTTGCAGGGCCTGATGCCAGAATGGGCGTAGACTTCTGTTAGCCTTGCAGACATTCCCCACGCTCTTTCACTCACTGCTGCCAGTCGCGGTCCGTTTTGAGGAGACAACTCGGAGGATCCATCAGACAACTCGTGCGCGGTTGGGTGGAAAGGCTTGAAAGTAAGTCTGCACGCGGGCCGTTGCTCTCCCTTGTTGTAGTACGGCCGGGCCAAGAGAACCTGGCTTCAGTCGCTAGTGGAGGCGATGTGGAAGAAGATTGAGGCTTCGGTTGCCGACTCACTATTCGTATCGACCACCGATCCTGGCTTGTATCGTAATTTCAGCATAAGGAGCCTTTACCAGATCTGACAAATTACAACGGGCATTGTCCACCAGTTGATGGATCGCCAGTTTGGTCTTTTCTTCGGTGGTTTCATCTCGATCTCGCCCAATCAGCACTTCTCTCCTTTTGGTGACCTCATCAGACGATCGCAGACCGCACCTCACGCCATGAGACATCCATCTGGAATTTTACGAGAAACATTGAGGTCTAGTGAAGAACCGACGATAAAGGAGAGATACAGATCTCGAGAGAGCTGCCTGGAGCGCTGTCTCCTTATAGGCTTGGCGATGTATGCACAATGCATATGGCAGCTGACTGGTCCTTTACAACGTGTGGATGATATTCTTCCAACAGCCTCATTATCTTGCTACCCCATCTAATCTTCTGCCACACGACACGTTATACGACAGTATTTCTGACATATGAAAGGTGACCTCAAGAGTTCTAACGCAAGCGTGCGAATACCCAACTCTGGTAATCTTCCTCCAGCATCTTCTTCGCCACCTTGGTTCGCTCATCGAAATCCTCTTTCGGCAGTCCAAGCTTATCATTGTCGAGGCCTTTGGTGCTCTCGTAGTCACAGCCGCCATTTGGATAGAAAGCCCTGACGAAGGATGCCAACGCGCCACCCATGCGTTTACCGAAGGGGTCGGCGGCCTCGTTCATTTGCTTGATTCCCCTTTGGTAGCGCTCCTGACTAGCCTCGCTTTCAATTGTCCATTCCTCGTCCTTGTCCCCGCTGATGCGTTTCCAGCTCTCAAACATATCCTTCTGCGAGACGAAGAAGCTTGAAACATACACCAATTTGTTGCGCCAACTGTTGACAGTGGGGCTGGTATCTTGCTCGTCATCAGGCAAGACCTTCAAGCTCACCAGAGCTGCAATTGCCCTCGCACACTGCTCCCAGGTGGTGACGTTGACCTTGGTGTTGCCGTCGTCATAAAGTGTCAGGTGTTTCTTTGAGAAGTCGAATCCGAACCATATGTCTCCCATCACCAAGCTGTATTCATACCAAAGACTGCATACCAGTGCAATGTAAGGCACACCGGTCTCTTCGAACACATCGAACTGATGTAAGGTTGTTGCACTCAGTGGAACCTCCTTGATCAGTTTTTCATTGTCTTTGTCGTAGCCGTACAAGTTCGGCATCACATATTGGACTCCCGCTTTGGCTGCAGCTCTGACCAGCTTGGGTTCGGTTTCTGGGGGTGCCGTGACTGACAGCGTGATGATGAGAAATTGTTGGCCTTTCAGTGCATCGACCAATGTCTCCTCATCATCGTAGTCAACGCTTATTGCCTTGACGCCAGCGGGAAGCTTGTTCTTGCTTCCCGCACGTGTCAGCGTCGTGAGGGTATGTTTTCCTGTTTTGAGAATCTCTTCGGCAATGAATGTCCCCAATTGACCTCCAGCCTGTTTGTCACGTTAGTACAACTGATGTGAAGCCAGGTTATTAACGTATAGATGTAAAACGTACACCAACAATAGCGACCCGCTCAATTGAGTTGATGAAGCCAGCAGGCTGGCCTTTGGCATATTGATTTGACATATTGAAGTCCCTCTTCGATGGTCTGTCGATCAAAATACTGCAGAATGGTTTTGGATTGAAACATTCTCCTTGTTCTGCCTGGCGACTTCTGCTTTTTATATGTCTGCACTCAGCTGCTCTGCATGATTGCCTCTAGCCTCGACTCGTTTACAGAGTTAGGCATACACGGAGCTCTCCTTATCTCCGGCTCCAGAACGGCTCCCGTCGTCATCTCACAGAGCTGAGAGCGTATCTCGGCGTAAACAAACCGGGCTGCCTTACACGTGAGCCTACCAATGCACATGCGTAGGTATGTCTACGGGTAGGTAGTTGTTGCACAGGGGGATCGGACTTTGGGCATTGCTAAAAAGCGCTCCGGCTGATTGGCGTACATGGAGACGCTAACCCGCAATCGTATTCAGACCTGAGTATCCAGCGGCCTATATAAAAAAACAGGAAATAGAAACGATTGTACTGCATGTACTGCGTATACGTCAAGATAAAAGTCGACCTGTTGTAATCATGGGCTGTGGTCCATACGTCGTACCACTGCAACTAAAATATCACACATTGAAGGACTGCATCTGCTGATCCTCACAAGCTTCTTGAAAGGCGAATGATGAGTACCACAACAAGCAGGCTGTTCCTTACCGACTGCGATGTCGACGAGGCAATGAATCAAAATTCGTACACCCAGTCCTCAGTCCCATTCGACTTTCTCAACACCTGGGGATAGGTCAAGATGATCCTCGAGCCTCAGAGACCTGCCGCTCGCCACGCGGTGTTGGTCATTTAAGGGTTCAGAGAGGACCTCTCCGAGAACCGCAGCTTGAACCTCACATATACTCAACAAGCCCATGATCCGCTTCTAGATATTCAGCGTTGTTGGCGTGGTGCGGACTAACAGACTCGGCGAACGATAGATCTCCGTAGCGTATTTTCGCAACATTTGAATGAGCGACTTCACCGCTCCCCGCTTGTATTCCGCCAGAGCCGATCGTAAATCCGTCCCTTCTGGGGAGTCGAGGAGGACGAAAAGGGTTGTATTGACAAGCAGTCGGCACCTAATGTGTCGGTAGAAGGCGTAGCCAGTGAATTGGATCACATCTATCATCAGCTGTCGAACTTTATGCTTGGAGCGGTCATCAGACCTTGCAAAGGGTATGACTTCAAGACCCTCGACCTCCATATCATATAAGGCGTGAAGGTAGTCTCCGCTCCTGTTCTCGAGTTCTTTGCCTCTGGGCATCGCGGTGGCAAATAAGTCACAAATTTCGTTATACCTCCTCACGGTGTGGATATAATGGGCTTTCATAATCCCAGTGAACTCATTCATCCAGCAGGGTCCAAAAGTAAGAGCATGCTCCTCCAGTCGCAACATGCGCAATGAGTGGTGGTGTCCCAATAAGAACGCTTCATACAGCTGATGGACTCTGGCCATGAATGGTTGCGTACATCCGATCGATAAGATCATCTCTGCTGCTGCGTTTGCCTCAAACAGAGCGTCAAGCCTCGCATCCACGCAGTTCACCTTGGCAATTCTGTCCGCCGCATCCTGCAGTGCTGGCCTGTTGCCAGCGACTTGACTTCGATTATCTTCGCTCGTGTCAGCGTCATCTTCGCTGTCCTCATCATATTCGCTGTCTTCATAATCCTCGCTGTCCTCGTCAATTTCGCTAAGCTCACTGTCTTCTCTATGTGCACTGTCTTCACGAGAGCCACTATCGTTACGATGCTTATCTTTGTCATTAACCTCGTCTGGAAGATCGTCGATATGCATGGAATACAGCGCTAACGAACTGGTGGGTGGCCGGTTCGTTGCATCTCCTGGAATGATGGGTACTCGTCCTACAAAGGCACTTTGCTGTGAAAGCGTCATTTTGCTCTTGGGATGTGTTTCCGTCATAATTATTCCGGTAGGCTGCTCGTGGCAGAGCGAAATGAACTGTCTTTAAAATGCAAAAGAAAGACCGGTGGCGATATGTGAGTTGTCTTCGCCAGATGATAAGACTGAAGCGTGAACCAAGTCATGCGTGAGTATTTATGAGCTAGACCAGCAGAGCCATTTAATTATGTAGGTAGTGTTGATATAGCAGGAAACACGGAAGGTATGCGCTTACCTGCTGCTACTTGATTTCAAGGTGCCCATGTGGCAGGTCCATTCGTGAAGATAGCAATCTCATCTCAGGTGGAAGACAGGTGTGAGCTGCTTTCCAGTGTGGACTTCGCAGCGGTCTGAAATATCACAATCGGCCACCAAATAGCATTGTTCGCTTTTCAGCATACATCTGGGACACTGCCTATCTTGACATCGTTTTTACGACACGTTCACGCCTTGGGTAGCGTATGCAGTATATGTTTCCAGATCAACTTCCCTTGGATGGAGGGATACTCAAGCCATATAACGACGAACAGGCATTCGTGTTCGGTGCACTTGATGCGAGAATCCATAATAAAGCCCTGTAGGATTATGCATCCAACGGTTCATGCAAAGACAAGTTGGGACACAGCTTTAACCATGGCAAGCCCAAATTGAAGTAGCCAGCAGACTATATGTGTCTGTTAAGCATATCATGGTTGGGATAAATGTTTTCGACAATTGATTGATAGGCTTGTAGATGCTAAAACTCATATTCTTATGAGATTCCAGAAGAAAGAGTAGGTGTTTGGACATGGCATGGGGGAAAGCACGAGATTTATAGATAAGGTACTTTTGGACTCCCAAAACGAGCCACGCAAGCGGAATTTTGCATTGCAATGATGTCGCCTTGTTTCTCCCTAGATGGTAAATGGTCAAGGTCTCTACCTCGTAGATCAACGGGCTCTCAGTCTCGTGTTCGACATCCAAATAGCAATAGATACCTAAGTAGGTGGTAAAGCTGGCGGTTGCGGTGGTCCTCAGTAGGAGGGACGTACGTCTGAGGTCAAAGGTCGTGGTCCGATATGTGGTGTTTGATTCTTGTGATGGGTTGAATGCAGACTGCGTGCCAATATAGCTGGTATCAGACAACAACCAACCAAAAACCACACAGGAGAGTTGGACGAATGTTGTTGGACATTTTGTGATGGCGACACCCACATTAACGATCAATCGTCCGACTCCAACAACTGCATTGTACACGGTCTCCACACGTGCATCGAGAGATACATGGCCGTCCAAGATCGCGGGCTACGTGTTTCTGTTGGCTCGCGTTGTGGCCGCTGTCTGCGCCATTGGCCTTACATATGCTGAATGCAAAGACTATCTTGGGAAGAATGCCTCGGTTGTGGTCAATCTCGCCAGTCAACTCGCAAGCTATGTACCTACGCAGATTGAAACATTAGTCAACACCCAGCACATTCTGGTGAGGCTTGGGCTCATAGTGACCATTCTTTACCTTTCAACACAGAAGTTCTACCAGGAAGAGTCTTTGCTTGTGCTTCGTGGCTTGGGCGTCCAGACGACTACGCATTCTTCAAGCTATATTCTCAGAGGCAGCAGTGCTATGAAGTTCATCCCTACGACTAGCATCCAGGACATCTTCATTCATGAGGCGTTCAAGGGGTTCGAGGTTCGGTTCTACTTGGTCATCGTTGTTGAAGGTGAATCAGAGTTGAGAGTTGTATTTCCAGTAAGTCCTTCGTACTACCATCGTTCTGCTATGAGATGAAGCTTTTAACACTTTTGAAAAGAACACTTTACCTCGGCGTGAGATTCTCGAGACTGTGTGGCGAGGAGCCCGAGCTTGTCTGTATGAGCCGACCAAGTCTTGAAGTGATGACTGGAATTTTAATCTACTGCTACTCATCTATATCCATATTGTCACCACTTTCCCTTGTGGGGCCATTGCCTTTTCGAAACGGCTTCCTCCCACCTTGGGAACCTCTCTGCGCAAGATAGCGTGCATTGACGACCTCGACGGACTCCATACGTTTCCGTTGAAGGACAGAGATATATTTTCCGACCGGCCTGGGAGCGACGCCACCCTCAAACACCCTAGCGCTATCAAGACCATAGCCATTGACGACCGAGGCACTGCTGCTCTTATTGGGAGTCTCTGAGATAACCTGGGATCCTTCGTGGTGCCGAGGTCTGCAACGACATCCATCAAGCTTCCGGCCAACAACTCGTCCATTTTCCGCTGTCTCCACACTGCCCAGAGATCTTCTATCACGCCGTTTCGGCCAAACTTGCCGTCCTCAATCCCATCCATAGCGCGCTTCATGTTGTCACGACCACCTAACTCATCACCAACATTGATCCAACCCAATGCATCTTGATATCCAGGATTCTGAAGGTCGTATGAGTCGTGGTCGTTGTCGTCCACCAGCTCAGGGGATGGAAAGATACAATCCCACAGCACCAGTGGAGAGTCATCCGCCATTTCGTAAAGTGGCCGTGATGGAGTCTTGTTGATATCTAGCATCTCATCCACCAAGCTCGGTTTTTCAAACCCTTGCCCAACCAAAAATAATACAGCCACCAAGTGTCGAACTTGATGCCAGAGGAAGGCCGATCCACGAACCTCAAACCAGTAGATCTTCGGTGTAAGCTGGTCACCTTCCCTCCCACTGTTTCCAGAATCTACCGACCCACCATTATTGTAAGACGCCAATTTGCCTACGAAACTGGCCGGTTTGTTCTCAGGTGTGACCTCGTGGACATCGGCGTGGAAGATACGACGCTGGAAGTTGGTGATCTGCTTCGACGCATCGATCTTGCAAAAGTTTCGAAAGTCGTGTAGCCCCTGGTACTTCCTCGCCGCCTGTCGCATGGCTTCGATGTCCAACCACCCATCTCCTTGGCCAGCCTTCTGGCCCGGAACAGGTGGGAATGCTGGGTTGGTGAAGAAGTAACGATATCTCCTCTCCTTGCAATTGAACCTTGCACTGAACCCCTCTGGTGGGTGTGGACACCATGCCAGCATTCGGATGTCTGGTGGTAGGACCCTGTTCAGCGTTTGTATATATGGGATCTCGTCTCGCACATCATGCCAGGCAGGCTTTTCAGCTCCTGATTCCACCTTCTCAGCTGGATCGGCTTTGGTATCAATCTCCTTCTCTCCTTCATCCGCAGGTGCAGGTGCAGCTTTGGCCTTCGGTCGATTGCTCCTGACTCGCAGTCCAATCACCTGCCCAAACGCGCTGACTCCCTTATCCGTCCTGCCGCATTTGCTGTAGTCCACACCGTCCCAGGTGATCTCCTGCTCAACATCGACGCCTGACCCAGCAGTGTTCTTGAAGTCTGGAAAGATCAATCTCGTTTTCATCAACGCCCGCCAGAGGATCTCCTCGACGGTGGGGAGAGGGGTCTTGTTGTTGGTATGGTGCTCGAAGCCATTGTAGTTCGAGCCGAGGTAGGCGAACTTCAGAGCGATATGGCGGGTGGTGTATCTGGACGGATCGAAGCGTTTGGGTGGCTTCCTCTGCTTTGGTTTCGGTGAATCTGAATCCGCCAGGATGCCCTCTTGTGCGATGCCATGCTTCTCGGTCAGGGCGCGCAGCTGGGCCTCGAGATCCGTCACGCGTTTGATCAGCGATTGGTTGTCCCAGGAATCGTAGTCCAGCGCTTTGGGCTTCTCAGCTGGGAGCGACATTGTGGTCGAAGCTGGCCGCTGCTGTAGCGGTAGCTGTATCTGGAAATAGGTGTTGTCCACCGTCCAGCAACGGCGCAGTCGTAATCTGCGGTTTGCGTTCAATGCTGGTTGTATGGCCTGTATTGTAGGCCACGGCCTTGTCATTGGCATGACTCCATTGTGCGGGCTCCAGCTCTGCTACTAAATCCGCAAGGCCTAGTGTTGCGCGCATAGTGGGCTGTTTTTTTTCCTCAGGGACCTCGGGTTCAATTGCTGGCAGGCTTCGTCGTTCGCCGGCCGCAAGCCCGCCCGCAATTGAACCTCCGACAGGCCCAGTAGCGACAAAGCCGCATCAAACTGCGTATGATGATATGATTAGCTCTATTCATATATGCGTGCTATTTATGAGTTTACGTCTTTTCTCAAATTGAAGTAAATGGTTTAAATATTTCTACAACTGCGGTGGATACATAAACAGACTTGAGAGTCTGATAAAATATGTAAAAGCCGGTGCTCAAAGGAGGCACAGCTATCACATCACAAAGATGCCAATTTTGGCCGAGTATACTTTTACCCAGCTTTCCAACCAATGGAACATTTCCTTTCCTTGTTTTTACATGCAGAGCTCCTATTCTTGCTTGGTTTTCGAGGGTTGATCCTCTTCTGACTTGTTGTTGTCACTGCTGGGGGCTGAACTAGCAGGCTTCTCCTTGCTCTTAGCCCGCTTATCGCCGTAATATCTCAGGCTCCGAGTTATGCCAGCGGTGAAGATGGATTTGATGGTCTGGCTCGTGCTGGGCCAGGCGACAGTAGCCTTGACCGCCTTGCCCATCACCTCTGGGAGGTTTGTCTGGCCGGCGATCCGCCTCTCGAACTCACCACCCTCTCTCTTCCGGAAGGCGCCGCCTGTAGCCATCCCGCTGGCGTTGTCCTCGTCTTGGGCTTGCTCTAGAATGCCATCAAATGCCGAGCCTGGAATGCCAAACTCCTTTTTGTACTGATAGTACAACCTTTTGCGGAACTGCGTCGGCAACCTTCGAACCATGTTGCCTCTCTTGACAGGGTCCAGATCTTGTTGGAGGTTGAGACCGTCAATGCCGCCAAGGACATCATGAAGATCTGGCGAGGTGCCGGTGTGCTTGATCGCATCTTCTTTCTCCCACGCAGTCTCGTGAGGGGTGCGAGCATCGTTGAACGTGACATTGGGCAGATTCTGGATCAATGGCACATACAGCTGGCGGAAAGCAGGTAGCTGCGCACCGACAATGTTGCTGATCTTTCGAGGATTTTCCCCACCAATGTACGAATTCATGCGCGGATCGCCAAGGTAGGAAAGACCGGCGATCTTCTCGTATAGTTCCCGCTCGGTGAAGGAGTCTGGTAGCATCAGAAGAGCGGTTCGAAGAGCAGAGATCAGATTGACCTGGTTGGCCAGGCGCACTCTCGGGTCATCTCTGAGGATCTTTACAGGCTTCTGCAACCTCCCAGCCAGGTATAAAGTAGACCAATCGCTAAGGTCTGTGCAAAGGGTGTCCAGGTTGACGACACCGTACTTGATCATGACTCCATTAACGGTGATATATGGGTTGAAGTAGACGCCAGCACCAAAGTTGTCCTGAATCCTGCTGACCGCCGCGCTCTTGAAAGGAAGGTATTTGAGACCCGAGTAGTGGTCTGGATGCTGTGCAAGGTTCAGGGAATGCCAATGCTGGGAATGCGACACGCCGAATATGAAATCGATGATTTTACCACCTCCCTGTTGCCATTCTTCAACCGCTTTGGGGGGATTTGGATGTGGGCTGTAATTGGTCTCTGATGCAATTTGACCGCTCGGTGTCTGGCTGAAGACGCCGCTGCCATAGGCGAAGGCATACCGGATCGGTGCTTTGAACTGCCACAGTACCTGGCGAAGGGACTCTTTGAAATCCTCGTTGACTTTGATATGCTGGTTGTAACCGAAGAAACGATGCGGTAATTGGGAGAATGTGCGGATGTCGTAGTTCGGCTCGTCGTCCCAGCCAGGTGGGAGGGTCAAGTCTGAGCCGTCGACGGAAGACTGGGAAGATGCTGCAGACGCAGGGCTGGACTCGGTCGAGCCGCTGGTTGATGGAGAGGTGGAGCTGGAGGAAGTCGAGGCTTCTCGCTGCGGCTGCCGTTGCTGTTCCTCGCGCAGGAATGAGGTCGAATGCAGCTTTCGCTTAGCTGGGCGTGGGAATGCAGGCCTATACTGCCATACTGCTTGGCCAGCGACGATTGGATTCGCGGCTACAATGGCAGGCGTAGTTGACGCAGCCTACACATTTCCATGTCAGCACATTATAGCATTGGACAGGACGCAGGCCGACCCTGGGCTTGGAAACATACCGCAAGTCTTGAGAGTGACATTGGGAGAGGGTTTTCGGTACAGAATGGAAATAGCGAGGAACGGATGAAAGAACGGAAATGGGCAAAGGCGACCAGGCCACAATTATTACGCTCTGATCGACATATTCGGTCTTTATCAAATTCCAAAATACGATGAGACGTTCTGCTTCGGTCTATAAAGCTTGTCAAAGAAGAGTGTCTGGCCGGACCTCACACCATAACGATGCGCAGAACAGCAACGAGATGGGAGAGCCCTGCGAGGGAGATGCAATGCTGACATAAGGCAATATGGCCCGTGCGCTGCGCATCGGACGCGATAACCCCGATTGTTGACAGCGCGTAAACACCGAAGTGTCGAGGCAATTAGATCGGCTGTTTTGCGATTTCTCTAAACAATCCATTAATACGCCAAACGGTTGAGTCTGTCGCAATGGCGTATTCAGTGGAAATGCAGACCTTCGCGGCACGGCTGGCCTCGTTTGAACAAACACATCAAATCGCCAAACGGCGTACTAGCAGCAATCGGAAAACAAAGCAGACAGTAGAGTGGCCGCACAACACTCCTACTGGAGTCGAGGTATGAGAAATCATGGTGATCTGTTTGACGATTTCTAACATGTCGTACAGCTTGCGCGCGCCGGATTCTTCTACCGTCCTGCACAGGACTCCACCGACAACGTCCAGTGTTTCCTCTGCGAGGTAAAGCTGGACGGATGGGAACCAAACGACTCCCCTCTTAACGAACATATTGCGCACTCCACGAACTGCGCATGGGCAGTCTCTCTTTCGGTGACGCGGCATCCGCAATCGACCCAAGAACCAGAAAGCCGAGATCCCTTTTGCGAAGAACTGTTATCTGCCAGGCAGACTACCTTCCAAGTGGGCAATGGATGGCCGCACGATTCGAAAAAGGGATGGAAATGCAAATCGGACAAATTGGTAGCAGCTGGGTGGGTGTACGACCCAAGCCCAGATGCTGACGATGGCGTGACGTGTCTGTACTGTGGCCTCAGCCTGGATGGCTGGGAGCCGAAGGACGATCCACATGTTGAACATGAGCGAAGGAGCAGCGACTGTCCGTTCTTCGCGCTGGCCGCGGAATACGATTCGGCTCGTGCGGTTGCAAAACCCAGCAAGGCGAAAGGCAAGGCCAGCAAAGGTCGAACTGGGAATAGCAATGTCAGTCGGCAGAGTGCTGCTAGCCAGAGCAGTGTGCGGTTTTCTGACATGCCCAACTTCATTGGTGTGGATGGAGAAGAGGCCAGCGGTAATGATAGTATCATGACGACGGATTCAACGTTTTCCAAAACGACAGCGAAAGCGAAGAAAGGCACAAAGACAAAGAGCGCGCCCAAGCGCGTGCGTTCTAAAAAGAACAAGAACATAGCAGATCCTGAGGAGAGCGAGATGGCCGTGCAGTATCCCGACCTATCTGCAGCTGGACGGACGCATGGGTTTGAGACTGAGGATGAAGAGAACATACCACCTGTCAAACAGACCTCTAAAACCCAGAAAAAGCCAACAAAACGGAAGGCTGCAGAGACCTCGAAAGAGGCAAATTCGTCTGTCGTTGACATGTCAACACTATCTGACATGCCATCGAAAAAGTCTACACGTGGAAAGAATACAAAAGCTCGCGTGCAGCCTGAACCTGAACCCCAACCCGAACTCGAACCCGAGATGGATGCTGCAGACGAAGATCCCGAGGTGTCCCTCCAGTTACAACATGAACTTGAGCACTCCATGTTCTCAGATGCATCTCTGGAGGCAGCAGATGCGGAGTCTACACCTCACATGCATCGCCCACAAGAAGGGGACCCAGTGAAGCGTGGGATCAAGCGCACCAGTGATGGACTTCAGAAGGACAGCAGCGCACAGGAAGGTGGAATGACATTAGACTTCCCACTGCCACCAACGACGAATGCAAAGGCAGAACTGGAGCATATTGGGACGACACATGGCGACGGCGAGGCTGGCGAGACTGATAGTGTGGTGATCAGCCTACAGCTGAACGAATCAAGTGTAGACGACGGGTCGGAAGAAATGGAGAGCCAAGAGAATGATGCGCAGGGTGATGCTCAAACAGAACCAGAAGCTGAGGAAGCAGAGATATCAGGTCTGTCCAATTCAGACCTGGACGATGGGACGCCCCACTCTGCCCAGAAGAAAAGGCAAAGCAAAACAAGATCATCTGCGGCTTCAATACAGATACAAGACAATGAAGCAGAGCGGCAAGAAGCGGAGGCAGAGCGGCAAGAAGCGGAGGCAGAGCGGCAGGAAGAGGAACTAGAGCGGGAAGAAGAGAGACTGGAGCAGCAAGATATAGGTGGGACAAAGTCACATCGAAGCAGTGTCATAAGCTCGAGGTCATCTGAAAGAAGTGATGCCAAAGCGGATGACGATATTGTGGATGGTCCAGATGAACCGATAAGCGACAGAGAAGAGGAGGGAGGAAGCGAGAAGACGGCAGAAGTGGAATCAAGACAGGGCTCAGTCGGACCGAAGTCGCCCGACTCGGAAGAAACAGGGAAAGCTGTCGAGGAGACAGGGAATCCGCTTGAACTGCTAGAGGCAGAAGTCGAAGCGCAGACGGAAGATGCATGGTCGTCGAATGAAAAGGTAGAAGAAGAGTTCGAACCAACGCCCTCACGACGAGCATCGAAGCACTCAAGAAAGGACAGCGGCAGCTCATGGCGACAAGCCGAGACCTCGACCCCACGGGCAGGACCAGAGCAATGGCAAGGTGGAGGTTCACACAGAAGCTCCAACAAACGCACTGAAGCAACGCCTTCCCCTGCAATGAGCGACAAGGAGAACCTGCCATCCTCCATCGCGGCAGGCAGGACGGGAGGCAAAACAACGCCAAAGCTCAGCCCATCCAAGACGTTCCGCATTCCGCTGGCGCCCAGCACGCCCAACCGATCGCCCACACGGGGGCTGGCAGGGCTGTCCCCATCGAAGCAGCAACTAGCAGTGTTGACGTCGACGCAGCCGTGGACATCGATAGACCTGGATGCAGCGCTGCTGGAGCCGCAATCGAACGAAGGGTCGCCGGGCAAGATCGGCAGCGCGTTGGCGAACGCAGCCGGCGTGCTCAGCAGCGCGGAGAAGGAGATGAGCGTGGAGGAGTGGATCCGGTGGCGGGCCGGCAGAGGCGAGGAGGAACTACGCCGGCGCTGCGAGTCCCTGCTGGCCGTCTTCGAGAGGGAGGGCAACCGCGCGCTCGGTTGCCTCGAAGGAGTCGTGGTGCAGAACTAGCATCTTACCGCTAGGTAGAGCCACAGTATGCGGCCATGTAAGCCCCAAGCAGGCAATGCTTGAATAGTAATGAAATGATGCCTATCACCATACAGTATCACCCAGTCACCTACCTGACGACCGTACCTACAGCAAAAACGCACGTGCTACTGAAATGATTGAGATCGAACCCGCATGCGAAGATCCTTCCAACCAAACATCATCCCCACTACATTTCCCCCAATTACCAACCCAGGCCCAGACAGGCCATGATTGGCCGTCTGTCGATCAGCAAAAANGTTGTAGATTCGGGTAGCTAGATCAGTAACGGACCATTCTGCACGCATAGGTAGGTAGCATCCGCGACGGAAGTGGTCAAGTCAGGAGAGAGGGGCCAGTGGGAGGTAGGAGGTAGGAACAGTCAGTAGCTTTTAGGGTACCTGGGTAAGGATTCCCATTCTCCTCAACCAGGCTCCCTCGCCTTCCGAAGCAGCAATCCGAGCCGACCGACCCGTGGGCACGATTAGGTTTTCGACTAAACACGAACGGTTGCGGGTTGGGAGAGGGGTGCGCGGAGAAGAGGAAGAGGAGGGGTTGATGGCGGTTGGTTGTTGGTGGTGGTGGTGGTTGATGCTGTTGTTTGTTTACGGTAATGCCCAGAGTGGGTAGATAGACGGTTTTTATCATCATGCCTACCTAATAATTGACCGATCTCTCCGCATGAACACATGCACCCTTATAGCATAGTGTGATATGGTATAGTATAGCATAGTATAGTATACCTACAGTAGGTACAGTAGTATAGCATAGGCCCTACATGTACATATCGCGCCGTGAACACTACTGTATTCCTCTAGCCGTAAGTCGCAGAGGGGGTTGCAGCGGATTCTGGGGAATTGAGTTGGGCAGACGCGCTGCACTGCATTTCACCGCATTTCGCTGCACTACAATGCAGGTCTAGACTGGGTGTTGGTGGCGAGGATGAGGATTTTTTCATGATGCAGTGATGATGGCGATTACGATCGAGTTCGGCCCGACATGAGTCTGTTGTGCTGCTGTCGTTGCCGGAGCGCATGTGAGGGAGAACAGCTACAGTAGTTTTGGCGCCGCACCGACTATTTCGAGGCGTTTGCATAAGTAGGTAGATGGATACTCTCATCAATACATCGGATATCTAGGCGAGATCGAATTGGGTACTGTCCAGCCTGCTCCACCCGTTTCTCGTTTCGATGTGGGTGAGGTTGTTTGTGGCGATGGCGTAGATCATCTGCTTATCGATAGACCGTGACCAGCCATCGCCGTCGCCGTCGCCGTCGCCGTCGCCCACTCTCCTGCAAGTCTGAGCTGGAATACGGGCAGAGGAAGAAACAGAACGGGCCGTGATCAGCAGGGACGAAAGCATAACGAAAGCACATATCGCGTAGGTATGTCTGAAAACACCAGAGACACTTGACCAGGAGCAGCACAACACAACACGACCCCCATCGCCCAGAGGACGTGAGGAGTCGGAAAAACAAAGACGGTATATCATTAGTCATGGCGGGTGCCAAGCTTACCGCTTAGGTGCAGATCCACTTTATCTTACCCGCACACGGATTTCCCCGCTAGCCACCAAGACGGCCTAGTGCAGACTAGTCGAGACTAATGCAGACCAAAAATGGGGATCTGTCCCGGGGCTGTGGGGGTGGGAATAACACGATATCCGGACAATACAATCACAAAACGAGACAATACCATTTGTGACTGAATGCGTTACCGTGTAATCGCCAACTCGACTCGACTTGACACCCCTACGATCCCTGGTTGGCTGCATGTGCCTGTCCATCTGCAGGATCGTGTGATCTCCGCGAATGTAGTCGTGCTTAGCAATATAGACTGTAGGTACAAGAGGAGAGAGCAAAGCCATCTAGCAGTTGTATTTAGGTTAACGTTGATAGGTACGGACTGGACAGTTGAACCCACACTCGGCCGATCAGGCCCAGTCCCAGTCTCAGGCCCAGCATGGTATCGCCGATCCTCTTTTCTGTCACCCATTCATCCTTCCTGTCGCCTTTCGTTGCGGGTTTGCATCAACTGGAACCCCCATCGATACTGATGGACGCCGACAAACCCAAGGAGGCGATCACAGACCAGAACATACGTGCAGGCTAACGTCCACACGATCACACAGCAAGGCAGGATAATGCAATGCAAGGTAACGCAAAGCAGAGCAAAGGACGGAAGTCCAAAAGTCAGGTAGAGCCAGCCGGTCTAGAACGCCGTGTATGTGCATGTGTGCAAGTTTGTATGTAGCATGCTGTTCGTAGTCTCTACTGTAGTCTCTACTGCAAGTGGCATATCGTGTGTGTGTGTGTGTGCGTGTGTGAGTTTGTATGCAGACTGTATCTCTCCATCTTCTTCCTCTTCTCTCACTCTGTCTCACACACACACACTGTCTCTCCCTTCTTCTCTTCTTTTATTTTATTCCCTTACTCTCTCACCTACCACCACTTTCACCTTCGCCTTCTCATCTCCTCTCTCCGACCTTCAAACTCCCTGCTATCTTGCTTCCATCGGTCCTGGCTATTCGCCAACGCGACATACTGATCTTGATTGGCAACGCCACCGACTGACTCCTTCGCGACAGCCCAACAGCCCACGCCTCACCTTAAAATTCCTCAGCTTTGATTCACATTCACCTCTTCCCAAAAGCAACCCTCCACAACACGACTCTTCCTCCTCATTCGCACAGCACCTATCGATACAGTGCCCAAGCATCCACATTATCGGTCGTCGTCAAACCCGCCCTCGACCCACCCGTGTTCTGCCGCACTCGTCAGCTGGTGGAGCAACAGTATCACCATCCCTGTCCATCCTCCAGGCTCAAACAGACCAGCTATACTCTACCGCTCTACCTCACACTTCAACCAGACTGTGAAACACAAACCCGCCCCTCCAATCCTGGCCGTAGCATATGCCCTCCAGACCAACCCTCTTCACCCCAGACACAGTGGCGCACCGCCTCTTGTCCGCCTCGACGTTTCATGAATGGGGATTGACAGATACAAGCCGCCAACTTCGCCTCAAAACCAAAGCTCCAACCGTCTGCCCGGTCTGGATTTGAACTTGAACGCCTTTGTCTCGCCTGCGAGCGACGGTTACCTAGCTTCGCCTGCCTTGCCGACGAATGCCAACCCACATTCACGGCGCCATCAACGCCCTGCCATTCCCTTTGACAACCTCCCCTCATGGCGGTCACCAGACCCGGTCATGCCGCTCTCTGCCCTTGATATCGACCCCAGCTTCGCTTCGCGCCCTTCTCGATCTACTCACCTGAACATGCCTCGCTTTGATGCTCAGCAACAGGATCTTACCTCATCGTCATCATCAGATCATCGACTTGCGCTTCAGAGACGGTCAAGGTCCTCTCCTAGATCCTCTCCCAATACTTCTGCTATTGGACTGGGTTATGACCTTCGCCTGCCTTCCTTTGAAGCCTTAGGGATTTCAGCTTCTCGACCTGATTATTGGAATCGTAGGTGTCCCATATGATCTTGATTTGTACGCCCAGGACTTTTGGATCTCGCTACAGAGACTAATTAAAAGATTCTAGCTTACTTTGATGCGGCCACGCCGAATCCAATTGGTTCGTCAGCCGGCACAGCTCGTGACGAACAAGCTCCCCATACACCCACACATCCGCTTGGCGACTTCGGTGCACTTACTCCTCCTGCAGAGAGCGGAGATGGCGCTTGGAAGCCACTCTCGAGATATGGAACTCCCGCCCTGTCTGAAAGGCCAGATCGTGGGTCAGCACCGATCCGCCCAGCTGTGAGAACAACCGTGGCAGAAGGTCAGACTCAAGGCTCAGGACAGGATGGGCAGTCGTTTGTTGAACCGCAAGATCCTCTAGCTTCAGGTATTGAAGGCGCAATCGCGCTCATACAAAACAACATAAGGGGCCTGTCATATGGGAATGGGTCGTTAAGGATTCTATCCCATGCCCTACCGTGTCCCTCACCGAGCGGCTACTCTGCTCCCAACATCATCAGTGCAGTCCACAATTCGACCCCTTTGAGCCCTACTGTCTGGATAAATGGTAAGTCGTGAATCCACAGGTCACCCGGATTGGCATACACTGACGAAAGAACAGTCTTTCATGCAGTACCGGGCCGTTTCAATCTCGCAGATCTTCCAAGTTCTCCTCCTGCCACACCTGGTCCCACAGTGGGAGGCGACGACTATTTCACGCAGAAAATCTTTGATAGCGCAGTACAGGTGTCTGACTATCTAGAAAGCGCGAATGCACTTCCACGGTCTCCCAGACCAATAGTTCCTCCTTCCTCGATCAACGTTTCCGTCATCGAGAGATACATCCCACCAACGAGCGCAAACGAGTTTGCCAGTATGTTCAATATCAACAGTTCATCAATACTCGTCGACAGGCTTGTCGAACTCTCACCAGACAATGGCAGCCTGATATTCATATACCCAACCAAGAAAGGAGGCACGGATTTCATGAACGAATACCTCAGTCCTATCCTCGATCCTCTACTGCGGTCTATGGTGGTTGTACACGACCTATCAACCGACCTCAGTCAGAGGTTGGGTACGATGGTGGCAAGCGATACTCTATGGGACCACGAGACGATCAAGAGCAGAATCGAGGTCTTATGCCGAAGACTGTCGCGCCAAAGTTCGGAAATCGACCGGTTTCATGATCAGCGCGCCCAATACTCGTTAACCTATGCCTCCACCCAGAATGTTCATTTGAAAAAAGACGTCTGGGCGCAGTATTGGTGGGCGAAGCAGGAGAAGACGAGGATTAGGGAGACGATCCGAGAGTACGTACGTGAGGCACAGGGACGCGTCAGCAACGAGCAGGCAGATAGGATGGGTGGTTCCGCCGGTCTCATGCAGCAGGTACTGGATGGCGTTGTCAAGCGAGACTACCCTGCAGGGCGAGAACCCAGCAAAGGTGTCGAAGTCAGCGTTTTCGTGATCACCAGAACAGGTTGAGAGAGAATAGAAAGCGTCAGAGGCGGCCCAAAGACATAGAAGCACATGAGTGATTTTCCCTTCCAATTCCAACGGATAGAAGAAGGACTTTGTAAGATGCTAAAAAGAAAACCGAAATCGGTATCTGGCTGGTTGCAGCGATTGGGGATCAGTATTGTCTGGGCTCATTTTCAATCCATTGCCACTGATACCATCTCTGACTAATGCCTCAGGCATCCATAACACTCCGGTTCGTCGACAAGGGAGAAACGAAGATGAGTAATCAGGGACACGGTAATGTCCGCCCGGGAATAAGCAAAGTGACGTGCTCGCGATGCATTTCGAATCAATCGAGGCCATTACTATGCATTTACAAATACAATCCGGCGGGGATGACTTCTCCCTGCTGCACACGGGTTGGTATAAGAGGGCCCAAAGATGAGACATGAAAGAAGCGATCCACTCCCAATTTGGTCTTGGTCTAAGAAAACTTGTTGGTATTGTAAATCATACCATTGAAAACCAACATATCTTGTTGATTCAAGTCGCAACTCGATCTTTCACAACACCATAGCCGGACAGCGATATTGCTCAAGACAAAAAAGATGTCGACAACTACCGCGACAGAGGCCGCCGCCGCAGGCACACTGCCTCTCAGGGCCGAGAACAACAGCGTGTTCCCATCCGCAGACGAAGTGCCCAGGGGACCCGTCGACACCCAACTGACCTTCTTCAAGGCGGGCGAAACGGCGAACCCTGACGAGCCGTGGTTCCACTGGGTGGAGAAGCAGCCCGAGGGCGAGCGCCAGCGCAACTACGAGACGGAGCCGCAGCCCAGCCGGATCCACGACCTGCGCGGGCGCGAGGCGGACGTCAACATCGACGAGTGGGGGTTCCAGCTGCTGAGAGGCGTGGCGACGCAGACGCAGCTGGCGGACTTCGAGGACGACGAGAAGATCAAGACCGTCTACTACCCGGAGGTCGAGGCGCTGCTGCGCGAGCGCGTGCCCGGCGCGCCCCAGCGCATCTTCATCTTCGACCACACCGTGCGCCGCAGCCACCCGGGCGCCAACCGCTCGCCCGTCAACCGCGCCCACGTCGACCAGACNACCCGCTCCGCCATCGAGCGCGCCCACCTGCACATGGGCGCCGACGCCGACGACCTGCTCAAGGGCCGCTACCGCCTCATCAACGTCTGGCGGCCCCTCAACCCCGGCCCCGTTGTCGCCTCGCCCCTCGCCGTCGCCGACTCGCGTTCTGTTGCCGACGCAGACATCGTCCCCATCCAGCACCGCTACCCCCACCGCAACGGCGAGACCTCCGGCCTGAAGCACACCGAGTCCGCCAAGTGGTACTACTGGTCCGGCATGACTGTAAGTTTTCGCCTACTTTCCAACTGTGTTTGATTGACTCGCCTTGTTCTTGTTCGAGACTGACTTGCGTGATCTTTTGCAGAACGATGAGAGAATCCTGCTGCAATGCTACGACAGCGAGCTCCACGCCAGGACCCCTCACACTGCCTTCACCGATCCTCGCACCCAGGAAGGCTGGCCAGGCAGGGAGAGCATCGAGATCCGAGCTCTTGTCTTCGGATAGATGTTTCCGACATGTCTTTTGGTCTGCTCGAATGAGGTGCTGCGTTGAGGATGTCTGAATACGACGTAACGAACATGATTTTGACCCTTGGCTTTCCGGCGTTTGCTTAAAAACCATTCGGACCTCATTACACAGAGGTCCACCCCCTCACTCTTGGAACTTAGTGTAGCTGAATGGGGAGCTTTTGAATTGGTGTCTGGTGAAAGATGAACAAAGTTTGGGAGGACCATCCCTGTGATATAGAATAATGGTATATGAATTTTCAAAAGCAAGAAATCAAATCCGACGCTCCAAAGTCTGCTATGCCTCGCTTTGCAATCCTTGCCTTGCCTCCGGCAAAGTATAAATTCAAAAGAGCTGGTCGATTCTTCAATAGCCAGTCTCCAAACCCTATCTCCTCTCCCTGTGCACTGACACAACTTCAAAATTCCAAGCATCTCTCGCAGATCCCTCCCGTCCTTCTCCGCCATCGATGTCCGTCGTTGTTCGTCTTGCCCCACTCTCTTCATCCCCAAACTTCTCACTCTCACTCTCATCACTTCCTCCTCGACCACAACTCCTCCGGCTCTTCCGTCTCGGTCAGACGTCTCAAACGGGCACCGGGGCTCGGCTTCTGAGCCATGAGCCACTGATCAAGTCTCGACAAGGTCCTAAAATGGGCGAGCAAAAAAGAAGAACACTCTTGTTTTAGCAAATCCTCTTTTTTCATCTTTCAACACGCTTTTCATTCGATTCTCCTTTCTTTCCTTTTTCTTTTCCTTCTCTTTCCCTGGCTCGAACGGTTTGAGAAAAAAAAATAACTCGATATCAAAAAGCCGCGACCAGAGGAGATAACCTCTTATGTTCTCCAAGAGGTGGGGGGGATTCCTTCGTTGAGGTTTAAATGTTCGTGACTCACTGTGCATCTGGCATGGCTGCCTGTTCAATTGGGCTCGGTGCCGGGCTCGCGGCCGGGCTCGGTTGCTGCTGATGTCGCTGGTTGCCGTGGCCGTTGGCGCTTAGCTTCTCTTGCGACCGCGTCGGTCGAATCGGGTAGCGTTGCATCTGCTGGTGTTGCTGCTGCTGGTGTTGGAACGACGGTTGCTGGGGTTCGTTCTGGTAATATCGCTGTTGTTGTTGTTGTTCGTGCTGCTGCTGCTGCTGGTACTGCAGCTGTCTCTCCTGCTGATGATGGTATTGCTGCTGTTGTTGGTATCTATGCACCATCTCGGACTGCGGCTGGGGAGACGCAGCGGTAGCAGGAGAAGAAGGCGTCTTCTTCCTGGCCGGCTGCTGATAGACGGTCGGTTGGAGGAGCTGAGGAGGCGACTGTACGGCGGAAACCGAAAAGAAGGGAAAATGTCATCAATCAATACATGTCTAGAAGGGAGGCGATGCTGTCTCTAGCGCGTACCTGCATCACTGGCGAGATGTGCGCCACCTGCTCCTCGCCGCTGTACCGCGACGAGATCGTGTCATCCTCCACTACCTCCCCGTCGTCATCGTAATCGTCGTCCATCTCGAACTCCGTCTCGGTCGGTTGGATCATGCTCTTCGACCGATTGTCGTCGTCGTCCTCGTGTTCGTCTTCGAAGGATAGTCGCACGCCTGTCGTCGTCTCGCCACCTCGTGCCGGCGAGACTGGCGTGTCAGGCGAGAGCGCTCGCTCCTCCAGCGCTGTCGTGTATGATGTTGGCGGCGTCGATGGTCGCCCGCTCATCGTCGACGCTGACGCCGCCTGCACCGACTGCCTGATCTGCTCAGCAGAGGTGGAGGTGTAGATGGTGGAGGCTGAGAAGGCATCGGACTGCCTCGCGCTGCCACCTACACCACTCAGACCGAGCCCTTTGGCAGAAGAAGGCGGTGACCCTGGTGCTGGCGAGGTAGCCGCCGACGCTCCATTCGCCGTCGTGGGTCGGATTCCATGTTTGGCAAGCTCCTCTGCGGAATACAGCTCCGGATGCTGAGCCATGTGGGTGTTGCCGATGTACGTCCAGAATCTGTTCGTGCGCACTCTTGGTCCGGCCACACCATTCTGACTCAGTTGTTGGCTTTGGATGACGTCGGCTAGAGAGGCCTTCGGGCTCATCGCCCTGGCTGGCCCTGATTGCTGCTGTTGCTGTGACTGCGACGTGGATCCTGACGTTGGTCGGCCCTGGTTCTCCTGCAGCCGATCCTCGGCCGACATAGATGGCATCAGGACAGGCTCGGATCCATTCAACGACAACGATGCCGATCCTTCTGACGACACACTCTTATGTACGGTTTTCGGCCGTATGCTGGCCTCAGAGCTGGCCTTGCTCATCCTCGGCCGCGCTCGAGGCGCTGACTTACCGTTGTTGTCTGCGAGAATGGCTCGGGGGAACGCACTGATCGGGTATCCGTCTGGTTCCAGGCCATCGTGTGCGGAGAGGAACAGTGTAATTGAAGTCGGTCTGGTGTTGTCTCTGAGTGGGATGTGGATGTTTGGAACGCCAAAGACTCCGTTATGGATCATTCCTTGCACCACAGGTTCCGTGATGCCAACTTTGAACGAGAAGTCGCCATCCTCCGCATCTGGCTTGACGAGGAAATACGGCTCGAATGTGCCGTCAAGCATCCGATCTTGCAGCACTTTTCCGAGCGCGTGCATTTCGTCGCTACCGTCCTCGAATCGACAACAAATCACACCACTGCACAGTTGTTCGCTTCGCTCACCCGTAGCTTTCGTCCGAAGGTCGAAGAAGAAAGATGAAGCAACTAGTCGGTGCGCAACATTCCTTAGAGCTGCCACCCTGTGCGGTGTCATCAGGCGCTTGCGGACGTTGGCTTGCAAGGTGTGCATATCGCTCTTGCCGTCTGGTGCCGGAGGTTCTTTGTCGAGATCAGGATTGAACCGGATATATCGTCTACCGCCGACATCTGGCCTATCCTTGAGGCTCATGTTCCTGAACTCTGTCCATGCGATCTCGGCGTCGAGAACGTCGTCGAATTTCTTGCTCCGCCATTTGCTTGCCTTCCGTGCCTCCAGTAGAGTCTGGCCAGGTTTGGGCATTGTGGCATCGGGCGCCTCATCCTTTGGCCGTTCTGATAGCTTGGTCAGAATCGTGATTCGATTTTGTCCGGTTCCCAGTGAGAGAAACAGATCTGGCTCTCCAGAGTTTGGCCATATTAGGCGCATCTCATGTTCAGCAATCGCACATGGGTTAGTGCTTCTCAACCCACCATCCAGATAGATTTGGTTGTGAATATTAAGGGGTTTGAAGTAGCTTGGCATTGAGCATGAAGCGGCAACTGCCTCCCATATCTTCAGCTCCATCTCCGGCTCATGGGGCCTTTCAAACTTATAGATTGGGGAGGGATCGTCCGGTCGGCGATAGCTGGCGAGCACCATCGATTCCCTTCCAGTGACCGACGTCGAAGTCAGAGCGACTTTTGTTCCCGCACGTAGCTGGCTACCAATACCAAAGAGGTCTTCTTCACCACTAAATGCCGTTTTCAATGCATCGTGAAAAGGGGCCGTCTTGTATCGTGGTCCACTTCCGATGGCGGCGATCATGTTTCCAATGAAAGACAGACCCTTCAGTCTCGGTGTGAAGGCGTGCTCCATCATAGCGGAGAACATTTCCAGAGTCTGACCAACCTGTCGTTCCTTCATGGATAACGCCACTGCAGCCAAACCTCCAGTTCCCGTGCCCACGATCAGATCGAAGAAGCATTGGATCGGAATGTGACCGCCCAGAATTTGTTCCAGTCCGAAAAGCACCTCCAATTGGACGATGCCACGAACGCCGCCTCCATCGAGAGAAAGCACTCTTAGACCCGCACCATTTGGCTTATATTTGATGAGAGCCGGCTTAGACCATTGTGTTTCTGCCGGATGCAGTGGGCAGCACGACACTGTGACGGAAGTCTTGCTTACCTTTCCGAAGGCCCTGACGCAAGCATTGCAGAAGACGTGACCACAGGGTAGCGCATGCTCGGGCACATCCATCAAACAACAGAAACAAGTAGCATGGCTTCGGATTGGACCAGCTGGACCGACTTGTTCGAAGAAGGAATTGAGATATTCTGCATGCAAATCCAAAGCTATCTTTTCCTCAGGTATAGCCGCTTGATCTGCAGAGTCGGGTAACTGCTCGAGTTCATATTGAAAATCACGCTGGATCCGAGTGATTGCAGTCGTCAACTGGCCCTTCCATCTATGCAGAAAGCTCGAATCGAAGACAGCCTGATAATCGCCAGCCGCAATGATACCCTTCTCATCTTGATGGCCCTTCGGTTGGTGACGAGCCTTGACAAGCATGCACTTCCTCCCGTCCGCACTCACATACGCACATGGGTAGTGCAGCTCGAGGTACTCTAACATGGCGTAATCGAAGAAAGTCTCGTAGTTGGTGAACAGCTGGTCTACCTGTCCTTTGCGAAACCTCGCGCAGTCCAGCAGAACGCAGGAGGCCAGCATCATGCTCAACTTCTCGAACATCCAGGACACCCTGCCCGGGTGTGAGGGTTGCTTCTTGCTGATCGTCGTGCATAGCTGGAGAATGTGGCCTCCGAAATCGTTTGGGATTGGGTTGCGTAGGAGGGAAATCTGCATGAAGTTGAAGGGTATGTTGAGGTATCTGGTAAAGTGATCGAATCCGCTCTGAAGGTATACATTGAGCTCGTCTGCGTTCGTGAGCATACGTGCTGTCCGTTTCGATCTGAATGATTGTTCGCAGTTGACCTTGATGATGTCATGAAGTTTTCCGACCTGTTCGTTAATGACCATGTATTTGGGTTTGGCCGGGATCCTGATGACCTTAAACGAGCTGTAATATCTCAAAATCAGATCCTCAATTGTGTAAATGTGCTTTCCTAAGCCTCGCCAATACTCGGCCAACTCGCGGTATCGAGGAACTCCCTCGACTTCGTCCAATACACTGCTGACCGAGGAGAGAAGACGTTGGGTAGCATAGTCTGTATCCCATTCTCGGTCATCCACGGACGGATCGGTACCGTTTATTGCAACGACACAGTGAGGCAGCGCAGGCTGGTTTATCGATCTTTCGAGTGCTGCGGCTCCCCAATCTAGCAGCTTCGTCAGGACTGCAGATTGAAAAGTTTTCGGGTTGCGCAGTACGAAAACGACACAGTCCGAGAAGGTATACAGCAGCCGTGGATAAAGCGCCGTCACAGCGTATTCTCGTTGCCTTGTCTCCTCATTCTGTGCCCACTGAATCGGCCTAGTGTGGACGTCGTAATCTGGTTCGGCGGTTTTGCTGTTAGGATCTCCATTGGCCCAATTGCGAGCACGTGCTCCTAGAGGTAATCTCTCGCCACCTTCAAAGCCTTCACAGTCGGCATACAGAAGAGGCAATTGTTCTTCATGTGTTGAAGGGTCGGCATAGAGGTGAACGTCACCAGATGTGGGAACGCTATCATTGACAACACTACCAACAACTGGAGAAGGGAACAGCGCCCTCTGTTCTGGAGATGAGCTTTCATTGCCATGATTGATCAGCATTTTGATCAAGGTCGATTTGCCAGCATTGGTAACACCAATAAAGGAAACCAGCTGCGGATAACGCTGGGTCATCATGTTGTCATCCGGCGATATGCTGGACATGAGGGTGGCGTAACGATCATAGTCCTGGAAATTAGGTCGACCTTGGGCATCCTTGGAGACGCCAAACCATTTAGTACCCTCATCAGCTTCATGAAGCCTGTGAATCTCTGCTTCAGCGCGGGTAGGATTGAGGATCACTCGCAGATTCTTGACGACGTGAGGGTTAGTTCTCTCGTGTGGTACACCATCCCGTCCCTTCTTCTTGGGCTTGTGTGGACCTTGGAGTGGCCAACAATCGCTATGGATGGCTAGTTAGACACATTGGAATAGACTTGGGCGACAGACGGCAAGATATAGGGTGGGAGGTTTGTGGTGATCCTGACTTACCTGCAGTAAGAACTGTCGCAGTCGACACAGTGCCATACGGGAGACTGGGTACCCGGACAACGATCATCCTCGCAGACGGTTGATGGATCATCTTCACATTCAGTGTCGCTGCCAGAGCTATCGTTGGCCGGTCGGTCCCTCTCAAACCCAGGCATGTTTGCCTTGAGGTCGGGCACGTCAGGTCTACCGTTAATGGCAGCAGCAGTGTCCTTCGGGTGATTGTAGCGGCTAAGACGGTGCCAGACGGCAGTTCTCCGCCGGTCACGGGGGACCGTTTGGTCCTCGAAGTCTGACATGCACAACTGGCGGAACGATGTGGGCAGTGGTAAGGAACGACAGAAAAAAACGCTACATAGGAAACTTTGCCACCCTCCAAATCAGAGGAGGGCAAGGCATGAAGTCGTTCACGAATAAAACCTGGATCGCTAGAAAGCGACCAATATGACCCTGGATTTGAAGGAGGTAAAGCGTGTAGTGTGGATGGCGTGCGTAATTAGAAGTGAGAATGCACGTCCTTCTCAGCCACGAGCCCGGTAGAAGATGTGAGGCGTGCGATGATCAGGGGTAAGGATTCAAGATCATCCTAAGAATTTCAAAGATAGCCTGCGATAGAGCTCAGGAGATCCCTGATAGGAGAAACAAATAGTGCTTGAGGTGTGTAGTGTGGTGCTGTGTCCGTGGTGTATGTTGATTTTAAAGTCCAACTAAATCACACCGCTAACGAGTAAGGGCGCCAGTTGTATAGCACGCAGTATGGTACAATCCAGTACAGTACGAAAGACAGTTGTCCGAGAGTAGAAGACCCAGATCCAACCAAGGCGATGTACCCTGTGGATGGCGCGCNGGGGTATTTCGCAGATGTGTAGGTCTAATCCAGTCGGGGCAGGATGATGGAAGACAGAGATAGCATGGACAAGCGCCTACCCCCCTGCAAGGAAAGGTCAAAGCCCCAGAGCATACAAAAGCAGAGTGGGACAGAATATGGGAAGAATCAGAGACGGACAATCCATGCGCGCGCACGTGTACTGGACAGTAAGATCAACACACATCCGGCGAAAGACAAGTCGAACGAGTCGAACGAGTCGCAGAGTGAACGAGCGAAGGCACGAACGCATCCTGCATGGATGGATGGGCGCAGGCCCATCAACCGAGCCACACCAAACCAGCTCCAGCCATTTCGGCTCCAATATAAAAAGAAGAAAATAAATATATACTTTACCAGTATAGGAAAGAGATGGCCGATGGAGACAGTGGAGATGATCAAATATGAAAATCTGCAGGGGCTTCGGACATTTGCCGGCTAATATTTTGAGGCTGGTTTTATTTTTACATTACTCTACGCTTTGCGTGGATCTCAAGATGTGATCGATGTCCCTTCATTTACTACCTCAAAAGCCGTTATGATGGGAGCCTTCTCTTTGGAGCGTACACCTGTGCTATACTACACAAGCCACGAGGCGAAGATCTCTACGTATATTGACCAAACAAAACAATGCAGGACTGTGCAAATTCTGAAGTCCAGCCTATTCTGTGAAACCTCCAATGCTGTGATCGTGCTCTAGAATACAATGCCTGGCTATCTCTTGCACGCGGTTACATCGACGAGTTCCCTCGTAGAAAATGAAGTGTAATCGAGATCTTGATTTGCGTCAGGGCACAGAGGCGGCTATTGCTCTGTGCTAGATGCATCGGTCTATTGTCATCTTCCTTTTCATCTTCATTGCTAATCTCAAGACAAATCTGATTAGTTAGCATGCTGTCCGCCAGCTTAAAGCTTCAGCCACGACGTTAATACTATGGCATCGGAAGGAAGCACCATCCCGACGCAAGGCACATCCACCCCCATACACAACCTAAACTCAAACCTTGATAAACTTAGACTGTGCCGCCCTGATGACTTTTGTCCCGGGAGAACGGAGAAGCATGAATAGGACAAACATGCTCCGTGGCCGGGTAGTATAGGGAATCGTTCGAACCCTACCAACCTCAAGAGCATATACCATTACCTCCACTGATCCGCTTTCAAACGTCGGTTTCGGCACCTTTTGACACTGTATTGTGGCTATCCTGACTGGCTGTTGAGATACAGAGACCTGTAGGCATTAGCAAAGTCGGCCTCGCTTAGGAGAGTGCTCTATTGTAGACCTATTTCCTGACATCGCCAAGAGAATTTACCATAGCATAACCAAAGGGGACGTTTCTCGGTGGACTGGCGGACGTAGGCAGTCAAATTGATTCGGTGTCACGGCTCTGAACTTTCTCCACCATTCATATGCACCATGGCACACGATCTGCTATCCTCATGTTTCGAAAAGATTTACGGAGGGTTGTACATTGAGCATAATGTCGATGCCTTGTACATACGAACGCTACATGTAGCGGCGGACACATTGTGGTCCACGAGCCGACCAGCCTGACTTCGATATTACCTTACTTGAACATTCATCCACCTTACCCAGTCACCCTTATGCAATCAGTGCCTCAATCCAAGCTATGCCGACGAAGCAGATATGGTACTCTTAATGGTAAACGAAAGTCAAGACTTTCCAAGAGAACGTTTGATTGCATTGTATGAGCACAAGGCTATGACGCGTCCTACAGTAAGATACGACTTTGAACAGTATACATTTGGTGTAAAAGGATCCCTCAACTCGTAAAACACATCAACCCATCCACCTCTACGGTTGATGGGCTTTCTTGCATGCCGCGACGCCGAAGACACCGTTCTTTTGCCACCTGGTGAAACAAGCAAAATAGGTTCGTGCAGTGAGAGGTCCAGGCCGAAGGAGAGCAATACATTACACTCACGCCTTGCTCTTCTTCTTTTTCTTCTTCTCTTCCCCGTCATCACCCTCGATCTTTCTCTTCTTGCTACTCTTCTCGTCACCGCCAGCCTTCTTTGCCTCCTTCTCAGCTTTCTTGGCTGCCTTCTCAGCTTTCTTTGCAGCCTTCTCAGCCTTCTTGGCGGCCTTGGCTTGCTTCTTTGCCTTATCATCATCTTCACTCTCCTCTTCAGAATCGTCGTCACTAGCGGCTGGAGGGGCACCGTTCGTCTCGTTCTCGACCTCCTGTACCAGCTTACGCTTCTTTGAGGGTTGTGATTCTGCGGCACCGTTGATTGCTGCTGGGGCATCGGCTGCCAAGCCATCGGCATCTGGGTTGTATTTCCGTGCCTCCTTGATCTCCCACTTCGCAGGTTGGCTCTGCTCGACGACCTTCCCACCTGGCCCGATGGACACGCCGGTAGACTTGATGGGCTTGCCTTCAAGCGCCCTCAATCGCCTCTCAACAAGTGCGCGTCCCTCCACACCAACTGTCATCTTCTCCTCTTCGGTAGGTTCCTCATGCTGACCTTCACCGGCCTGACCCCAATCGCTCAACGCATCGACACGCAATCCCAATGCTGCCTTAGTAGCGAGCATGCGGGCAATCTTGCCCTTGTTCTTGCCAGTCGCCTGTCCAATCAGCGAAGCGTGGTAGATCAGCCNGTACTTGGGTGTGTCGTGCTTGGTCTTCAGCGCGCGGAAGAGTGCCTTCTCAGCACCCAGAATCTGTATCGTTGAGGCTGGGCTCTTAGCTAGGTTCATGAGCGAACCAGAGTGGGCAATCAGACGTGCACCCACGAGTTCTCCCACAAGAGCGGTAAGATTGGGCGCAATGGCTTGCATACGGGCCTTCAGGTATGAGTCAAGCTGCTCACGGTACTCTCCCAAACCGACAACCTGTTCGGCAAGCGCCTGGATGTTCTCCAAATCCTCATCAGTGATTTCAGTACCCATGGAAACCTCTGCGGCGGCCTTCACAGCGCTTTCGATCTCCTCAGGAAGAATGTCGGTCAGATCCGTGGTTGAAGCGTTGGTTCTCAAGCCCATTGTCAAGACAACGCGTGCGTATGCCCTGTTGTCATTGATGATCCTGGCAACCTCGGGAAAGTGCCACCCATACCATTCCTTCACTCTCATCGCGTAAGTGTTTAGCTCCTTGTCCAAGTCATCAAGTAATGCGATAGCCTGGATAATCATAGTATCAACCTTGTCTGGGCTGAACTTCAACTTGTGTCTGGAGAGAGAGTGGGATAGACCAAGTGACATTGTAGAGATTTCGTCAGGAAGCAGCCCTGGAATGAGCGATGGCAGATGGCTGCGGATAGCGCGATAGATGTCGGCGGTTGACGAGTCTGAGATAGGCGTGATGTCGAGGGATGGGATCTTGAGAATGGCATTACCAAGTTTTGGATCGGCGACCGCGAGAGAAACCTTCTTCTCGTCCTTGATAGAGGAGAGCAGCTCCGCGAGCATTGGTGAGACCTGCATATGATGTTTAGATCGAGACCTCCTATAATACTACTGAGGCAATGCCACTGGATATCGCCTTACCTTTCCATCTGTCAATGCAGCAGCCTCTTCCAATGCGCTGGCAGCACTGTCGAACTTCTTGAATTGCTTCAGCTTGAGCAAACTACATGTTCCCTCGGCAGTCTCGGTGTCCTCGGCGATCGTCTCGCGCTTGAGCAGCTTCTTGTCCTTCGCCTTAAGCAATGCATAACCGGCTGATGTCTCCGAAAGGATGAAGAGCGTCATGGCTGTCGTGTAATTAGGGGCGCCAACGGGGCGCTCCTCGGTTTCGAAGGTATACCGTAAGTAATCGCAAGCTCTGACCAGAGTCGTATGGTATATTAAAGGAACGTAGAGCGATATCTAATACGCGGTGGCCGATGCTGCATATATCCAGCTCTTGATTGTCTGCAGTCTCGAAGTTTTGCGGTTGTGAGACCAAAATTTCAAGCTAAAGCACAGACCCCTCGAGACGGGACTTTCCCTGCTCGAAAATGAATTGGTGCCTTGCGATGTGCGAATGGATGCCTTATGGCCTGAGGACTGCGGCTGCCAAGACCAGACCTACACCTCGCCATGTTCGACGACACGCCCTGACTGCCGTATACTGACGAAATGAGACTTGTTGCTTGATGCAATGGCATTGATGGCGGCGTGGTATGGATATGCTCTCCCTCCCTCAACGTCCGTCCCAGCCGACTTCCCGGAAACCTGACGCCCACTCGCCGCACTCGCCACAGGCACCCAGAACACCTCTCTTGAGTCGCAGTATCAGTGCCCAGTTTGGAAGCCCAGGAGCGTTTACGAGGGAGCAAGAGGACCAGGTTGTATACGAACTTGGGGCTCGCCATCTCAGTGCTGGTTTTGCCGGTGAAGGCAGGCCAAGATGTATCTACCTCTTCACACCAGATGACAAAACAGGGCCGGGAGTAGGTTCTCCGGTCTGGACTGCACAAGGTCAACTCGATCGCGAAAGCACCGCAGACGATGAGTCCAGCATTAGTGTGTGGAGTGATGGCTATTCACTGTTTGCCAGAGATCTACATGGTCTGGATAGCCTGGACTTGGTTCGGTCTCGCTTGACGTCTGCCCTTCGTCACATCCAGCATCATTCGCTGCAACTTGATACCACGAAGCCTCGTCGTGCTATTCTCGTTCTACCATCTCTGCTCCCTACGCCTGTCGTTAATGCCGCACTTCACTGTCTGTTCAATGGCCATGCTCAGCCGCCTTCGATACAGATTTTGGCGACACCAATCATGGCTACTGTTGGGGCAGGACTCAGGAACGGTTTGGTTGTCGATCTTGGTTGGGAAGAGACGGTAGTCAGCGCTATTGGAGAATACAGAATCGTCCATGAAGGTAGAAGCGTCAGAGCCGGCAAAAGTATGGTGTGGGAATTGTCCAAGATCATCAGTGAGGAGGCCGGCAATGTTGTAAACCGGAATTTGCCTGTTGCTTTCTCAGAAGCTGAGGATATCTTGCAGCGAATGGGTTGGGTCCAACCGAAGATGCCCACTCGTGGCGACAATACACCTATCCGCCCCGGCAAGGTTAGACTTCCTGTCCCAGGCGACCAGGGAGATTCCAACACATTCTCTGTTGAATTCGATCGACTCTCACAGCCGGCCGAGTCAATTCTAATGCATGATGTGTCTACTCCGGCAATGTTTGACGACAACGAACTTCCAATTCCCTTACTAATATTTCGTGTTCTGCTGTCGTTGTCACACGACCTCCGTGCCCTCTGCCTCACACGCATTATCATCATAGGTGGTTTATCCAACCTTCCGGGCCTCAAACGCCGCCTTTTACGGGACCTTGACCACATCATCAAACACAGAGCATGGGGTCCAGTAGATTCCTACGGTTCAGCAACAAAGTTTCAGGTTAGCAAAATGGCCGCGGAGAGAAGTGCAATCGAACAACAGCGGAGAGATGTGAAAGCCCAACAAGAAGCCTTGTTACAGACGGTTGAAGATGGCACGACCAAGAAAAAGCCATTGACTGCAGAGGAACTCGCAGCTATTCCTGCCAGGAATAGACCACATGATGACGAGGACGACCCTATCAGCGCACGTGCAGAGAAGGAAAGTCGAAAAGCAGCTGAAGTGAATGCTGCTACAAGATCGATAGGCTTGCGTGGAGTCTCCACTGTTGGGCCCTGGNCTGGTGCGTCTATCATTGCAAGTCTGCGCATAGAGGGCGCAAGGACTGTAGAGCGGGATGAATTCGCGAAGCATGGAGGTTGGAGGGAGGCCAAAGGTGGTAAACCTCTGTAAGTGATCTGGGCTTATATTTGGGCCAGTCTGGAAATACCACAAGCAGGTTTTGTATATTGCGCAAGATACCCCCTAATGCGATCGTTATCCTGAAAGTATGGCTGTCATGAAAAGTATCATGATTGACAAATGCAATGGAAGTGAGGTAAGGTATGGATTCAGTAGGGCACACTATTCACATGAAGCCGCAGGATGGATAGTCCTCGACGGTTGCACTTTGAGAACGACACGGGCGTCTCTCTCAGTTGCTCGTTTGGCTCACCTTCACATGCTATCTACCTGGGGTCAATATCAAGGTGCGCGGTGTGGTTTCTTCAGCACAAAACAGAACGAGTCGATCTCAGCAACTTATCGTTCTTCTTTCTGCAACCACTGCAACTCAGCGGTATCTTCCACAGATTCAAAGACACCTTCATATCCAAGATCCAATCCACCATGACTTTGGCAACTCGCGGTCACTGGTAAGCACAAATAGGCCAGTGCAAGTATGGCAGACTTAGTTTGACATGGCGATGTAGGCTAGGTGTCTTCCTGCTCCTCGTATCAGCTCTCTTGCTTCTGTTCGCAACGCTATCAGCGCCAATCATGAACCGTAACAGCATGCTGCGCGTCCAACTGACGAATTCGACTCTGATCCGACACTCTTCCGTCAGTTTTGGCACGTTTGGCTATTGCGTGCTGGATGTACCACCAGACAAGTTCAGTGACCCTACTCAGTCTGTCGAAGGAGATATGCACAAGACAAAAGCGCTGACAGAAGACCAGCTCTCAACAGGATTGGTGCACTGGCACCCAAGTCGACTATTCGCCAGCCGAACTTATGGCTTCCATCGACCGTGCTCCGGTCTCTCGCATTGTAAGCGGCACGTCTGATGGTCTGACAGGCGTGATGGTGCTACACCCGATCTCGAGCGCGCTGGCTTTCCTAGCCTTTCTATCCTCAATTGGTGCCGGTATCGTGGGCTCGTTTCTCGGTGGCTGCATCGGCCTGCTGGCGTGGATCCTGACTCTGGTGGCAATGGCAGCGGACTTCAGTATGTGGAGCGTTTTGCATCGCCACATTAACCGCGACGGATCTGGTAGTTCCGCGCAGTTCGGAAGTGCCATCTGGTGCGTGCTGGCAGCCTTCATAACCCTCTTCTTTGGCATCATCATCGTGTTCTTCACCTGCTTCAGCAACCGAAAAGCCAAGCGGAACAGGGAGGCTGCTGCTGCTGCTACAGAGAGCATGAGCCAGAGGCCGAGGAAGAAGCGGTTTGGGATTTTCTGATGCTGCGTGTATGTCCAGGGACATCATCCTGTACCTTGGCAACATTGTCTCTAGAGTTGCGACAGGTTCTGACAACATCAATACTTTGATCAGATCCGAGTCAAAAGAGCCAACTTGAACTCCACGATACTGCATATCACCACCATGATACCAAAGCCGCTGAAAAATCATTTGAACAAGGAATTATATTCAGGTCAAGATTCTCGGCAGGCTCTTTCTTACGAGGTGCTCGAATCCTCAATCAGTATCTGCCTGTATTTAGCCCCCAACAGTTCCCAAGTCTTTGTGGTGCGAGGTGCCTCTGGAGTTGTCTCATCGACAAGCTTTTCGGCAGTCTCCTCATCAACGAAGCCAGTCTCTTTTCCATCAACATCTTTCCTGCCTTCGTCTTTGACGCTCCTCGAATGGCCCGTCCTGACTGGTCCTTGTGCTGTATCTGGTGTGATCAGTGTAGTATCTAGCAAGTTCTGCCATCTCGCCAAGTAAGCGCCTGGGCCATACGGCGTCGAGCCCTCCCTGGTGATGACTGAAGCTATTCTAGCCGCGGAAGCTGCATGTAGTCTGTCTAGATAATCAACATGGGCGTCTAGCTCCTTCTTCACAAGCTCTTGTTCAGACGATGCAAGATTGATGAACGACTTCCTGAGCTTGTCTCGGATGCCTCCCTCGTCCACAGTATTGGCGATGGCTGCTTCGGATTGAGGTGCCTTCTCTCCAACCTTGAACTGTGCCACTGCCATCTCGATGTACTCACGCCACCACTGCGTGACCTCTTTCCCATTCTTTGCCACTTGGTGCAGGAACTTGTGGGACGAATACTGGTGACGGTGCAGGAGGTCCACATAGTCTTCCACGGAAGGAGGCTTCTCCTCGCCTTCCTTTGCCGATTTGTCAAGCTTTGGTTTCGACATGGCTAGCATGTCGGTGATGAATCTCTCGGCATCCCAAAGTGTGTCGCTCAAGTTCACAGCTTGGTGAACGTGTCTTATCATAGGTGTGTAAGCGTCTACAGCAGTCCTAATGGCTGCAGTGACATGATCTGGATTTCTGTGACACAGCACCCGCACTATCTCCTGTCTGTCGCGGATTGACAGCTGCAGGGATAAGTACTCGAGGGCGTGAGCATGCTGAATTTCAGTCAGATCAAAAGGGGATATTTCGCACGTTGAAAGCGACAGGATGACTGCGACAATGGACAACTTCTGCTCCCGACTTTGCCGACGGCATTCTTCTTGCTCTTCTCTCAAAGTTGATATCCACGATTTGAGTGCTTCCAACACAGGCTTTGGCGGTGCGTCTTGGCCAAGCTTTTCAATTTTGGCAGCACGTTTCTTGAGTTCTGCTTTGTCCCAGTGTAACACTTGCGACATGATTCTGCAGGTTTGTTAGTCAAGACTTTTAAAAACAGTTCCATGATGAGAAACGTACTGTTGCAATAAGTTCATTCCTTCGTTGGCATTCTGGGTCCAGCCGATCCAATTCGTGACCGTGGCCACACTTGTCTTTGCTAGAATGATCTTCATGACACCGGATATCATCGTTGCCACATTGCCGACTTTGAGCGCTTGACGAACGAGGGTGTACGGCAGAAGCTTGTGTATATTTTCAATCATCCTGAGCAAGGTCGGTCCCTCTGGAGAGAGTACCAACGTGTAGTGCATGAAACTTGCAAGACTGCATCTTGTTAGCAACCCAGTAGTTACCAGTACGGCCTGTCGATGCGCGCGTACCTACTTTACCACAACAAATTCGTGCATACCCTGCGTCAGCCCACTGTGTTGTTTGAGATCATCCGTCTCTGCAGCGCGGCGGAAAACAGTGTCCACGAGATCACCATATATGAGCTCTTGTATGCAATCCTGCCACGCCTGCAACACATCTTCGGGTTTCGAGATGTCGTACTGGGCATCCTTCCTGAACTCCGTCTTTTCCAACCCTCCCAGACATCCTCGAGCAGGATACTCAATCAGAGCCGATATGGCTGTTGCCAATGTTTTTCTAACGCCGAGAGATCCTTTATCATAACTCTCGCTCAGCTGCGCCTTGCTCAGGTCTTCAATGAGCTCTTCCACCCTCGTCCGCCAGAAATCTTGAGAGACATCTCGCAGCCCAGGCAGTTTCAGCACGAACTTGGATAAGAGGGTCTGCAGCACAGGTGAGGTCGTTGTTTTGACATTGTCCTGGAATGGGGGTCCGTATTCATGGATGGCTTCCGGGTATTTGAAGGCCTCGATTTCATTGTATGTCTCTCGATGGGTCAGAACATCGAATAAGGCGGCGAATTGGGCGGCACTCAAGTCGGCTGGGGCAGACATCGTGCAATGCTCGGTGCGCGTGGTGATAAAGTGAAGCCAAGACGAGCCTCAATATTGTTCCTTTACATTTCACCTATCATGTCTACGAGTTGTCATGATACAGACAGTATAAAGGTACTTTGATGCATGCATTATGCGATCGACATTCCCAAGTTTCGAGACCGAAACCCAGGCCCTGTGCCATGATGACGTATGCGGGACACCTTGTGCCTGCTGCGTGACCCATGAGGTAATGGAAGTTTTAATTGAGAGTACAACTATCTTAGGTCGGAATGTATTCATCCTATGAGATGGCTATATAGCACATTGCACGATGTTCTCTTTAATCTGAAGATTGAGCATCCCGGTCGTTAGGGTGCGCAATCGAGTTTGGGTTGTTGGACATATGAGGATGGCGCGACACCGCATGGAGAGGTGCACGCCAACGTTCCACCTTGTGTGCTCAGCCATTTCCAAGCCAAACATTTCAACTAACTGTATGCTGATACCCATATGATGGAGTGGACGTGGATGCGTATGGTACGGCCTTTGAAAATTATGTTGCGTAACTTGTCTCAATAGCTAATACGGCATCGTGGTAGCTTCATACGCGAAGAGTTTACGAAGTAGGACAATGACTTGTTGGAGCAACGCTATGAATGCAAGACCTATCAGGTAAACCTTAGAGCTCGCCTCTCTACTACAAGAGCATCCCGCAGAGTACAATGCCGTATCTTACACTTAGGGTGATGTGATCCTACCGAAAATCATGAACATTAATGGGAGGCTTGTAAGTGTGCCATTAAGCGTAGACCAAGCACTTCGACATGTCAGCGATGCTGGGTCATCACCTTCCTAGCGATTGGGACGAGCACCAACATGCAAAACCAAGTTTTTCTGATCCAAACACGTCGATTCTCGATCCACGCTATGTGGGTTGATCAGTCCAATTTCGAAGAACGCTCTCAGCAAGTAGCGAATCATGGGGCGACGTATACTCAAACGCTGCTCACAGGTAATAAGATGTGTACACTGTTCAACTCCCGCATCCCGTTCATTTTGCGGCCGCAGGCTGATAACTGAGCACTGGAGTTGCCGGCGCATTGCATCTCGACGGAATCGTGGATGTAAGCCAGACAGCTGCATAGTTCCTCACTTTTGCGCAGCTCACGCAGCTATTGCCAGACTCTGACAGGGCGAATATGCCAAACGTCTTCGGGCAGAGGAGCGGCTCGCAAGAGAGGTGTAGTTGCTTGAGATCCACTGAACCTGGAAAACCAAAGCATGCATCATATTTGGTGCAGTCGGTTGGAAAGGGCAAGTTCGGACCGTCGAGATAGTGCTTAGTAGTAAGCCAGTTCGCAAGTTTCTACGTCTTAGACTGTTATATACCATCGGATCTCGTATCTGAGCGGTTGTGATCGCGACTGTACATTTCACGGCAGCGTAGAAACTTTTGTAGTATATGCAATAGATTTTTTGAAACATCTTGACACGGATATCCCTCATATAATGACAAGCGCGAAGAGGCATTCTATGCATTGCTGTCTCGCCTTCTATGATGCGAATGCTGCCTGGTGAGCTTGACGCTGGTGGGTGTTGGGATGATATCGTTGAAGAGCCCAGTGCCATACACCAACAGGGCAAACCCAAGGACTTGTAGCCATTTGAAAGTCTCCCAGCCGAGGCCGAGGGAGACGACCCAGATGAACAAGGTGCGGCAGGTGTCAATGGTGGAACGCGAGGTTGCGGAGATGACGCGGGTGACAGAGAGTCCGAAGAAGTTGAAGCCCCTGTAGGAATGTTATCAGTATATGCGCGTACCTGGGCTGGAGAGAGGTGGAAGGAGAATACGCACCCGATGGAGACCATGATCAGTAAGCTCGAGAAGCCAATAGCCGGGTTGGTGAAGACCTGGTAGAGGCCTTCCTTGGCATCGAAATAGCCATATTTACCTTCAGGAGTGCTGCCAACGATAGCATGCATGATCCACATGCCGACAAACGTCACCAGGAAGCCAAAAACGCCCTCCCATCCGACAACATGGATCGGCTCCATGCTGTACTTGCCCATGATACTCTCTTCTATCACAAATTGAGATGCGGTGAAGATCTGTGCAACGGCGATCAAGAAGATACCGAGAACTGTATCTCCGGCAGAATGATCCTCAAGCGTCCCCACCACATCACGAGCGGCCAGTGTCACAGTGGCGACTAGATCCATGGCGTGGCCGCTGCTGTCGCCGGTGAGATCGCTATCCGGAGGAATTGTGTGGCCGGGTAAGTGTACCGGCCGCCCGACATGCTTCTTGGCCAACGCGCCTGCAAGGCCGACGACCGCAACTCCCAGCACGACTATGACAAGGCTAACCCACTTCCAGAGCCCCAGATGCCTCTTGAGGAAGAGAACGCTGAAGAGTCCGACGAAAAGGACGAGGGCGCCACGGGTCATCTGGTAGATACTGGCGGCCACGAAAAGCAATCCCACATTCATGAGAGTTGTGCCGCAGATGTCACATATCGCAGGGAGAGCAAGAAGGAGTATCTTCCACCCACGCAGTGGCACCCTCTCAGGTTCCAGGATCTGAGAACCATCAATCAGCGGCTTGGCGAAGGCGTTCGTCGTATCCACAAGCGTCTGGGAGTTTGACATGGCCTCGTAGTCCCCATCCTCGTCTCCATTCTCGCTGCTTGTCCCTTCTTCTTCACTGTCCTCCTGTTCCACACGTTCATAGTTCCCCCCTTTGCTCTTGGTCGCATTGCGAAGGCGAGAGTAGACGCTGCCGAGGAGCACGACAAGCCAGCAGCCGCTTTCGCCGACGAACATTTGGAGCGTCTGTATAACGGGTTGCTCGAAGGTCTTTGGCTTTGAGGTATCACAGTCGCGGACGCATTGCATGTCCTGGTGTCATCGTAATAAGCTACGGGTTAGCCGGGTGTATCTTGATCGAGGCTGGGAACGTGAAGAGCCATACCTGGTACTTTGTCAAGAGTGTATTGCACACTCCACTCAACAACATCATCCCGACCAGGAGCGGCACAATGAACCGTTTGGGCACATTGATCCCAGTGTCGTGTGCTGTGCCCGCCATGGTGTGTCCGGCCTGCTGAGCTTCAATCGGATGTCACAGGCTTCGGTTCGAGGTTGGCCAGTTCTTCTTCAGTCGCTCAACAAACAGATGAGTCCCTTGGTAGCTCCAGCTGTTCAGGTTAAGTTGTCATGTGCTGCGTGGTCTTGTAGGCGGAAGATGCGAAGAGGTACTGCATGTGGGTTCAAGCGTAAGCCCCAAGTAACCGCTGGACGTGGTGATTGAAGGCCGTATTGGGTTAGCGAGCTCCGTCATTGCGTTGGAGCTCAGGGCCCTTATCATGTCCCACACAGGTAGGGGTAGGTCAGCATCCAAGGATCGCCGGCCCGCCCGCAGCAATCTGTCAGTACAGTAGATATATTCTCAATTACTATCCATCTCTCAAGAGCGAGCATTTCGCCGGTTGATTGGAATGGCACGATGAAAGCTGAACCGTAGGCACAGCGTTGCTGATGTTTTCAATTTAGAGCAACTCCTACCAAATCATTGCTTATACGGTTGTTGGGTCTGTTTCGAATGTATAGGTGGTGGATCATTGGTTTATCATGGTATCAAGACACTGTATATACAGCCGAGGCCATCCACTGGCCTCAAGAATCAGGTATTTATAAGAGCCTTCCATATCTGGTTCATTACACAAGATAGGTGTAAGGCAAAAGATCCCAAACGCTAATCGCTAAATGCAATTCGTGGCAAGCAAACATCCACATTCCTCGTCCTCCTGTTTTTCCTTGCTTTCAGTAGTCAAGATCAACATTCCTGACATGCTCTGGTTTCATATCTTGTCCCCCGCCCCGATGGCTGGATCACCGTGACAACCTAGTAGGCTTTTGGGGGATGGGCCTCCGTCGACTGGGAGTTCTTATAACCAGCCGAGGTTGCTGAGCAGCTCACTGACCTGCCGCTCTTTGAGACCGTTCATCCCCAGACTCCTGACCTGGCTTCCCTTCTTCAACTTCTGGAGACCCAATGCGACCTTCCATGCCTCTTTCTCTTCCAGTACAAAGGTGTACTTCTTATTCTCTACATCCCTGATCGTCGCTCTGAGAAGATGGATGCCAGACGCACAGCCTCCCACACCTGGACCGGTCTTGCCGTCTTCGATCAGCTTCAGCGTCCAAGCCTTGACGTCCCATTCGCGCTGTGGCACTCCTCGTACATCGTCGTCGATGAAGAGACCCTCGGACTGGATGCGGAGGATCAAACCATCCGTCACATTACCGGTATTGCTCTCCAGCTGGTCGATCGGTTTGTTCGGAAAGGAGTCTGAGAAAAGGTACACGCCTTTGATCTGCACCTTGGCCGGATCGGTTGTCGAGTAGGGCCCTCGATAGGATGGTGGAGGCGTCGTGCGAGCAGTGCTCTGGCTTGGAGCATAACTACTCTCGCTGACGCCAGATATTGACGACGCTGAAGACTTGTATGTGTGGGTTTGACGCGACTTCGGCGAGTCATATGGCCGATAGGAGTACGTATTCTCGTCCACCACCGAAGTCGCGGCAGCCGTAGACTTTGCTGTTGGACGCACATACGACGAGGCCTTCACAGCTGGTTCAGACTTGGTTGGAGGCGGTACTGCTGAGGCAGCGGTGGGTGGTTTCGGTCGAGCACTGCTCACCGTTGATCTTGCAGCGGCTTCAGGTTTGGCAGGTGAGGGTGATGCTGCTGGGACTGCCGCTGGAGCTGCAGCTGATGCCGCCGCAGCAGCTTTCGCTTGCTTCTCCTTCTCACGCTCAGCCTTGATCTTTTCAAGTCTTTCTCGAACCGCTTTCTCTCTTGCCTCCTTGTCACGTTCTGCTTTCTGCTTTGCCTCTCGCTCCTTTGTTTCTTCCTCTTTCGCCTGTCGCTCTTTCTCTTCTTTCATGCGAGCAAGCCTCTCCCTCGCATCTTTCTCACGCTGTTCCTTTTCCCTTGCCCGTTTCTGCTCCCACTTCTCCTTCTCTGCTTTAGCCTTGGCCTGACGCTCTGCCTCTTCCTTCTCCTCTTTCGCGATCCGCTCGACCTCTTCTCTCTTCCGCTGAGCTTCTTCGCGCAGGCGTTGTATTTCTTCGCGCTTCTTCTGAAGTTCTGCAGCACGCTTACGCTCTTCCTCACGCTTCTTCGTCTCAGCCCTGGCCTTCTCCCATGAGCTCTTTGCTTCGGATGGCTTAGGTTTTGGAGGAGGAGGCTGCGATTGCGCTTGAGGCTGTGGCGGAGGTTGTGGTGAGGGAGCAGGCGGTGGCTGTGGAGGCACTTGCTGAGCCTGCGGTGGAGGTGGCGGTTGTGGTTGTGGTGGAGGCGGTGGTTGCGCCTGTGATGGAGGCGGTGCCTGTTGCTGTGGTGGAGGTGGAACAGGTGTAGGCGCGGGTTGGGGTGACGGCATCCACTGAGGCTGTGGAGGCGGAACCCACTGTGGTTGAGGAGGTGGCGTCCATTGAGGTTGTGCTGGCGGCACCCATTGGGCTTGTGGTGGCGGTTGAGGTTCAGGTGGCGATTGGGGCGGAGGTGGTGGTTGTTCTTGTTGAGGAGGTGGAGGAGGAGGAGGAGGCTGAGGTTGAGGTGGAGGTGGAGCCTGGTAGGATGGCTGTGGTTTTGGTTCTGGTTTCGGCTCTGGGTCTGGCTTTGCTTTTGGTTCAGGCTCTGGAGGTGGAGATGGCGGCGGCGGCGGCGGCTCTGAGCGTCGTTCAGGCTTTGGAGATGGCGATCGTGAAGGTGTATCTTGAGGAGACGGATCACGCTTGGGCGGAGACCTCTGGTGGTGCGAACGAGACCGCTGACGCTGCTGCCTGGCCTTTGGCTTCGGCGGCGGCGACCAATCCTGAGGATCATCATCGTCGTCATATGGGTAATCCTGATTTCTGTTGCGGCCAGTACGCTGGTGAGGTCGAGTTCCCCCTCCTGCCGTGGAGCCTTTGCCCTTGGCACCACCACCATCATCACCTCCACTGCCATTACCACGCCGGCGGCTCTCGGCCTGAGTCTTTCCTATAGCCCATGCCGCAACCGCAACTGCCACGCAGAGTGCAGCCATGACACCACCGCTGGCGCCATTCATCATGAGCCCCCTCCACGCATGCTTAAGTGTCGGCTCTACCAGCTTCCAGATACCCAACGCGGCCAAGGTGGAAACCACCCCAAGCAGGAAGCTGTTGCGGTGGGGTTGCATGGAAGGTAGGTAGAGGAAGCCGCCGCCTGCGCTATGAGGTGGGACAATGAATATGTCGTAATTGCCTTTGGGTAGTCCACCACCAAAGGAACGCGGATTCTTGCCATGAGGTGGGGGTGGGGGAGGAGGGCCGTCCTCATCCTCGTCCATGGCTGGATATATGCCTTTGTGGGCTCAGGTCGTATATCCGTGTTCGAAGTCTGTCGCAGCCTATGTTCGGTCTCTGTCGTGTGTCGTGACTATGCTATATACAGGGACTGAGAAGAGCAGAGAAGGCATGTGAGCGACTCCTGGGTAACAGCTTGAGGTCTTCTTGTTGTCGCCTTGATGACTAGGTGCCGATGATGGATCTTTGGCCTCTGTCGTAATCGCGCCGAGTTGCGACGGCTGTGTAGGATGACTGTAGATTTGCTACCTTTGCTGCGCCTGTGAATGCTGTTTCTGCTGCTGCTGCTGTTGCTGACCTATACAAATCAAACGGAATGTACAATCGTGATGCAGAGAAAGACAGAGTCGGCCGTAGCAGCGGTAACAATCGATGATGGGTATAGCCGAATGCGCTGATGGTGCTCAAACAACAAAGACGAGTCCAAAATAGCAAACGTACCTCAACATGCAGGAAAATGCGAGAGCGTTGCGACAGTGCAGCAGGATGACAAACGCTTGAAGGAAGAGCAATTGTTGACGATGATGATGGCGAAATGAGGGCGCAACGTCGAGGGCGAGACAAGATTAAACGTGGTTTGATGAGTCTTGTTTGGTTCGGTAGTGGCGGACAAGCGAAGCGAAGCTGGTCGCACTTTCCACCCCGGAACACGGACCAGGGGGTAGCGGCAGTGCAGCGCGCCGAACCTCAATTCAATGCCACGCGGTTGTCTCAAGACGCTTGTGTTCGCTGAATGGTCGCTTTTGGTAACGGTAATGAGACTCTCTCTCCAAAGAGGCAGAACACGAAGTTTGAATGACGAGCACTGAGCAGCGAGAAGACACCGGACGCACGGGAGCGTGGGAAGTCAGGATGACAGACAGTACTACATAAAGGATGGGTATATTCTATGCTCCTTTCGTGTCAACACTGTTTGCATCATTTGTTTTCCTTCTCCCCTTCCCACTCTCCATGCTGCAGCCTCCCACCTCAGCCCAGTCCAGCCCCAGCCCAGGTCAAGACAAGTCGGGTCAGATCAGGCTGCCCTAAACACGCGATCCAATCCAGTCCAGTCGTCCGTAACGTATGCAACAGGCAGCCGGTATAGCTTCGGTGCAAAGAGGACCAGTGGATGGGCGCAAAACGGATTAGATCTGACGAGTGGAAGCGCTAGCCGTTGAACAATGGATTATATTGGCCGCCAGCCAACGCTATTCCTGCAGAAATCTCTGTGACGTCCCTATCGGAGGTCGTGTTGCAGGCGCTTCTGCATGACTTTCTGCTGCACCGCGGTGGGAAAGGTGGCGGGCCGGATTGAGCGGTGAGCATGTGTGGATGGACTCTGGATCAGATACAGAAGCTGGTGTCAAACCTTGCTCCACTGGCCCAACTATATGTGCATGTATCCAGCTGCAACTGTAGCTGGATCTGCTCCATCTGGGGGGACGCGCAGCAACGCGTTTGTGAAAAAATCAACAGAGGATTCGTTGTCGCGACAACCGGGATCGGCCGGCGCCCAATCGGAAATAAGCCTGGATATTAAGCCACCCAGCTACAGTGGGTAAGTATTTAAGGCAGCCAATCAATGCATTGGGTCGGATGGGCGTGGATGACGTGCTGCTTTCAACATCACACCTCAAACACCAGGGCATGGTTGACAGGTCCCAATCTAGACAGATACTCATACTGTCCAACTTCACTTACAGGGTCATGATCCACGTTCAATCTTACGACTGTTAAACTTCCGGTACTTGCCTGGGTAATTTGAATCATCCCCCTCTCCAGTGGGTATAGTCGACCTTCTTCATGTCGAGCTTACCCGGAATGCATGTCTACATCTATGAAGACTCTGGTTGATCCAAACCAAAGAATTTATTTACAGATGAACTCACCCGTTCTGCTGTATGTATAGAGTGAAGTCTGTCATACACTTCGGACCCATCAATCCCCGTCGTTCCACGGAATGGAACCTCCTCGCAAAAGGCGCCGTCCCGCCCTGTCTTGTGCGCCTTGTAGAGCACGAAAGGTCAAGTGCGACAGAGACTATCCTTGTACCCAATGCCAGGACGCCTCCACCGTGAGCACCTGCTACTATGATCATGACGTCAGGGTATCAACCGTTCCGGTCGAGACACTGGTGACGACTCCAATCCAACCTGCTGCTTCATATGTGCCACCTGAGGGTGTATCTGGTAGAGAGGAACGGACAGCGGATGATTCGCGTATCGACAGGCACGGACGATCGCAAAATGGCGAAGAGTTCGCGGTGGCAGCAGAAGTGGCCGACTTGAGAAAGACAGTCCAGCTTCTGACTAACAGGCTATCGAGAGTAGAAGGCAGATCGTTGACGCATTCCATTCTACACCCTCACATGTACAAGGACAACAGCCCCACGAAACCATTCACCGAACATCTCGGCTCAATTCCCAAACTGACAGGATACGTGGTGAAGGGGTCGCAGAAGACTACAGCGTCAGGCTTCCACAATCGCGCTTACGTTTCGCAGCGAACAAGATCAAATACTGGGGGCCTAGCCACTACGTTCAAACCTTAAGCACGACCGACATCTATGCCAAGCTCAAAGCAAAGAATGCACAAGACTTTCCACAAAAGTTCCTCCAATCTGGAATATTGCAGCTTATCGAAGAAGTCCGAGGGTTGAGACAACAAATAAAGGCCAATGACCAAGTTCCTTTTCTACCAATCCAGAACTTGCGCGAAACGTTCCCGCCCCAGGATGTCTGTGATCAACTTCTTGAGCATTATTGGCGGACACTACATGTGGTCTACCCGATTCTGGACCGGGAAAAATACCTGCAAGAGTATAGTAGCTATTGGGCTCCGTCTGCCTCAGACCTGGACCCATCCTTCGAGGTAAAGCTGGGTCTAGTCTTGTCAATTGCGAGTATCTTCCACAAAACATCACGCGAGGCGCAAGTGGATTTGAAGGCCAAAGCGGTCCGATGGGTCTATTCTGCTCAATGGTATCTAGATGGTCCAATGGAAAAGAAGAATATGAACATGAATGGGCTTCAAGTCCGATGCTTGACGGTATTGAGCAAACAGTGTCTATCTATCGGCTCGGTCGAAGGCATTTGGCAGGCAGCGGGCAGCTTAGCGAGACATGCAATGTCAATCGGCCTGCACCTAGACCCTGCAAGTGTCCATGGACTATCATCGGATCAAGTACATACGCGCAAGCAAGTCTGGAGGACAGTACTTGAGATCGTATTGATGGCGGCTATTGATGCAGGACAGCCGCCGCAATTAGGGGACATCAACTTCAAGGCTGCAGGGAATCTCAGCGGTGACCAAGCAGGGAAAGACACCCACGATGCCACCGAGCTGTGTCTGCACGCCTTAGACATGAGCCTAAGGGCTAGATATAAGGCTGCCGAGTTGTTGAGTGATTCTTCACGACCGCTGCTTGCAAGCCAGGCTCAAGGTATTTTGGACCAGCTCTTGGAAGTGGACATCGGCCATAAAAACACGGATATGTTCCCTAAAGCTGCTCTCAGGCTTCCGACTGATCAGCAGTCTAATCTACCGTGTCGGCTCATTCGCGCACAAATATGGCGATTTGCAATGTTGCTGGCTCGACCGTTTGTATCCTTAGTTGTTAAAAAGCCTCGAGGTGAGCAAGCACGCATGGACAAAGGGTTATACTTCCGAGCCTCATCAGTCCTGATGCAATGTCTCAACTCAAAATGCGAGCTAGATGCGGAAAGCGATTTCTGGCGACTGACAGTATCTGCAAGCGGCTCGTTGAAGAGCGGTATATCATTCGACGCCATTGTTATTGTTTGTCAACACTTTATCAACGTATTAGAGGGGACGATGAACTGGGAAAGTAAGACTATCGACCAGGTAATAATGAATTCTGAGAGGGTGCTGAAGAGATGGGCCTGGCTTCCAGAAGCATTACAGGGGGTGATATCCAGGGGCGATCCAAGTATGAAGCGGTTCATCTTCATGTCTTCCAAGTTCTCTCAGATCAAGGCCATGCTGGATGGTCGAGACAGTAATGAGGGATTGATTGAAGGGGTGAGTAGCGCTGTCAAGACTTGCAAGAGCCTCATCTCACAGCACTTGCAAAACGAACAAGGACTTGTCGACGCTCTGGTTGGTCCTGCTACTATGCTAGATGGGAGTATTGGGTTTGTGGAAAGTCAACAGCCTTTCGATCCTACTGTAAGTGATCGGTGAGATGAGCATGAGACGTGGAACATACTGACGCCAACCAGCTCTTCGATCTAGGTGCAGATTCGGATCCGTCATGGTTTCAAGGCTTATTTGCCGACGTCTTCAAGTTTGACACATGATAACGTGGTCTTAATCGTTCACGTAAAGACTTCCATTTCCGTGGATACCAGACTTTCTATTTCCATTACGGTTCTCGTGGTGAGCTACTTGAGGTTTCGGTCTTTTCGGTCTTTTCGGCTTTTTCGGTCTTTTCATAGATACATAATATGGAAGGATATCCTGGCAAGGACAGAAGATTCATCATCTCGGTATCATCATCTCAGCTTGCTCTATATACGGCTGGATAATAATAAATTCGCGAGAATGGCTATCGGAATCGGTCTCAAGGTCCTCGGTGTGGGAGGAGGAGCGTACTTTCTAGTCAAGAAGCTTCACAGGTACGGTCATGAAGGCATCACGGCTGTGTGGTATTGTAACTGACAAGGCCCTCTGCCCATCACAGCCACCACCATGGCGACGAGGGTCACAATGATACCGGGCACGGACACCCACGCCATCACGACAGCAAACAATGCACCGACCTGCAATACCATAACAGGATGGAGCGACCGCCATATCCCAGCCAGCTGTATGTGACAGCACAGAGCGAGAGGCCAATTCAGCAAGCGCAGCAACAGCACCACCTTTGGTCGTTGGATGATGGACATAATAAGGCGTGAAAAGTGTGTCAAGATGCAACATCAAAGCAGGTGTTGGGCATTGTACTGTACAGTAATGGATCAACCNGAGCAACCTTTTGCCTCAAGCATCAGAGACCAGCAGCAGCTCTTTGGGTAGTCTGCTCTGCGTATTGCAATACTGCAAGAACCGGAAGAACCGTGCCTATTCCTATGTGTCATCAGTATCAATCCCCGAGATAGCTAGACACACAGTTCGCCGGATATGGAGGCATCCAGTAGCACCACAGCATACTATGTAGCGCGTGTCTTGAGAGAATGTGGCAATCCGACCAAGCGATAGCATCAGAAAAGGACGATCCCTTCTACGGTGTTTAGCCCAAACGTAAGTATTTGACATTCGAAACGGCCGGTGTAACGAGAAGCGAGCATCCACACACGCGGCTGAAGCACAGAGGTGGCGGCAGACGAATACCGCATCCGAAACGACCCAAGCCGGTAGGCAGGTAGCCCATCTGCAGCAGATTGGCAGAGGCAAAAAGCATGCGTGTGGACGGCGCCGGTGAGGCACGGCGACAGGGCCACCTGGCGAAGGAATCGCATCCTTCGGATCCGCCAACCGTCAAAATGGAATGGAATAGACCGCTGTTACAGCATACTGTAGGGCTGGGGGTCCCACAGGGTCAGGGCGACACACATCGAACACACACCATTTCCCTTTCCACAAGGATCGAACGACCCCCTGTCATCTTTCAGCGCGCCGGAAGTCGGACCATTGCACAGATTGCCTACCATCGCCACCGTGACACCGGCAATGCGAGATGTCAAATTCCCGGCAACCAGGGCTGAGGGCAAAGGGTTTTTGATTGATGTGGTGGTGGCATACGTAACGGGCGAAGCATGACGAGGAGATCGATGGGTTGCGGTGATACCCATACACGCACCCATGCATCATCGAAAATTGACCACGTCTGGGCAGATACGGCGACACCCTGCACTGTCTATCGGAAGGATCCATCCGGTCCTGGCTTTCTACAGCACTGCACTTTTTTGATCACCGTCTGGCCTACTATCTGCGTTCACCTCCCCTGTTCTGACCATCCTCGCCTCGCACTGTAGACAGGGGAGATCGAAGTGCGGGACAGGGCTGTATAGTATACATGGATGCCGGGAGAACACAGCATGGCGGAGGGCATCCATATGCAGCACCGTTTTGCAGCGGGCGTGGCGGCACCAAAGCGACCGATACGAAGCGCTGCAAGGATATGACCGCACCGCAGCACCAGCCATGCACGATGCAAGCCGTGCTGCACAATGCACGATGCACTGCAACTGCAACTGCACCATGGTCAGGGAAGCGAGAGGATGAACGAAAAACAGGGGACAAGGCACCGCGAAAATCCAACTACCGAATCGCCAGAGTTCACGTCTTGTTCCCACCTTTTTGCTGCCCAACCCGATCGACAGGGCTGCGTCAAAGAGCGAGGCAGATCGCGTGAAACCAACCACAGACGTTGACAGATTGAGAGGTGTCGAGTCGAGTGCCACCTAACCAGGGGTGGCCGAACATGTCTGGATTCGGATAGGGAGGTCGTACTGTACGTTACGTACGTGTAGGGTGTTCTGTAGAAGGGTGAGATCCAGATACAGGACATCCAAGGTGGAATGACATGGAAGCGTGGTGATCAGTAGATACAGTGCAGTACACCCACGGCAGACGATCAACAGCCGGCAGACAGCCCAGAGACCCGGTTGGCGGAACTTCATCCGCGATGCCTCTCTCGTTTTGGACTGATCGTCGGTGGTGGAGATTCAGCTGTGAATGGATGGATGGGTGGATAGACGCAGGGTGCACTGCACTGTACAGTACAGCCCATGATAGGATGATATGGCTGAAAGTCTTTTAATAGGACATACTAAACGTATGCGATATGGAGACGAACCAGCCATTCGGAAGGCAGACCGAAGGATTTCGTTTCCATGCCAGCGGACACGATTAGAATGATGCATACAAAAAATCAAGATAAAAGAAAATTAGAAGTCACTCAAAACCGTTTCGTCATAAACGCAGCGGCGTGAAAGGCCCAGGGCGTTCGAGAGCCTAGATCTCTCTAAGTTCTTGGGAGCATGGCGCTAGACTACCGCCCATAGTTCGTTACCGAGATCAAGCGAGTTGAAAATCTGGCAGGTAGGTTTCACAACAGTATGAGGCATAACTTCGAAAACCCAGCAAGGTTCCTCTACCCTCCCTGATGTACAGTAGCGGGTATGAAATGGGCTGGCAGGGTTAGTGGGTACCTGCTTGCCTGCCTGTGCGGTAGGTTTTGGTTTTCCAGATCGATGGTGAGAAAGACACACCCACTGCCGCAAGTACCGACGCCGGCAGACTGCCTGCCTTACCTGGGATGATAAGATCGACGAGGGATGGGTGGGTGGGTTGGTGGGCTGGCTAGGGCATGCATTCCTGTGCAGAGAGGACAGTTCTGTAACCTGCTATCTTTTGGGACGAACGTCCCTTGTGGCTTGGGTACCCAAAACCATCCCTTGTCGCCTACCTACTACATCTGTCTACGGGCATGCTTGTAGTCGAAACCCAGACAGGAGATGTGTCCCCATCTCAAGAGAAACAGGACGGAAGGCAAAACTCTTTTGCGATATTGAGAGGCGGGCGGGTGAGTTTGGAAAGATGTAACAGTAGTCGTACAGTACACACAGTCTACTCTACACTACCTAGAACCTTTGTACAGTTTCTGGACTGGGAATGGTGTTTCCGGGTAGAGCGCCAGATCAAAAACCCCTGCCGCTACTGCAGACTAGGGGAGCGCTGCAGGGCTACTCCATCCACTACGAGCCGTGAACTGACCCGGGGAGCGGGCGGATGAGCGGGCTAGCTTGGGTTTTCTGCTGGACTGGACCGGACTGACTGGGTACGGCAGGTATTACCGTTGGTAAATCACTCAGGGAGGCAGGCAGGTAGGTAGGGAGGTATTCTACCGGCAGCCTGTCGCCAACAAGGCGAGGAAGTGTGCGACCGGTCATGCGCCTCCCTTCCGTCTCTGTTCATCAGCCAATCCTCCAAGTATCGGGATGGGCGGAAAGGAGAGACATTCGCGACCGGAAGGGATGTAATGGCGCTGTGGTTGGATGGGTACCTGGCCTGGACTATGTTGGCTGTCTAGGAACGATGTGAGGCTGTAGCGTGTATAGATAGGTCGGTAGTTCGATAGGATGGGGGCGTGATAGGGTAGGGTAGGGGATTGAGCAAGGGTTGGGTCGACTTGATGGCGGCGCTGGCTGTTGATCTTGACCGCCGAAGACTTGTTTCTAGACGTAAGCAAAATGTGGTGGAAGAGAAGGCTTGTGAGTTGAGATAACATGTACATTAAGACTGTGGAAGGCGAATATGACAAGAAATAACCAGCATGCAAAAGTGAAGGTAGGTAGAAAAAAAAAAANGGTAGTTCGCGATTGTGGGTATCATTACAAGTAGAGAAGTAGAAAAGGGAAAAAACCCAGAAATGTAGATGCCTCTCGAGCAAGCGCCATGATTTTTTTCTTTCCAATCCCAATTACCCCATTCAGCCCAAGACAAAAAACGAGGCAGAGCTCGTGAGCAAAAAGTGAGCGTCATTCCTCAAAGATTAGCGCTCTCTTTCTGTACCAGACAAGAACAGATCGGCATGATGGTATGTGTCTGAGATAAGAGCGCTGGCGTATGATCCCACGCCAACACCGTTCATTCTCATACGATTGCCCACGGTTTCCCCCATCCCCAAGGCCCATCCCAAACGCCGGCCCAATGCTGTCGAACAAATGAAGTCTATAGTATACAACGGAAACTTCTCCTGCTGGTAGAGACAGACAGTGAAGCTGATCTCCCGCAAGAGCACAGGTTGCCCTGCTAGTGTATGCGTGTCTTTCTCTTTTTCCCGTTTTGGTCTTCGGCGTATGATAGTCACTGAGACCGTCATGCCGAGTTAAAACCGCGGTAACGATCCAATGAACGCCAGTGAATGATAACTCTGATGTAGAAAGACAACTTTTGAAAGGTAGTGTAGTAGCGGTGGCGGAGATTATTAGTAGTATCGATGGTAGAAGTGCTGGTGGGATTCGTGGCGAAAGGTGGTGTGTATTAGATCGCATCCCAAGGTGTAGGCAGGCAGTCGGTGTGTAGTGGGAAAAACTGTCGCTAAGTGGCGGTGTGTTGAGGGTGCAAACATCGCTCGGAACGCTCCAGTAGGGTATAATGCATGCTTCAGATCAGACCGGAAAAGGAAGAAGAGGCGCAGAAAGACGGAAGGGCTGTAGAGGTAGGCGGGAGATGCGGTGGTGATTGGCATCGGTAGTAGCCATGTGTAGCGAGCAACGAAAACAGGCGTGACAGATAAATGCTGCGGTGTAGCGAGTTGACAGGCTGCGTGGCTTGGAGTCGCAATGCGGGTGGTGTAGCGTGTGCAGGTTATTATTGTCGTTGCGACCTCGACGACAGAGGGATGAAAAAGCTCGGATGCATCGCGTCACGGCATCGGAAGAATTGAAATCATCCATCAGTGTTGCTGCAAAAACGAAACTTCAAGTCAGCCATGTGTACGGAACAGTAAAGTGTTTTATCGGCAGTCTCTGGGGAAAGAATGGAAAGGGGGACGGACAGCTGCAGGACGGCTAATGAAGCTCACCCCTGCCGATCCTGCGACCGAAACCCGAAGACGCGGTTGGGGCTTATGGCAAATGCGGCTCGCCGCAGAGGACCGATGTATCACTTACAAACTTTTCTGCTGCAGCCCTAGCGGTCGACATACTCAATTGTAAGGTCACAAGAGACGTCTCGGTTGATGGTGGTTGTTGAGAGTGCTGAATGCGACACCATCTATCTCTTCTTTGGTGGTGGAGGTGGCTTTGGCTTTGGAGTGCCTGTCGTGTCGTATGCGCCTCGGCCCATGTTCATAGCAACGTTGTCTTCCCTGGTGATCATGTTGAAGAGTGTTCTGAAGTCTGGGATTCGGTTGCTGTTGATTTAGAGAAACTGGTCTGGGGAAATCCAAGTCAGCTGGAGAGTTCTGGGGCGGCTTTATAGATGAGAGTGCATGCACCCAAACCATATCTGCCGTTGCGCAAGAGAAGGCGCAACAGGGCGGAAGATGCGGAAGTGGACTTGAGGGATACAAGACTGACCAATGTTGCAGAGCAGGACAAAGTAGGGCAATGAAGCCAGTCCAATAAAGCAGCCTGAGCAAGAAGTTGGGGCCAAAGGTTGACCAGGGATCGCAAGGTGAAGATTGCTGAGTGGGACAAGGCGAGAGAGCGCTTCAAAGAACCCAAGGTGAGGCGTGTGGTAGAAGGAGGGAATCCGATCCAGTCAGGTTCGAGAGTTCTTGTGTGTCGAGGGATTTGGCACAGAAGCAGCCGCTGGAATGTATGCAGATGATTTGCAATATCCCTTTTCCGTCCTGTTCTGTGTCGTGTGGTGGTGGTTGACGGTGTTGCTAACCCTTGGGGTGCGTACGTATGTGCGGTCTCTCGGTGGATGCGGATGTGCTTGATGTGGCTTCGGTGTGATGGGCTTCGGATTGCTGCTCTACCGTCGGGTTTTGGTGCTGCAGGCGTCGGCAGTTGGTATGAGCCAATGCGAGATGGAGGTGTGGGATGAGGTATGTGGGAGAGGCTTTCCAGTCGGGTAAGGTGGTGGTGAATGGTGTGAGGAGGAGAGGAAGAAAGTGGAGTGGACGAGAGATGGTGAGATCATTCCTCTGATATACATAACATACAAGAACAGACGGACGGCAGAAACGGGTAAGGAAGGGGAAAGGGAGGGAAGGGGGAAAAGGGCTCAGATCATTGAGCCCCTGGACTGGATTGGATTGTGAGGCAAAGACTGATAGAATGGGCTATACAGCTACATCACACACACACACACACACCACACGTACTTACACACAGACATACTTCCCTCACCCACACACCACGCACATACGCACGCACGCACACTTGCCTAAGCGCACACACACACAACCTTATTCCTTACAGCCAGCCAACGGCCAGGATCCCTTTGCCGGGTGACCGATGCACTGGTGGATGGACAGACAAAGAAGAAACAAGTGCACAAGAGATGAGATGAGATGAGGTGACGCGGGAATAACAACGTAGATTATAGCAGAACGAGCATTGCATGATATTCGGTTACAGCACACAGCGGCAAACACAGTGGGGTGCATCGTTGGCGAAGGGTGCTGGCAAGGTATAGAATTATTTTTCAATGGCCGAATTGAAGCAAGGCAAGGCAAGACAAGAACAGACAGAGTAGGGCAGGGCAATGCCAGGCCAGGCCAGGGCAGGCAAGGATAGCAAAGGGAAGCGAGAGAGCATCCGCAGCAAAGGAACAGAGACGAAACGAGATGTGCAGCCAACCCCTGGGGATGTTGGATGTCTGGAAGGAAATCGGGGTTTGTCTCGACGTTGAGTCTATCTCAACAAGCGAAGCAGAGCAGAGCAACGCAAAGCACGGCAAGGCAAGGGAGAGCAGGCAAAGCATGCACGTACGTCCGCACGGCACACCCAGACAGAGACCGAGACAGAGAGAAAGCCGGCCAGCCAGCCAGCCATAAAATGTAGGTGTCTATAATTAAATAAAGTGACGAGTTATAAGATGGCCAACCAAGGCCGTGGAGGTAACCTGCGCAGTACCGCACCTGTTACAAGCAACGTCCATCAACATCCCCTATCTAAAACGACCTAATCAGTCTACTGTACGATGGACGGATGTGATGTCCCGATCTCGCGGTTCGCACTAGCGCAGGTACTGATCCGCTACTGTGCCAGTCCAAACAACCTGCTAAACTCTGTCTCTTTTCCTTCTGGGCAGCAGACAGAGAGAGATCCTCCACCTCCCCGTGTTCCATGCTCCCGGGTGGCTTCGCTCGGCATTGCTATCAATCGCGTCCGTGTCCTGCAAGATACGATGCGATACGATTCGATTCGATGCGACACGGTCCATAAAAGGGCGTCGGATGTGCTACCGTGCAAATAGCCATATGCTGGAAACAGATACAGGTTTGTACTACGCAACCCCAGCACACAGATTGGCAACGACCAAAGGTGAAGTGCAAAAAAAAAAACAATAAGATGGATGGGGCCATTTGCCATCGACACATAACTCGCATCGTCACCACCACCGTCACCACAGTGATCACCACACCACACCATAGCACTTGGAACACGACACGCTCCCTCTAATCCCTGTCAGACCGGACACACACCAGAATCTTCGGTCAGACTTCCGCGGACGTTCCCATCCTCCCTCCAGCAAACACAGACGAGACACAAATAGAGGAACAGAGTACTGTACTGTAGTCGAGAGACAGGGGCCGAATAAACAGAGAGAGACAGACTAGAAGCATCGTGGAAAAGCAATCGTCCACCCCTGCCCTGTGCCTTGAGACCAATTCTCTCCTTTAGACACTCAAACACAAGCACAAACACACCAAACCCGCAAACCGCAAACCCCCTGAGTCCCTGCCCGGCCTCTAAACACCCTCACCCACCACCCTCTCCTTCATTCCGCCCTGCCCCGGACGCTAGACCTCACACCGTGTCTCACACCGTCAGCCCTTCCTCACCCTGTTGAGATTGTCCTCGCCGTCTAGGACATCGACTTTCGCCCGTTGTTCTTCTGATACCCATCGATCCTGGCAGTCTGCGCTACTCTTCACTTCCCAGCTCACCACTGCCGGCACTTCAGGCCCGGCCAACCTTGATTACGGCTGGTGTGGTAGGGCAGAGGATTTGATGAATGCAGTAGGTAGAACAGGGAAAAAGGTCGACATGGCGACGACAGCCAAGATACAGAAGGTCCAGGGTTCATTCAAGCTCGGTATCCGAGGGTGAGGACAGCTGGCTGGCTTTCGTCTGCCGTTGCTGGTAGATCTCTCTACCTGCATTGGCTTGCCTCGACTTGACTCGATTTGACTTGGGTTGGGCTGAACTACTGCAAGTTCTGTGCTGTGGGTTTAGGAAACCCACAGTGCCTTGTTGATGGGTCGCCCCATAACGCTACCGACGACACAGAGCTGGATCATGCTGCCTCGCGATTCACGCGCATGAAAATAGGCGCTGCATCGTCATACTGTACCATCGAACTCACCACAGATTGTTGCAACTCACAACCTCGGCAGGCTGCGCACACAATAAGGCTGCTAGATGGTGATATGCCTCCCGCCCCGACCCGACCCGAGCAGGCGTGGCCCATGCCATCTCCATCACAATGGGGGCCAGCTCCTACACCTGCAGTAAGATAAATACATCTTTACCTGGGAAGTATGTTGCCATAGGACACAGGATCCAAAACATCCCAACCCGATCACCACCACCAATCCCAATCTCGCTACGGGACCTCTTCCGGCATCCATCCACGCGTAATTAATCATACCTCTTTCTTCCCTACCTTCCTTACCTTCCTTACCCGTCCGACTCGCTTCACACACAGACACTACCCTGGTCATCGCACTGCACCGGCCGACGGGGAGAGTGTCTACCGCCGCGCACGCACATGAGCAAACACACCACCACAATCACAAAACACGCTCTACACCCTACCGCCGCCACATGTACTGTACAGGACGGTGCAGCGCAGCGCAGTGCGCTCACCCCTGACAGCCTTACCGACTCGACTGGTCTCGTTTCGTCTGCCGCACAGACTACAACACAGACAGACGGAGAGGCGGACGGACGACCAGCACCTACCCAGTCGCGTGAGGAAATTCTGGAAGCAATCGCCTCGGCCAACTCCTAAAGCATGGATCAATCGTACGTCCCATTGTAATCTGCCGTCTCCACCCCTTTCCTGCTTTATCCCGTGCGCTCACCGTGCCATCTTGGCGTGTTGGAAATGTCTAGTCTCTCATCTCTTGTCCCACCCGTAAGCATTGCACATCTGAACCATCAATCGTTATGGGCTTCTGAATTGTATCTTGTAATACAAAACAGCCCTGCGTTCTTAACAGCTCAACAGTCGGGCTTCGCCTGGATCGAGTTTGGGTGAGCCTTTTCGGAAGCACGAGCAATTTAAGCGGCACGGCTTCACCACCCGTCCCGTCCCGTCCCGTGCCGTAGTGCCTCTTCTCCCGGTACCAAGATTTGATATTGCTTTGTATCGACTACGTTTTAAGCTTCTCTCGCAGTCGGCACCTGCAGCTTCTTTCAATCGTGGCTTGTCTGTTCCCAGACTAAAAAAACCTCCGACACAGGCCCATTCTTCGAGGCGCAGTACGTACTGCGTGGGCGGCTGTGGTGCCAGGTGGTCCATTCTAGGGCTTCACGGCTTCGTGGCCCGGCTGTTGCCATTGTGTGCTGTTTGTCCTTGCCACCTCGGCAGCGGTACCACTACCTGCATCATCAATCACGATGACAACAATGACCGATCGTTACCACTATCACAAAGACAATATGATCTGAAAGAGCGGGAGAAAAACCAACAGCAGGTGGGTTTCGAAAAATGACGTGGTAGATCTGTGCAACACGTTCCCGTCGAATTGTGTCGCCTACGGGAAACAACAGTGAAAAAGAGACAGATCGTATCTTGCTTTTGTTCTGTATTCCCCAACCCAATATCTGGTAAATTGAGCCGCAGAAGATCTGCCTTGTCACATTCGCTATGTATTGTAGGCACTGCAAGTACTGTAGGCGCAACACCGTGTCCATCCTGCCCTGCAGCGGGTGTGTTCTCGTCCAGCATCATTTTAGCTACCTCATTTTTTGTCTTGACAATCACCACTGGAATATGCAGGTCTACGTCGTTACGCATATCATTCAACTGTAGCGTATGTAAGGATGTCTTCGTGTTGCAGAAGTTGCGATGCCGAACGGCTGGCATATATCATAATGCAATGCAATGCCTTGTCTTGTCTTGTCTTATCTTGTACTGGTACTGGTATACTGTCTCGGCATTCCCCCCTCGGATTCCACCAGACGGGTGAGAACATACATAGGTAGACAGAAAAAGGTGACATTTTTACTTCACCTCTGTCAACTTTACGGCTGACGCATACAATGCGAGTTTTTGTTTTCCTTTTTCAGCAAACGCGATCTGATGAGACGGAACGATCAATGGAAAAGTTTGAGGATCTCAGACCCAGTGTGTCATTCGACGCGACGGCTACCCGGTCTGCCACATGGCACGCACACTTACAGGTCTCTCAACTCCAATCCACTCTTTTCTTCTTTCCACGTTTCAAGACTCCGATTTCGGGCGGGCGCGACAGTGACGGCGATGGGCAACGGCGAACGTGGCCTGTGACGTGTCTCGGCTAGGGCCTGAATCCTCCTCGGCAGCCTTTTCGTTGATGGATCGCGAGACCACATGGCATGACACGACACGGCTAGATACACCAGAACGCGGCTCGGCACAGTGGCTGCTCCGGGCTCGCCGTAATTTCGAATGCCACTTGGCAAGCCTCGCTTGGGAGGAACAAATGGTCGGCATTGACCTGGTCGACACCCGTCTGTGTTGCGATCCACCCGGGTTCAGAAGCGACTGGGATGACTCGCTGGAAGTATGTTCCCATCACCATCGCGACAACAGTTACCACCACCTGCGCGCTCAGTGTGATCCAACCTTGTCCATTCGCGCGTCCATTCGCTTGCTAGTTCGCTCATTCGTTCGCTCGCTCGTTCGCTCGATTTGGCCGGCTGACACCTTCCTGAATCTCGGTGGGATGTCCTTCTCGAACCTTACCCCATCTGGAGTCCGTCTTATCCTGACTTCATTGCTTCACCTTCACGTGACTGGGCCACATTTCAAGACTTCACGCGAATCGAAGGTGAACGAATGAAAGGATCCTTCCAAAGGGGCCGTTTCTCGTTCAATCCTGCCGTCGCGCATAGACCCGCTTTGGCTCGTGGCCATCGTCTGTGCATCATCCTCCAAAAAACGCCTTCCGACTTCCCCGTCAGAAGAGCTTCCAGAGAGACACAGGCTATTCCAATTCTTTCCCGTGGCATAATTCTGGTTGGGTCTTCCTGTACCTCCTCTTGGGGTCTTGCACTCATCGCGTCGAGACACTCATCTGACGATGTAGTGGGCTTGTGGAGGACACAAGAAAGTTGTAAAAGTTTCTCCTCGCTTCTGTCATTGTGGCAATCCTTCACACCGCTTTGAACTGTAGGAAGAATTGCCTGCAAGGCTCGTCCAGCAAGCTGACTGGGTATATGAACTCCAACAAAATCCGCCGAACCTGGTCCCACTGGTTCAACTGTAGGTCCTCCATCAGATGTGTTATTACGTAGTACCATCTGGCACCGTCCACGCCTGATGTGACGCAGATGATGAACAGCGCCCAGAGCGAGGCCTCTGTCGACTTGGGCTCCATCAGGCTCTGTCATCGAGAGAAGCGGCTTCCGACCATGCGGCCCTCAGCCCAGCGCTGTATTTCGCGTTGTTGGCGATTTGGGCACCGTCCGATCTCAGGCCCTGATATATTGTAAGGCAGACGCAAGCGATCCGTAAGAACGACTGGACTGGATGGCCGACTTGCGATGACGTGGAGACGAGCTCGGAGAGAAGCTGATGCAGGCGTTGTTCGATTCCCGGACTGCCCAGGTCGAAGCAAGCTGTGCGGCTCAGCAGGTGGAGGAGGCCGTCGGAGATGGGAAGCCGCTGTTGTAAAGCGGTGAAGCCTCGAGGAAGAGCGAGAGGTAATTGGCGTCGGAAAAGCTCTGGCGAATTCTGTCGATCGCCGGCTGGCCCTGCAGGCAACACGCCGATGCTCTGCATTGTCTGGAAAGGATGGTGCGCCGGCGAGGAGATGGGGGCACCACTGCTTCCCATCAGGTCCTGCAGCCAGACTTTCAGAAGTGACGGCGAAGAAATGTCGGGTTGAGGCGGCGCGGGTGGGGCGACCGGTGCGACGACTTCATGACGACTCTGGACGGGCTCAAGGCTTTCCGGCAGCATGACAATCTCTCTGAAGGGACCCTCGCGACCCTCGCGATTCCGAGCCCTCGTCACGCGACTCTGGGCAGCACTGGCACGGGCTGCCTGCGCCCTAACGACCCTTCGCTGGGCCTCACTGTGACGCCCATGTTCTGAAACGATGACCAGCGGCGAGCCCAGGCGGTTGGCAGCGTCAGCATCGGAAACCCCCCTTGAGCCTTGACTATCGCCTGTCCTTCGATCTGCAGGGTTCGACATCAAATGGTGACGTGACAGCCTCACCCGCCCAAACCATGTATTGGTCTATGAAGATGATGGCGTTCGAACAGTGTGTGAATCCAACATCGAAAAAGTCAAGTCGACAATATCAAAACAGTCCCAACCGTTCAAAATCTAGACATGAGTGTAGCGCTTTTTGTATGTTGGAAGCAATCTCATTCTTTTTTTTATTGATTTTTTTCTCTTCTTTCTGGGTTAATTTAACGAGAGTAATGAGGCTCAGGACTGGCGCAATGACGGATCGCCAAAGGTAACAGAACAACCTGATAACACGGACCAGGGGCGATGCGCAGTTGTGAGCGAGGGAGAGGCATTTGCTGTTAAAGGCAGCTAGACGGAAAGGTATCGTGTCTTTATAAAGGGTGGCTAAGCCACCACAGGGTCAAGGCCCATAGAGTAAATCCACCCCAACTGGCACCTGCTGCTACACGAGTAGGGTAGGGGCGCAAGATGGAGCAAAGGCAAGGAGAACGGCGTACAGGGACCATAAGAGTCTAGGATGTAGACTACCTACGCTATCATTTGCGCGCTGCTGTGAGAACAAGCATGCATGCAGCTGTCAAGAGTCAAACTCAAGAAGGCGAGAGGGCTCCATCCAATTCCATCACCACCTCATTTCATCTCCGAAGAGAGGGAGAGGAGAATAATGGTGGTGGTGGTGGTGATGACGGCGGCGGCGGTTGGCTAGTGGAGGTAATACTGTACAGTAGCAGCAGTAGCAATTGCAGTAGTAGCAAACAGCAGCAGAGCTGCATTAGCAGACCGCACCAAGATCGTCACCTCTGGCAGCGAGACCTTACGCGGATCAGGGAGCTTTGCATGTAGCCGGCGGTTTCGAGTAGAGGCCTGCCGTTTCGGCGTGGAAATGAAGACAGGCTGGACGGGGTGGTGGACAGAGTAGACAGGGAGTGGAGGGAAGAGCAGGGGTTTAGCAGCATGCAGTGCATAGGCTGCATCCATCCATGCACATGAGATGGTGCTTACTGCTGGTGGTGTTGGCGATGGTGATGAATGGTGTAGTCTAATAAAACGTGCTGCATGCCCACCACTGTAGGTACGTGTGCGTGGTAGCCATGTAGATATGAACCTCTGCTGCTGGTTGAATTATCTGTTCTCGTCCCTTTTCTTTCTCAATGGCGGCGTATCGTGTTTCCCGGGTCGATGGTCACTACTATTTACCGGCTCGCTTATCTCGCTTGATCCACTTGCTTTCGTCATGGTTATCCGCGGCCGCATTGGGTGGATTGTGCATCTGCGGATTCTCTACTACAAGCCGCACTGCACTGTGCTGAGCCGTGTGCTCTTGCGCATGATGCACTTGGCAGAACACCTGGTCTGGTCCTACCGAGTGGGTGAACATCGAGACGTGTGGCGTATTTGGCGATTAGCCTTGAACTGTGGCGTTGGCTGTGGCGTCTCCAGGGGTCTGGGCAGGTACCTATTTGATCCAGGGATCCTCCGTCGATTGTTGAAACAGTCCAGTCCTATATAGCCGGGCCCAGCACAGCCCAGCCAAACCCAGTCCAGCGCAGTCCATTGCAGTCCAGCCCAATCCAACCGGGCCGGGTCCGGCGAAGTAGTGACGCTCACCGGTGAATCACGGAGTCAATTACGGCGTCAATTTCTCAACTTCATTCCTCAGCCCCAAGAGATCGATGGCCCGGCGACGAGCGTGGCGAACCAAATGCCACGGGATCGAAGTCGATGGGGCGTGCATCGAGAATTGCCAAGACAGCCAAGCGGTGTTTCTTCGGCAGCACATCCCCATCGGGAGTAGCAACGAACAGTTCTGCGTGTTCCCGATCTCCCGCTCTTCCGTCAGCCATCAGCCATCAGCCGCCTGCCGCCTCCCGCCCGCCCGTGTCCCGTCTGTTCATATGTCTCTATCTTCACCACATTTATTACCTACAACGTGGACTGATTGCACGCATCGTCTACCCGTATGCGGCTTCATCCTCTTCGATCACTCCTGCGGTGCCGTAGTGTCCAACTTTGCATCCCAGTGTGGTACCGCTAGAGGACACATCTCATCCGTGGGGCTGGATGCCTGCCGATGCCTCCACCGTCGACCTCTCTGACTATCGGGACGCGCTTAGGCGCCGCCGCGGCAGAACCTTTCCACTGTGGGACAAACTCGCTACTCTCGCTACTTTCGCTACTTTCGCTACTGTCATCATTGTCACCACTCTCATCACGCCAGTCCCCAATCAAATCTCCGAACTGCTCGACCACCGCTCCGGCGCCTTTGGAACAAGCCGTCGGTCGCATGCAGCGATGCTCTGTCTAGGCGCCATCGTCATCCTCTAGCCTCTGCCTCTAGAAGAAGGTTTACATGCTAGGCGGATACTGTAGCCACGACACAAGAGCCCACTGCTAATCGTGTGATGGACACCTGACAGCCACTGTTCTCGCGTACGTGGACGGTAAGGAAGGTCGTTCGTACTACCGACCGCTTGCAAGGAAGCTTTTCACCTACCCTTGTCGTATACTCCACACCCTAGCCAAGCGCCGGTGACGGGACTGCATTGGCGAGATTGGGTGCTGAGGCCGACAGACTTTACGCAAAATGCTGCCATAGTGCTTAAGCACCTCATGAAATTGCTCCAGTTTCATCCCGACCAAAGGCCATGGTCATGGTCGTCATCTGGTAAGGGCGGGAGAATCTGTACTGTACTCTACTGTCCTGTATTACCACTGGGACACTTAGTCACCGTCCACTTGGGCGATTAACCCTTGGTGTAAACAACAAGATGACGGACCACTAACTCCCCGGTTTCGATCTATCCTGCCTTGGTTGATGCCAACAATACAGGTGGCAATCGCTCGGTGTAAAAGGCCTCTGCAAGTGACCATTACACGCAGTGCTAACTTCCCAGATAACCCACGGTGGAGACCTATCCGTCTAGGCGCGCGATGTCCACTCATCATTCCGTTCACATTCGCTGACTAGAACACAGCAAGAGAACGTGATCTACCTTGCCTCGGTCTAGGGATACGACTTAGACCTGTACTAGGTAGTTGGTACTGGCTGTGGCATCGTCTGTGAACCGAAACACCAGCACATCTTCCTGGAGGTGCGCATTGATATAATAGGACCGACGCATCGAAGCATTCCTCTGGGATTACTTACCGACCGCACCTGACCTGTCCTAGCTGTGCTGTGCCACTCCCACACTCACACCCTGCAACTACTCAACGAATCCACTATCAGCCGATTCTCTGCACCTCTGATCCGAAGCTTGCCATCCATTACATGCGTGCATCACCCATCCACCACGATTGCTTGTAGGTCCGTCCACTTACTTCCACTCTGTGGCCTTCCACAGTGGCCATGTGTCACGACAGATTGCATAGTTGGCTGCAGACGCCCAACCATTCTGAATCTCGCATATAACTCGGCCTGTCCACAGCACTAAGTCCTGCTTCAGCGGTTGTACATACAACGATAGAGTTGATGCATGTCAATGCAAGGCATGCTAGCTATAGTCGTCCCATCGACGAGTGGGTACTGGTGCAGAAGCATCGACTCACCTCGGCTTGTCCAGAACATTGGCTAGGCAAGCCCTAGTCGTTGTTAAATCCCTAACCCCCTTCACGTGCGTACAAGGACAAGGTGGTTCAAGCCGGGATGCGCTCCTGAGGTCTTACCAGAAGAGAAATTACCACCACTCGTAACCACAACGGCACCTGAGCCCTGCAGAAAAACAGTATTTGATGATTGCAAGTCGCCGAAGCAAGCGGATAGTACTATTCGTTCAACAATTGAGCTACCGCGGTTTCTAGTAATAATCGGAGCAGGCTCCAGAGACCTGCACTACATTATAGCATGCGGGACAACAACGTGGGGTGGTCATCCCATCCAGTTCCGATCCCAAGGGCATTCACCACCACTGACTACCTGCCTGGTCAATCAGTTCAGATCTCTCAATCGACAGAGTTCTCACAGATCAGGATGCTCAAAAGCAGACAGTCACTCCTACCAATCCCACGTAAGAACAAAAGCTGCACCCCTATCTCGATCATACCTGTACCCATCGGACCTTCAACCGATTCGCTGGATGACAGAGCATCGATTACCTTTCTATTTGGGCCCCCACACATACTCATACCCACCCACATCTTCGTGCCGCCATGACGGCAGATGGCCCCCGCCCAAAGCGTCATGGACAGGAGATCTTTCGGGGTATTACCCACTCGAATGCATGATTCGCATTGCCACTGTATGGGAAGAGTGGAAATGGAAAATGGCTCGCCGAATGCGTGACCTTTACCCGAACCGTCGAACCAACCAACTGACCGCATCACTGATCACATTCACGTTGAGATCGTCGGATTAGTAAGTTTGGTTAGGTCTGCGTCGGGCCGGCAGAATAGATCAATCGACGAATCTCTGCTGTGGAAATCGAGCCGACACGATGTGGTAAGTGCTGTGTCACTTGTCTCGTCTCCCATCTGCGAAAAGCTGCAAGTGAGGATGCTCCACCGTGGTAAGTAAGTGGCCAAGAAGCTAGACGTGCGAGGTATCCACAGGAGGTAAGTCCACGACCAGACCATTCAATATCGTACCATATCGTACCGTGTCATGCAATGCAACGCGAAATCCCGGTCCCATACGGCCGCCTGACAGATACGACACGCGACGCGGGAGAGCCGAGGCAGAGGAACAATCAAATCGAAAGAAGAAAAANANGGCCTTTTCCCCATGCATGCATCCGGGTCCTGGTACTCGACGCACCACACCCAGACGCATGCCAGACCGGTCCGCATCCGAACCTGCCTTATCCCACCCGTCCACTTACGTAGTTTACCCAACGGTGAGTGGTAGACAATGCTTTTGGTCGCGACCGGGCCGGGTTCCCGCAGCCCTGCCGGCAAGCCGAAGACAACGCATGATCCGCGAGCCGTGTACAGCGAGAATGAGGAGAAAGATGAATGGACGGACGGGTTCAGAAGTCTAATCCGCCCAATGGTTGAGTCACGAGAAGCTACGACGAATGAGAGACGGAAGCGATGAAAATTGAATACTGTGGATGTCTCGGAAGAATTTCGTTTCTGTTGTGAGCATTGACCGCTCAGGCAATGAGCAGTAATTGGATTCAAGACTGTGCTCCCAACTAAATAGGACCTATCCTAGCCGGTGCCAAAATCTATGCATCATTGTGTGTGAGAGTTAGGGGGGAAAGATGCGGCAGATTCAAGGAGACATGCCAAGAGCCCCCCTCTCCTCCATTTGTACGTTTCGAATGTCAAATGGGGAAGCAGAGAGAGAAACAGAGAGAGAGACAGAGGCCGACAAGAAGAGGCCGGCAAGCAGAGACCGGCCAGTTTCGTCCATCTCCTCATCCNAAAGGGGGGTCCCGAACCATGCAAACGTGGGCGCGCATAAAGCAGGCCCATCCCACAATCCCACAGGATGTCGAGCGTTTTCCACCTTTAGAGGCGCGGTGGCCAGCCCATGAGAGGCTCGCGAGTCGGCACCCCTGCAACGCTCGCTTAATAAGCCGCGGCTCTGCATATGCAGTGATGGCAGAGCAGGAGTTGCATGGGGAGGAGAGGAGGGGGAAAGAGGCAAAGGGGAAAACGCATCGCTTGTCCCCACTAGACTTGGCAACGGAAATGGGGATTCTGCAGGATTGGTCTTTGTTGGTTGACTCGACTGATGGAAGATTCTCCGACGGCCTTCGGTAATATCCGAGGCCGCGCTCTTACGCGCGTCGTTCTGTGGATTTGTATATATCTGCATCGGCCCGAGAAGTTGGTATGTAATGGTAATTCAAGAAGATCTTGAAAGGGGAAATTGGAGATCGAGAATAGGCCACTGAGTCGTACGATGATGTGGGAATGAGACCAGGCAGTTCGGCCGTTAGAAGAGTTTCCGTTGAATGTGAACTCAGCTATCCCACGAGCACACAGTCGGCGTGGGGCTGTGGAGGGTGAAATATAGTCGAATCTGAGCCGGCTTAGAGATGAGGTGGATGATCTGACCGTAAATCCGTGTTAAAGAGACGACGAAGAGATTGAGCGGTTGCCCAGCTCAGCGGTGGCTCGATCGTTGATTACAATGAGTCTTGTTGAAGAAGAAGAGAGGAGAAGAAGAAGCGTAAAAGCAAGTGTTGAAAGATGTAAAGATTCGGTCAAGGGGGTTCTTTGAACACCGCCCATGTCAATCCAGGCCCCTTCGCTGCTCAAACGGGCCAGCACTTGGATATTCCCCGTCGAGAGCGAAGGACTGGTGCCCAGCGCCGTCCGTTGATGATGATGATAATGATGATGTCGATGTCGATGATGATGGTGATGATGATGATGATTACAAAAGCAGTGTATTGGGTGAAAGCAAAAGCAAAGACGAGAAAAGCAAGATGTCCTTTCAGACACATGTGCCACTTTGAAGCAGGCTCGGGAGACAAGACAATTTCAACTCCCAAGTGCTCCAGTTGTGGTGTCTCACATGGATCCCAAGGAAATCAGGGCCTCGATGGCGGCTTTCTCTTGAGGGGTCTGCATAGCAGGGTTCACGAACGCCTGGGATGGTGCAGAGGCAGCAGCATGCTTCGCCGGGCCACCGATGTGGATGGGCGAGTGGGCATGGTGCGAGAACGAGGCATCGCTGATGCCCGAAGCGCGACGACTCCAGCTTCCAGTGGGATAGCGTGAGGGATGGTATGGCACGCTGAGGGCTTGGTAGTTGCGCCTAGGTGCACCAGGAGCAGGCAAGGATGCCTTGCGCAGGGCTTCAGGACCAGCTTCCACCCAATCTTCATCCTCAGTCTCCTCATCGAGCTCGCTGGATGAGGTACCGGCGTTGTCGTAGTCATTGTGAGGAGAGTCCCCATCCATAGACATCTTGTCGGCTTCATTCTCCAAAGCATCCATGTCCATGTCAATGTCGGCCTCTTCCTCGATACGGTTGCTGGCCGATGTCCAGCTGCCCCTCGAGTGGGTGTCGTAGTAGCCATGGGCTGGCTTTGGCACCGGCATGTGGACAGCCGAGTCGTTTGCGAAAGAGGCAGCGAAACTCGAACGATCACTCCTGGGAGGAGTCAAATGACATTCTGGGAAGGAGCCGATAGCAGAATCTTTGCCGGAAGGAACGTTGATGACTCGTCCCTCCCAGCGACCCCAACCAGTCTTGCAGAAGATAACACTGCCATCAACGCCGCCACCCTGGCGCCACTCGAGAGCAGAGACAACGATGCGACGAGCCTTGGCGGGAGGGATGCGCGAGAAGCCAGGGACGAGGCGCATCAGCTCGCCCATAACGTAGCGAATGGGACGAGGACCGTTTCCAATCATGATGCCCGGAAGGTGGTGCTTGGCCAGCATCTGGGGCGTGATTGCGGCGGAGGCATCAAGACCAGATAGAGCTCCCTTGCTGAGGGGAGTAGCGCGGTGGTTGTCAACCTCGTGATCTTGCGAATCGTCCATGTCAACGTCAAGCTCTTGCAAAGTGTCCAGGTGCGGTGGCATGGGTTGGGCAAGGTTTGCATTCAAGGCGGGCGAGACGGAGGTTGGAGGCGTAAGGGGGACCTCCGCGTCTTGGTCGGTCGGTAGAGAGTGGTCAACGGGCATGAAGCCGGCGGCAGACTTTCCACGCAGCTGGNCTGAGAGGATGGACTTGTTGGAGCCGGCAGCAGCCATTGAGCCTAGGTTGATTGCAGACATGCTGGCGAGTAGGTCGGTGCAAGACGCGCTTCCCTGAATCGGTCGCAATAAATTAGTCAATCTGTAAAGGCAAATTGCCGACACCGATGTGGACGGAAGAAGGCGTCGCCGCGGCAATTCAAACGTTAAGGCAGTAAGGCAACGAAGCACCAGCAGTAAGCCGAAGCAAGAGCACGGGTAAAGGCAAGCAGGGAGATTTCTGTGGACTATTTGCTAAGGAGGTTTGCGACTCACCTGATCAATAAGGAAGGCGATGTTGGCAAGTGTGCTGTACTGTGCGTACGGTGGCTGTGAGGCGATATCAGGGAGACGGTGCTGTCGGCGGTGCGAACGGTTCGCGCCGGGACAAGGACAGCAAGGTGGAGAAGGCGGTCGAGGTGTATCTTCTCAAGCGCAGAAAGACTGAAGCTTGATCAACAGATCGCGAGATTGAGAAGTGGGAGGTGAGGGCGAAATAGAGGGCGACCAGAGGGGTTGATTTGTAGGCGTGCTGTTGTTGACACAGCTGGTCGGGGGGATGTCGTTGAGGCTAGGGTGGCTAGACGTGTCTATGACAGACAGCGTTGTGTGTGTGGAGATGCAATGGTGATCGCTAACAGGGCCTGGCGCTGTCGCAGTTGTGGGGGGCTTCGCGGTTGTTCGTGGGTTGTTTCGTGCAGCAGTTGTGTCTAATGTGTGGTTGCGATCGAGTCGAGACAGGTGAGGTCGGCCATCATACCTGAGAGCGACAGATAAGTCAGGTGAGGTGAGGTGAGGCGCGGCCAGGCCAGCGGGTGACTCAGGCGGAAGCCGAGGGTATCGCATTACGGGCAATTGGTAAATGACGCGTATCGGTTATCTGAACACGCGCTGCAGTGGGAGGCGAATACCAGTGTTGCCAGGTACGATCGCCCAGCCCTCGCATGTGAGGCCCAGCGGCATCATACACAGCAGACCAGGTCGATAACACTCCGATTCCGGACTCTCCTCCCCCATCTCCATACCTCATACCTACAGTATCCGTCTCCATCTCCATCTCCATCTCCACCCGACTGCTCGCCAGTTATCTTCCACGCATTTCCATCGTGCGGACGGCCAGTCAGCCAACCAGCGGAGAGCGTCGCGACACACGTTTGGCTCCACTGTACATCATACCTCTACTGTACAGCGACACGCGATCCAGCTAGTTCTAGTCTATGGCCGCTCAAACAGCAGCACTGGACGATTGCAGCCGTGTACGGCAAGGAAGCATGGCCAGACCCATCCGACCCGTCCCGCTCCCTCCCGTCCCGCCAGTCAATGACGGAGGACGACGCACGCCCTGGCACCACGCGCTCTCCCAACCCGGACATCCATTCCGCTGATGGAGAATGAGATCCATCTCGTGAGACTACACGCCTTGGAACGCAGCGGATGGCCAGACACCGTGATACATTGGTTGGATCGCCGGCCGTCGTCCTGCCAAGTTTCAAAGGTGGGACGGGTCTCGGCTGCGAGCATACTGATGATGGGCAAGTCTTCCGTCAGCTTATCATTCGCACCACATGCTTATCTAGAGACTCACAGTGAGGCGATGGGCAAGGCTGCCAATGCTCCACCCAATGCGACTCTCCCACCCCCCGCTCCGGCCTGTCAATATCGACACCCACAGCACCTTTCTACTTTGATACGGCAGTTCCCAACGAACTGCTGCCGTTAGATAGCCAGCCGCAAGCAATGCCCTGCTGCTGCTGCTGCTGCACAGCATGATGCTCTGCTTCTGGGGCTGAAGCGTTCTGTCCAATTCAATTTCGTCTATGCGTCTGTCCGTGGGTGGCACTGCATACATATCCCACCAGCTCGTAGTAAGGACACCAGACAACTTGGAAGCAACTGCCGTATCCATCACAATCATGTTCATCCTCATCAGACGAGGTTCCACTCGCTCGGACAGACAGACGGCCAATCTATAGTGGGGAGGGCAGGGAAGTCAACAACAGGTGGTCCTGATCCTCACCCCTCACCCCCTCACGCCTCACGCACACATGCTGTAGGTGTAGGAGGTAGAAGATCCCGTGGGATGCCCGTCATCCGAGAAGCAAGGTGTCAAGCTTGAAGCGGCCAGCCACCTGGTGACGACCCTGTTGCACAGTAGGAGTGTATGACTTGCAGACAGACAACCCTTTCCTTTCGTCCTTTCATCCCGCTCCACATAAGGCTTGGCACACACCGAGCGGTTTCGGCTGGGAAACTGAGTGGCAGACTGTGAGGGTTATCTATTCGTATCGATTTCGTGAGGCAGTGTATTATGGCGCGTTGGTATACAGATTTAGACATATGCACACCTGGGCATCAATGCTTCACAGTTCGGAGAATGTTGGCATGACATTGCCAGTACGTAGTCGCGGTGCCGTGGCCAGGCGACATACCCCACCTCACATCATTCAGCATCAATCACTATGGCGACGAGCAGACCTAGATAGCCAACCTTGACATCACACAACACCACATGCACATGCACACACACACACACACACACACACACACACACACACACACACACACACACACACACACATAGCGAGACAGCTTGATCGTCGTTACAATATCACATTTCCATAGCCATTCAGAGCCCTAAACCCGTCCTAGTCTTTTTTTGTAAATCTACCATCAGGCTCGGCGAGCAAACATGAAGCCGTCTCATCAGTACAGGTTGGAAATCGGCTTTGAAGCAAGCGTTCAAAACAAAAAAGGTCAAGTACGACAAAATCAGGGTTGATATTTTTTGTTCGAGCTGTCTGCCCGGTAGACATGAGGTGCTGGTCAAAGCCCGCTCCAGTGCTCTAATCCAGAGCCGACAGCCAACCCATTCTGCCCCCTTTTGTCTTTGGGGGAAGTAAACCTTGCCGGCCGTCATGTTCGTGATGATCAGGGGCCGGTAGCGAAGATCCGACAGCATCCACAACCTCAACCGGTCCCAGCGCCAGAAAGTCCAACCACAAACAACGCGTTTCATATGCGAAGATGCATCTGTCTAGTAGCCGAGAGCTGCCAGCTGCTCCGTGGTCTTCGATGGCACGCTTGCGCTCTTCTTGGCATCCACAAGCTGCTTCCTCGCGGCCTTCTTGCGCTCGTAGTAGGCAGCGCCCTTGACTTTCCTCCTCTCCTCGAGTCTGTACGTTGATTGTCAGTCATGTTCTCATAACACTCATCCTCAGCCACGCAGGTGGCCGAATGCGAATAACATACCTGGCGACGACATCCTGGTACTTCCAGCCGAACTCGTGGCCCAGTCTGCCGACAGTGCAGTACTTCCTGCCAGGCTTCAACCTCAGCACTCTGAGAGCCTGTGGGACGACCATGCGCTTCTTGTGGTCGTATGGTGGAGGCACACCCTCGAAGGTCTTCAGACGCTCGAGAGCCTTTGCGCCGCGCTCGGTCTTGTGAGGGATCATGCCACGGACAGTGCGCCAGAACATCTTAGCTGGCGCACGGAAGTGCCATGGACCACCGCGGGCAGCGTTGAAACGGGTCTGCTTGCGGAGGAAGGCCTGGTACTTCACTAAATATGGAAAAAGACTTGGTCAGTCGTGCGTTTTAGGCTGGGCTGTGATTTGGGGTGCGAGCGATGTCGAGCATGCATTGGAATCGTCAGGCCGAGGGAGAGAGAAGGAGAGAGACATACGCTTAGCCCTGAAGAACTCGCCGGAAATGTTGAGGGCCTCGCAGCGCACGACTACGATCTTCTGGCCATTGAGAAGTTGCTTGGCCACGATCGAAGCCAGACGTCCGAGAAGGTGGCCCTTTGCATCGATGATGATCTGTTCGTGAGAGGAGACGCATTAGCAAGACGTTCCTCAGAATTTCCTCCACGACCATTCCGCGAAACATCATCCCAACCGCTTCGCCAAAGTGTCATCACTCCCAGAACCCTTCTTTCCTTTTTTTCTGCCCATGCTCTTCAAGACTCTGCGCGGCGGCGGCGGGTGTGCGGATTCAAATGTAAACGTACCACCGGCTCGAAGGAAGACATCTTGACTCCTCTCTGTAGGTGACGCTGCTGTGGTTAGTAGGGTGACGGGCGTCGTCGTTTGGTAGATGTCCTGGAGCTGCCCGTTAGAGTCGAAGTCACCTTGAAGGTCTTCAAAGCCCGAATTGTGGATTTCGAGTGCGCGCCAAGACGTGCGCACCGCTTGCTGCTGAGTTGCTGGTATATATCGGCACGGTTCTCGCATTTTACTGCACGGATTTTCTCTCCCACAACGACGAATTTGACTCCCGCTGTAGTCACGTGACTGAGGTGATCGATTCCTGTTCACGCTGCTTGGAATTTGAACGCAAGGCGCTGTAGGCGGCATCTCCCGTTTCCAGCCGCATCACTTGATGCATGGCTTCGGTGTTTGCCTTGTTGCCTCGTCTCCTCCGTACGGTCTACCTTGTCAGCCATGCTATTTTGCCTTCCGGTTGCTTATAGACTACTTCTGTCATACTCATCACACCGCCCAATGGAGAGGTAGTTGCTGACTACAGACCCTTCAGAGGCAGCCTACGGCATAGCACTTGAAGTTATCACACTACGGCCTGCGAACTGTGACTTTCCTCTCTGCTTCTGCCTTTGCCTCCTCGAACATTCAGGTATGAGATGAAAGGGTGGAAGACAACGAATCAACAATCTTTGACTTCTCCTCCTGTACGGAAGATGAAGCATTGCCAACAATTCAGGACGTCGCTCAAGTGCTCATCAGAGCCACTTCTTTCCAATCTGGGAGCTTGTCATTGACGGGTGAATCAGGCGGTTTCCTGTACTGCTCCCACATCCCATCATATCTCTGAATTGGTTGGCAAATGGTAGATGACGAGGAAAACAGAAGAAGGATTGCCACTGTGGCCTAAGCCCGATGCGAACGCAATCAGGTCTATGAGAGAAATACTTACCTGCACGCGTGCACCAGATTGTCACGTGCAGCTTAACTATTGGCAGTCTTCAGGTGCACAACCTCATGACAGAGCGTTCACGGTCGACTCGCACAGGGTCGATCAGATGCATTGGAGGCCTTCTGGAAATAGATGTGCCCTACGAAGTATCAGAACGTTCGAGGCAAAGGGCCAATATCAACGCCTGACTAGTATGCATCTGTACTAATTAGTGCACTGCAGGAGAAAACCGACAATCACCTCCACATGCACTGCAGAGACAACTGGTGATTGATGGTTCACACAAAACCGAGGTTCGCAGCTACCGCAACGCCCGCGCCACCTGGTACACCACAGGTATCTGCAGGCAATTTTGCCCGCACTTTCTAGTCGTTGGCGTAGATACAGTAGGTATAATGTCCAACGTCCAGTACCGTAACTCGTTCGTAGACGGTGAAGGATGCGGGAGACGTCAGCGACATACGTAGGTAGGTGACGAATCGACTCCTGTCTGAGGGGAGCGTGTCACGACACATTTGCAGCACACTGTGCCCAACATTGGTAGAGATATCAATGTTGACGTTGGTGGTGGCATGTGTGCAGTATTGGTATTATTAGTCTGGCAATCATAGCCTAGCCAAATGAGAGGGTGGTTCGGGTGCGTGCCTTCAGTAAGAGTCAAAGTAACTAGGTATCGCTGACTGGTGGCTGCGAAGCGACCATATTTTGTTGACAGGAATGAGGGCATGCCGCGTCCACACCAATGGAGTCTAAAGAGTGGACACATAATCTTGGGAGCGATGGCCCAAAGTAATGGGGTCACGAACAGGACAAGACGATATATGCAATGAAGATCTTTGCCTACCTACCCACACACGACGAGATGAGAGGTATTTTGTGTAGACGATTGAATGAGGCTCAGTCATCGTCCCGAGAGGGTCCAGATGAGGACCCAATGGGGAAATCGCGGTTAATCGGAAGAGAGATGCCGAAGAGGGTGTGAGCCAAGCAACGGCCATGCGCCGAGTGGCTGCCACCTGCTGCGTGGCTACCAGGCTAGTCAAAGGCTAAACCAGGGCTATGTGCATATACGGTGGCTTGGTCCCTTCTACGGAACTACCGAGAAAGGTAGGCGGGCGGATTGCACTAATCTCTTTGTGGCTGCTCCCTGTTATGGAAAGACAATCACTTACCGTCTTTGGCTGTAAGAGCTTTGTAATCATTGTCTTTCCAGTATGGTATCCTGCCTGGTAATCGCCTTACACCCAGCCGAGATATCTGCCAGTCTATTACAAAGCTCTCGACGTCATGCTAAGCAAATGAGCCAGCCGCCTTTCGACGTCACTCGTCTGCTTGCAAGAAGACGGAAATGCAACACCCGGTAGCTTCTCAATTAGTAACAATAACTTCGGTCGTCCCTTTCCGCGCATGCGGCACACAATCAACAAACCTTGCTTCAATCTCTTGGGAACTCAATAAAAAAGACCGCAACGTATCCTCGTCGACTGCCGAGCCAAGAGTGGAAAGAGACAACGTCGATCCGGGTGATGGACGACACTCCGGCCTGGCAATGTGTGTGTAGGGTGTCCCTTCAGCCCCAAACCAATCCGGTAATAGCCAAGCTGTTCCGTCGCCTATCGGCCTGCGGTATGGAACCCTGTGGAGGTGGGACGCACTGGAATGCTGAGGAAGAAAGGAATACTTTCCGCTTTTGCATGAATCAGTTCTTCGCTTCGCCCGTCCTCCTGGTTCTCATCCCATCCTGTGCAGTAGTGCTGGCCCGTACGATGCTTAGGCTTCCACTATTGCCTGCTGTGCTCATCTCTGATGGGCTCAAGAAGGGAGGATAGAGAGAAGGTGGTGGTGGTGTCCAGGCTGGACAAGTTGGGCCAGTAATGCCGTCATCCGCGGCAGCAGCGTCGCAGAGAATCTGAGTTTATCGCCTACCGACAGGTGGTATACCCTCCCGCTGACAAGGGTAACTAATGTATGGGCACGGTCGAGGGACTTGTGCTGCTGGACGAGCAACAACACGAACTCCGAAGGCCTGGGGAGAAAACGTAGATACAACCAGCCGTGTGTAATGTCGTTAAGATTCCACCTTCGATAGCGTGTCCCCTTGAATCATGTACTGTACCCTATCGTATCGTATCGTACCCAGACAGACTGAACGCCGCGGCGTGTGTAGAGTAACGTCATTTGCCTATGGCCTGTGACCGCTCCCCACACCTGCAGCCGCAGCCCTGCATCAAATGATGAATTGACGGACAGATTGCATTGCCTGCCACACCGTGTCTGCACCCTTTCTCGGCTTCACTCCCATTGATCACGCCCAATCTCGTGACCGAACCTGGGCGGCGTATGTGTGTGTGTGTGTGGACTGTTTGTACAGCCACAGTCACAACCACTGCCACCCATGCGCGGCCAAAGTAGCAGAAGAAAGATCCGGCTCATCCACATTGACATCCACATCCACCTCCAGTCCCACGTCGTCATCCACAACCCCATCCCGTCCCAGCCTATGACCATCCCTACCCAACCCTACCCTACCCTGCTTTAGCCATCCCCATCCCAGACAAGACGACACCAAACCCAGATTACAACACCCGCCACAGTCTAAGCCCTGTCATTGACCGTGTGCCTCTCTCCATCTGTCCTGGCATTGTTTCCTAGCCAAGACGCATCTGGTCGCCCGCCCAAGATTTTCCCGACTGCATTGCAACCAACTTTCCACAATACCCTTCCCATCCACCCAATCGCCCTGCCTTTCCAGACTGCACTGCCCTCGACGCTTTGAATCGGCTCTCTTACATTAATGTTGCTCTCTCTCTTTTAATGTGTCGTCCTGCTCCCTAGCTCTGAGAGTTAGATTGCGCTTGTCCACCGTCAGCTGGCTGCGTGGGATGTTCTCAATTCGTCAATCTGCAAATCCTCGACAGGTTCCCACCAACACGCCCGTCCCGATCTGCTTGTCGACCTCCTGTCCCTGGAAGGACATTGTGCCACAGCACCTCTCATTTTGGCCTCTAAGCCGCGCTGGCCGCGATGAATGATAATTCCCCAGACGAATATGAAGGGGCCGTGGGGAGCGGCGATGACGTCGACTCCCAGGACGAATCGCTCATCAAGAACGAATCCTCCACCACCTCGCCATCGAACCTCTCCAATGCTGCAGCCGGCAAGCCCAACTCGGCCAGACCGGCCAGCCACCTCCAGAAACGGCGCAGGGTAACACGGGCTTGCGACGAGTGCAGGCGGAAGAAGATCAAGGTATGTTTCGGGGCAAACACGACCGAGTCATTCATTCTTCACCCTACCTAAGCTGATTCTTGGCAGTGTGATGGCAAGCAACCCTGCACCCATTGCACGGTCTATAGTTACGGTTGGTGTTGAACCGCAGTCTTTCCTGTCATCTGTCCTACAGCGACTGACCTCGACTTTAGAGTGTACCTATGACCAGCCCTCCAACCGCCGACGCAACCCGGCACCGCAATATGTCGAGAACCTCGAACATAGAGTCCACAGGGCAGAGACCTTGTTGCACATCCTGATCCCTAACCTCGACCTGAACGATCCAGGCATCGATGCNGCCGTCCAGCAGGGCTGGATCCCTGGCGCACCGGGTAAGGGAAATCCTGGTGCCGCCACCGCCACCGCTGGGCCCTCGTCTTCCTCGGCCACTACAGACTCCGACGTGACAGAGACCAGAGGCCGACCCTTGCCTCCACCGCGCGAGCAGAACAAGTCCGATACCAACCTGGAGTCGATGGTCCGCGCTGTCGCCAACATGGAGATGGATGAGCAGGGAAATTGGGATTACCACGGTCACTCCTCTGGCTTCGCCTTTGTCCGTAGGATGCGTGATCAACTGGGCGATGTGCTTGGTCCAGATCCTGCCTCCATAAACTTTCCCCACGGTCGCCCCATTTCCAATGTATTCGATTCTCCACGCTCGCTTACCGAACATAATGCCGATTCGCCCGGTCATAACGTCGACCTACCACCCAAGGACGTCGCGAAAGAGTTCTGCCGCAACGCTGTCAACGACGCGGCCGCTCTCCTGCGCATCCTCCATAAACCGTCTTATTGGGCCATGATCGATCGCATCTACTCCATGCCTTCCGATCAGTACACGAACGAGGAGAACCGCTTTCTGCCCGTCTTCTACAGCTCGATGGCTCTGGGCACGCTGTTCAGCACGGAAGGTCAGCGACTGGATCGCGACGGGTATGAAAATGCGATCCAGAAGGGTTTTGAGTACTTCCGTCATTCGCGGCAATTGATGGACATTGCTGATGTCCGAGATCTGCCATCTCTCCAAGCCGTGATCTTCATGATCTTATTCCTACAGTCGTCAGCCAAGATGTCACAGTGCTATGCTTATGTAGGTGTTGCTCTGCGTTCCGCTCTACGCATGGGTCTGCACCGTTCTTTCGACGGCAACTTCAATCCCATCGAGGCAGAGCTGCGGAAGAGACTCTTCTGGACCGTTCGCAAGATGGATATCTATGTTGGTGCTCTGCTGGGTTTGCCGCAGACCCTCAGTGACGACGACATTGACCAGGATTTCCCTGCAGAGGTGGATGACGAATACTTGACTCTGAATGCCATCTTGCCAATGCCGCCCAACACGGTATCGCTCATGACTGCTTTCAACGCCCACACGCGTCTGGTGCAGATATTGCAGAAGGTAGTGCGCAAGATCTATCCGATCAAGGTGCAGAGTCAACAAGGCTTCCCAGACAAGTCTTACACGGTACCTTTCTCGGCCATTCGTGAAATCGAGAGCGATCTTGAAACTTGGAAGAAAACACTCCCACCAATCTTGAATCCGTGTCCGGCACCGGACAGATATGCAAGAGTGCAGCAGCTGCTTCGTTTAGCATACGCCCATACGCAAGTCATGTTGTATCGACCCTTCCTGCATTTCGTCGCTGCAGAGAAAAGACCCGATCTGGTGGATCAGAGGGCATATGCATGTGCAGCATCTTACGTCAACGTGTCGAGGAATATCATACATATCACGGCCCAGATGAAGCAGAAAGGCCTGTTGAACGGCGCCTACTGGTTCGTCATATATACAGCTTTCTTTTCCATTCTTTCTTTGGTCTACTTCGCAGCCGAGAATCCAGACAATAGCGCCACGGAGGGTGTGATTAAGGATGCCTTGGAAGGTCGGAACGTTCTAGCAGCTCTTTCGAAGCAGAGCCTCGCTGCCGATCGATGTAGCACAACCCTGGGAACTGTTTTTAGCCGCTTGCCAGAATGGCTCCGCAATGGAAAGCCCAATCCTGCAGTGTCCAAGAAGCGGCAGCACGAGAGCCAACCAAAACGGCACAGCGCCGTTTTCACTCCCCAAGCCAGTCGCAGCCACCCGGATGTCTCCACTCCCTCGGCTGGAAAAGATTCCCCCAACGGACTCCAGAAGCGCTCGAGCACGTTCCCTCAGAATTCCACACGTCTGTCTGGGGTCTTGGATTCGCCAGCTGACAGCTCCCCATGGGCCTCCTCCGGCACATCCTCCTTCGGTCACCACTCGCCGTCTGCGAGTGGACTCGAGAACGGTGGACTCCAACACACCCATTCGACAACCAGCAGTTCGCTGCCTTCCACCACTGGCATGCAGTCGTTCCAGATGGGGTCGAACTTCTGCACTCCTGGCCTGCAAGCCTTCTCTGCTGGCATCTTCCCCCCNACTGATGAGCCTTTCAATTACCCGCAACAGCCTTTGACGACTTTCGAGAACAACCAGCAGTTCGCCAAGACCAACCCATACATAGAGCAGGCCTTTAGTGACGGTACCGGATCTACGTCCTTGGGTGTATCGCCCAGTGCAAGATCGCCGTTCGTTGAAGAGAACATGGAGGCTCAGTTCTTTCCCCTGCCGCCTTATCTCGAGCAGGGTCCAGGCATTCAACATCAGCAGCACCAGCAGCAGCAACAACAACAACACCAAGACCGATCGCAATCACAGCAAGGTATGCGCATACCTACATCTGCCATGAGCTTCACCCAAGGTCCACAGATGACCAGTAGTGCGATGGATCCCATCACCATGGCAGGCGGCGGTCCTTGGCCGAACGCCCAGCCAATACTCGGTCAGGACATGTCAAACATAAACATTCAGGACCTCTTCGGTGGGAACGAATGGAATCCTCTTTTCGGTCCGAACGCTTTTCGTTGATGAGAAACAAGCTCCACCACCCTTTCCAACCCCACGCTGTCTGACGTTGACTTTCCTCATACTCTCGCATAGCTTCTCTCTCTTTTTCTTTCTTAACAGACACCAGGACCATGCAGGCAGGCCATCACGATCTTTCATGATAGGGTGAGAAAGGCCCAATGCGGGTTAAACTTGCTCCTTCCAATGATGTCGCCCTTTGAAAGGGCAGCGAACGATACCCATGTTTAGTCTTTGGCTGGTGTGGCTTTCGTCTCGCTTTCAATGACAGTAGGGCCGGACACATCCTACGTGACGAATGAGTAGCGGTAGATGGTCTCCATACTGCTCCATAATAGTTATCATGCATATTTTCTGCTGCACTAAACAACCATGAGGATGGATTGGAAAGATGGATAGAGGAGCTCGACCCGATTAATCATATCAAAACAAAGCATTACCTCTCTCACCTCCGTCCGTTCCCCCTTCACTTCCAGACATGCTCGATTCGGTGGAGATCTTCCATCTTCCTTCGACTCGGCACCTCGGAGCGTGTACCTGATTCCTAGTTAGAGCGGCTGCAATGCCGGTATGTCAGCCAGCCAAGCAGACATCAGGCCACACACCGTTCTCCAGTCCCTTCAGACTGAATGACACTTCTCAGAATGGTCCGACGTCAGGAAACCCTATTGCCAGATGCGCTAGAGGTGTATGCAGTTGTCGGCATTACTTTCGCAACAAATGACGCAGTCTAGTCTTGATCCATTCTGAACTGTCCGCCTTCCTGCAGCACTGTCTAACATTGGCATTCCCCCGACAGGTGAAGTCTGCACTCTGCCAAGCAGAGCTCGCTGAATCCTTCATCATCGGAGCGGCGAGAGCTGGAAGCTCTGCCCCCTCATGCAGTCCAGTCGTCATGCAACGCCCAGGCATAGCAGAGCATGGCAAGGCATGGCATGCCCTGACGGCCAGGGCCGAGAGAAATCGCTCTGATGCTCGCCGGATTTCCAAGCATGAGACGTCGGCGAGAAGTCGGCCATCTGTCGCTGAAACTCACGCTCACGCTCACGCTCACGCTCACGCTCCTCACCCCCTTTACCCCTCCTCCCCCAGTGCCCGGGCAACGCTCCCGTCGAATTCGGGGGTGAGAAGGAAGATTTGGGGAAGGATCGGACCATTCCACAATCGAGCCCATTCCCCGCACTGGCGCAGTACCGCCTACTGTCTTGGGCAAGATGGCAAGTAGGGTGAGACGGGGGGTGTGGAGGCGGGTGTGGATCGCTCACCCAACCTGTGGGTCTTTGGACTCCATACCTGCCGGCATAGGGCCGACGTAGTCTACCAATTCTCGATCATCATCATATTCCTACAGTAGGAGTTTGCTAGGTACAGTATGCCATGCACGGGTCTGTTGATCGTACCTCTCGCATACGATTGTCGTCCAGCAATCCTTCCTCTGGAGCCTCTGGAGGGGTCCCACGCTGTAGCGGATTGACATCACTGTCGCCTGTTCCTCGTCCGACGACGTCGGCTCCTGCATCGCTGGCGCATTGGCCGTTGGCCGCATCGGCTCGAGAATCGTTTGCTAACATGCGAACCTTCTGGATTACCTCCGTTCGCTCTTCTTGGCCAAGAGGCTATGCGAATCCTTGCAGCCAGCATGCAGGATGCAAAATCCTACTCTGGTAGGAGGAACGTCAATGCTCGAGCTTCAAGCTTTCGAGCATGCAGCTTTGGCAGCGACCTGCTAACGTACCTCGCTGACCAAATGGGTCGAGACGTACTCATGATCGCTTCGCTCGAGGAAAGATTGAAAAGGGCGCATTGGAAGCCCAAGTAGTCGTCTCGAATGGATCTTCCATCCCTCGTCTCTGCTCTTGGACCACGCCAATACAGAGAAGATGAGACTTGCGACTTCCGTTGCCGGAGCGCTGTCAGGGCTTGCGGGCCTTGCTGCAGGTCAGTTCCGTCCATTGAGCCGCACAATTTGCGCTTCCAAGCATTGGATCTCCGGACCTGTCACCTAACCTTCGTCTTCCTTGCAGCTCAATCAACAACAACTCCCTACCCGACGAGGATCCTCCCCACCCTCCAGCCTCAGGTCAATGCCGCCCCAAGCTTGACACCAACCATCCACGACCCGACTGCCCCTGACCCCCAGGCCTGCCCTGGTTACAAGGCGTCGAGCGTTGATGAGTCGGCTTCCGGCTTCACTGCTGATCTGACTCTGGCCGGCGCACACTGCCAGGCTTTCGGCAATGACATTGATGATCTCAAGCTCGAGGTTCAATACCAGACCAAGGAGCGTTTGAGCCTGAGGATTTACCCAGCCTACCTGTCCGAGAGCAACACCACTGAGTACCTGCTCAACACCGATGTTGTCCCTCAGCCTGCATGGGATGGCAGCACCACCAAGGCCTCCAGCGATCTGGAGCTGACCTGGGTCAACGAGCCCAGCTTCCAGTTCAAGGTCAACCGTGTGTCCACTGGTGAGGAGCTTTTCTCTACCTATGGCACTGTCATTGTGTTCGAGGATCAGTTCCTTGAGGTCAAGACCAGCATGGTCAAGGTGCGTCCAGGTGTATTGCACTCCCTTTGCTCGTTTTTGCGGTGCGCTAACTTGAGCTGCGTCACAGGACTACAACGTTTATGGTCTGACTGAGAACACCCACGACTTCCTGCTCGGAAACAACTACACCCAGGTCTTCTACAACGTCGATGCTGGAAACACTGTCGATTACAACGCCTACGGCACTCACCCATTCTACCAAGAGACTAGGTATGCTGCTGATGGCAACAAGACCACTGCCCACGGTGTCTACGCTCGCAATGGTAGGTCTCCATCTGAGGAAAGAGCTTCATAGAGATCATTCACTGACAGCTACAAAAGCGCACGGCCAGGAGTGGCTTCTGAGAGACGAGTCCATCACCTACCGAACCATCGGTGGCTCGATTGACCTCTACTTCCTCAGTGGTCAAAACGAGGATGGCACCTCAGGTGCTTTGACCACTATCAGCCAGTACCAGAAGGGCTGCTCCGGCCTCCCTAAGATGGAGATGTACTGGACTCACGGCTTCCACCAAATGCGTTGGGGTTACGAGAACATCTCCGTCGTTAAGGACGTTGTTGACACCTACCGCGCTTTCAACATTCCAATGGAAGTCCTCTGGAACGATCTCGACATCTACGATCTCTACCGTGACTTCTACAACAATGAGGTTACATACCCAGCTGTGGAGTTCGCTGAGTTCATCGAGAGCCTGCACGCCAACGGACAATACTACGTTCCTATTGTCGACAGCAACATCTACGTTCCAAACCCTTCGAACGAGAGCGACCCTTACCCTACTTGGGAGTTGGGTTACGAAGCTGGCATCTGGATCAAGGACCCAACCACTGGTGGTCCATTCTATGGATCCAACTGGCCAGGTTTCAGGTATGTGCTGGAGTGAAAGTGATCCCCCTCGAGCCGCTCGTAGCTAATGATGCCTTATAGTACTTGGGCCGATTGGCTTCTCCCAGCCTCGCAGGCATGGTGGACTAACCAGACTCTCACCTGGCACGGTATCACTCCCTTCGATGGTATCTGGATTGATCTGAGCGAGGCTGGATCTTTCTGCTCAAGCTCATGTGGTTACGACAACCTGGACATGAACCCTGCCCACCCGCCATTCCTTCTGCCAGGTGACCCTGGTCAGGCTGAGTACAGGTACCCAGAGGGCTTCAACATCACCAACGCGACTGAGGCAGCCTCTGCCAGTTCCGCCGCCGCCGCTCAGGAGACCTACAACTCTCTCCACCCGGTTCTTATCCCTGCCACGACCACCACTCAGGGCAGGACCGAGCCAACTCCCGGTGTCAGGAACCTGAACTACCCACCTTACGTCATCAACCACGTCCTTGCTGGCCACGCTTTGCCAAAGGGTGCCATCACCCCTAACGCTACTCACAACGATGCGTCCAACACCACCGAGTATGCTATGCACAACCTTTTCGGATTGCAGATCTCGAATGCCACCTACCACGCCCTGTTGGAGATTTTCCCTGGCAGGCGTCCATTCACCATTGGCCGTAGCACCTTCGTTGGTACTGGCCGTGTCGCTGGTCACTGGGGAGGTGAGAACATTCCGCCCGCGCCAGTGTATTTGTTCATCCTGTATACTGACGAGTCTTAGGTGACAACACCTCCACCTGGGGCAGCATGTTCCTGTCCATCTCTCAGGCTTTGACCCACATGATGGCTGGTATTCCCATGTTCGGCCCAGACACTTGCGGTTTCGCCGGTAACACTGATTACGATCTCTGCTCTCGATGTGAGTCCTGCCTACAAAGGCAAAGTCCCAATCGCGAATCTAACTTACTGACCTCGTCGCAGGGATGTCGTTGAGCGCTTTCTACCCTATGTACCGTAACCACAACATCAAGGCTGCCATTGGACAGGAAGCCTACCGCTGGGAGTCGACTGCTTCTGCGGCACGTAACGCCATGAGCATCCGCTACAGCATGCTCACTTACCTCTACACCCTGATGTACTACGCCCACAGCGAAGGTCTGGCTGTTGTGCGTGCCCTGGCTTGGGAGTTCCCAGAGGACTACTCGCTCCGTGGCACCTACGCTCAGTTCATGCTGGGTCCTAGCATTCTCGTGACCCCTGTTCTCGAGCCTAACGTCGACTACGTCAAGGGTGTCTTCCCTGGTATCCAGAAGGGCACCAGATGGTTTGACTGGTACACCCTGGCCGAGGTTGATGTGCCAGCTGGTGAGAACGTTACCTTGTCGGCACCAATCGACTACATCAACGTCCACGTCCGTGGTGGTAGCGTGCTGCCACTCCAAGAGCCAAAGTACACCACTGGTGAGACCAAGAACGCCTCTTACAACGTGCTCATTGCTCCAGACGTCAACGGCGCCGCCACTGGTACTCTGTACCTTGACGACGGCTTCAGCCTCGAGCCAGAAGAGACCAAGATTGTCGATGTAAGTTTATGACTGATTCAGAAAGAAAGAGAACCAAAGCTAACAACCCGATGAAGTTCTCCTACGCAGACAGCTGCCTCACAGCCACCACCACTGGCAGCTTCTCCGCCGTCGGCCAGCTGGCCAACGTTACCGTCGCCGGTATCTCTGCCGCCCCATCTGGCGTCAGCATCACCATCGATGGCAAGGACTGCTCTTCCGCCTCCCTGAGCTACTCCGGCACCACCGTCTCGGTCTCTGGCATCGAGTCCTGCACCACCGCCCCAGCCTGGGAGAGCACCTTCAAGCTCTGCCTTAGCAGCAGCGGCGCCGGCAGTGGCCACCCACCTCACGGCCCACCTCACGGCCCACCAGCCCACCACCCACCTCACTGGGGCCCTCCAGGCTTCGGCGCCCCAGGCGGTCCTGGCGGCCCAGGTGGATTCCACCACGGTGGTCCTCCTTTTTAAGTCTGTCTGACAACCAGAAAAGTTACAGGCTAGGGCCTGATTGAACATATTGTCCATAGCTCCGATGTGGCACCGTCTTCCATGGCGGCCAAGCCTGTACATAACTGAACAAACCAATCACTTTTGGGATAGACAATTTTGTTGGCACAGAATCGTGAGCTCTTTGCTAAGTATGTGACTATGGATTAGACCTGTAGAATGAACCAAGCCCAGACGGCATGTATTGAGCTGGGCTGAAAACCATGCTTTGAATCTTTATATAGACCACCAATGTCGCCTGGCAACATATTGCAAGCGTGCCAGAATACGACGAAGCCAAAAGCGGAAAGTGCGGTCCCGAAGTTGGAACCTCAGGTTACAAGACGCCATGGATGTAGGAAACTAGTAGTGTTACAATCCCAATCTGATGCAAAAGCGTCCCTCAACTCTACACCTCTGAGTTTTGCACCTCGCTATAAGGGTTACCTACAGCAAATCGTATCAGCATCGTCCGTCGATCGAATCATGTCAGCCCCACAGAGGGTTCAGTTAAAGCGACGCTGGGACGAACTACCGCCGGATTCACTCATCGTCCAGCAGGAGCAACAGCCTCAGGCCAAGCGAATCGCCACGAGCAAGCTCCATGAAACCTCACGATATATCCGCCAGACCCCTTCACTCCCATCGTCCAAAGGCTGGCCCTCGACAACCTCCCCACAGCAGCAGCCGCAGCCGCAGTCGCAGCATCCATATGGAGCAGATGTCAGCACCGAGCGCTCAAGCGAAGCAGACCAGAAGCTTTTGGAGGAGCTGAGAGACTACGTCCAGGACGGCAAACCAGCGCCTGGACATTCATCTCAAGGCCAGTCTGCGTCCTCAATTCCACCCCAACGCCGTACGTTCCACCTCAAGAGACCTGCGTCCGGAACAGAGAATGAGGGCGGGAAGAAGAGACGGGTAGGCGCAGAAGGGCGAGGGGGAGGAATTGCAGTGTTCGTCGAGGCTAGACGGAATGCCAGAGGCTCGGTTTCTGGGTTTGCTGGCATTGGGCAGCGAGACGGTGGTGTCAACGGCGGCGGTGCTGATGCTGCTCTGGGGTCGGTAGAGAGAGCCCAGAAGCGGCCTGGGAGAGGAGGGAGAGTCCAGGGAGGTGGTGCTGCCGCCGCCGCCAAAGCTGCTACCGCCGGCCAAGCTCAGGACCAGGGTAGAATTCAAGACCTGGCCAGCAACCTGCACGAGTTCGCACTGGATGCTCTTGCTCGCGAGCCGAAGAAGGAGCGGGTCATTGCTGTGCCGAAACTGTCACCGGGTAGGAGTAAAGCATTACATCAGTCACGCACGGCTGGGGGTGTAGGGAGAGGGACCAGTGCCACACCACCTGCGAATGTAGCGGAGCCGAAGGAGGAGCCAGCCGCGGACGATGCTATGGACGTCGATACTGCCGTCGCCGGCCCAACAGAGGAAGATGACGAGTCGATGTACGTCTACGACACGTACTACCTTGTGCCCAACGATAGCAATGGCGAGGGTGCCGGCATGCGAACGATAACAACGGCACTGCACGAACACGAGTTGGGTAATGTGGGATACCTGGTGATCACGGGCGAGGACCAGCCGTTGTGGGAGACGTATATAAACGAGGCTGACGAGGCTGAGGAGCGAGGGGACTACAATAGCGACGAGGACGACGAAAATGCAGAGGACTACTACGGCGCAGACTACCCAGAGGACGAGATGGAGTCGGATGACGAGTTTGGCAGAGGCGCGTACGGCTACAGAGCCGGTGCTGGCAGTGATGACGAGCAGTGGGCAGAGGACGGTGAAGAGCCGAGCTGGAGCGACCAGGAGGAGTTAAGAATGCGGAATCCGTTTGCGCAGCCGGTCAAGGGCAGACTGGCCAAATATCTCAACGGCGGTAGGGATGGTTCGGACAGCGACGGCGAATGATGGTGTTGACATTTGATTCGCGTGACGTTATAAGAATGGCAGTTCATCCCCCCNTTCACTGGCTTGGAGGTAGCAGTGATGAGTGAAGCTCAGACGAGTGCCCTTCGATATATTCCCAACCCTTGTAAGCAAGTTCAGTTCAGTCCCAAGATCCCAATCTTTAACACCTGACACGCCGTGCTAATATAAAGCTGCATTTCCCTCTTGACGTCCAATTTGAAAAAGGTAGCTTATGAAGCTTTTACGTATGCTGTGCGAAATGGTTAGAAATAAGCCAGACGATGTGATGACTCGCTCAGAGAATTGATCGAACTTACTCGCATCGATCTTGGAGATCTGTGGCAGACTCAATCTGACCTTGTTCCTATACAGGACAGCGTTCTGCCGTTGTAACGGGTTGCCTTCGAGGTATATCTCTTCGAGATGCTGCTTGTCTTTCAAAGCCCTCTCAACTTCTCTGAAATCATCGATCTCGCAGTTCGACGCCCAGACGTTCTCCAGTAGGCTTAAGCCTTCAATCCCAGCCAAGGAAGAAATCGGATTCGACTGGAAATCTAGGATCTCCAATTTCGTGTTTTGTTTCAGTGGTTCGAGGGAAGGAATCTTGTTATCGCTCACGTATAGCTCGGTCAAATTTGGCATGGTCTCTACCCCATCGAGAGAAGTTAACCGGTTCGCTTGGATACTGAGTGTTCGAAGATTACTCAGATGGCCGAGCCCTTTGAGTTCCGTGATCCTGTTTTGACCAAGCCAGAGCTGCTCTAACTTGACCAAATTATCCAATCCGTCAATCTCTTTGATCCTGTTCGCGCCTAATTCCAGGTACGTCAGCTCTGTCAGCTCGTCAAGACCTTCGATTTTCGATAACCGGTTCTGAACGAAGTAGACATGCGTGAGCTTCTTGAGGTTTTGGAGGTGTTTGATGTGTTTGAGCTTGTTGTAGCTGAGATCCAGGCTCTGTAGATTTGCGAAATCTTCCAGCCCATCAATGTGCTTTATAAGGTTGTCGTACAGCTCCAACTCCTCGAGGGTAGAGTGTAGCTCAGCGGGTAATTCGATCTTGGTGATGCTGTTCTGCCTGAGGCCCAGTTTCCGGAGGTTCTTGAATCGATCGAGTCGTAGGGCCGGTATTGAAGATATCCGAGAGTGTTGGAGATCGATCTCCTACTTTCCCCTTGTCAGCCTGATTGCTCCCATGGTCTGAATCGGACAGGCATCTCTGCCAGTGTCGGTCGCACGTGCCTCTATTTCTGGATCTTCATTATCGAGCAGATCATCGTCAGCAGCAATTTCCTGTACGGGCGGCGCGTCGTCGTCGGAATAGTCAGGATCTGTCAGGGCCTCTGGATTGACGAGAGTCGCTTGCTTGTTGACGCGAAGCTTGCCATCCCAACCACTGCGGTTGCTCGTTGGTGATGAAGGTGCGGATGTGCCATTCACGGGCTTTGCTTGCGGGTCCACGCTTTCAGGCATGGTGGCGAAGGTGTTTGATGGGTAGACTGAGTAGCAGGAGGTAAGTGTATAATCAAGAGTATTACAATTTAAAGCTGGCACATCATTCTGCCGAGGGCCGTTGTACAGGAAGCAACTCCTGTGCCTCAGGCGTCAAGGCCTGTTTAATGTGGCGGTGCGGGGTGTGCCATCAGTAATCTTGAGCACGACGATCTTATCAGCACAGAGACACGGCTATCGATAAGTCTGATCGCTCTGTTTACTTACCACCTGGAGGCTAGGTTTATGCTTGCTGGTTGATCTATGGATGTTCATGACATGCACCACAGCTGGGTCCTGTTGATGGCATTGGCGAGATCATGCTTCTACATCAGAGAATGACCATTGATATGTAAAAGAGCTACCTATCAAACGGCGACGATGCCGATATCCTATAATGGTATTGTCATGGGTTCTGTTTGAAGGCGTCCTGAGACATCTTCAGTTTCACCCGTGCAAAGATATTTGATCCACGAGCAACGATGCAACGTCATCTAGAGGTACAGAAAATTCTTCAATATTCGTAATAGCCTTGAAATTTCTAAATGCAAGCTTCATTCCATGCTTTCCGCTCCCTTTGCGAAGTCATCACAGGTTGATACGAACCCCCATGACTTGGCGCCATTATATTCGACAGCTTGCTTTGCAAAATCAGGACTGGTGGTACCGCAGCCATCGCTTAAAAGTACACAGTCATAGCCTTTGTTGAAACCATCTGTGAGAGTTCCGCTCACGCATTGGTCTGTATTGACACCAGCAAACAACAATGTCCTGATTCCCTGCCGATCGAAGAACTCTGATGCGAGGGTAGAGGGTCCCCACAGGCCGCTCATGCGGTCCTTGTGAATCCACACATCAGGCTTCCGGTCCAATTTGCTGCCCTGTCTCCAGAGGTCGTCCAAAGGAGCGTAGAGGGCTGCATTCCATTGGTCACGCATCAGGAGACGCCCTGCCTGTATCTTCTCACCAGTTTGAGGGTCTTCAATGGTGCCACAATCATTTCCAACGCCCTTGTAGATTCTCGCATCCTTACCGCTTGCCACCAGTTGGCTGTCGGCTGTCTCGCTTTCAGAGTAAGTCTGGAAACCAAAAGCCTTCTTCACGCTCGGAGGCATAGTCCGTACATCGTCCTCCGTCAAGCCCCAGTTCAACCAGACCACCTGTACACCAGCCTTCCTCGCGGCTGGGATGGCGGATTCCGCGAGCCTGTCACTTGCCTTGTGCCCGGCACCACCTGCCTTACGGCCGAAGGCTGGCGACAAGAAGAAGTTCTGCATGTCGATGATCACCAGCGCCGTCTTCGAGGGATCGATTGTGATGCGGGTGCTTGTCGTGTCCATGGAGAGCCGTGGTCGTAGAAACGGGCCTGTTGGTGTGGCCGGATGTGTGAGATCATATCCATGATGTGAAGAGTACAACCAGAAGTTTTCCTCATCCCCAATGACAGCTTTACGTTCGGGTTTGCTTTGGTCCAAGATCTCAGCCATTGTTTTATGTCGGCCAGCGATAACCTGAAGCGACATATAGGATGTCTTGACGATCACCTCATAAGCTGTGCTCTGTATCTCTGCTAATAGGAAGAGTAGATTTGTCGCTAGGATAACCGTCAAAGGGTTCTATCACCTTTTAGAATGACTGCTAGGAAGTGTTGTGTCTATATGAGAGCCCTTTGTATTGGAAAGATGTGGCGTTATCGTCGAGATAGGCAAGGCGACCCCTAAACTTGGCACTTAGTGGTGATCAAACAATACTGCATAGTAAATCCCAATACATGAAGTCAAATAGGGTGCTCTTGTTCTAGTGTTTCCGTTAAAACAAGCATAGGAATAATGTAAGTCGTGCACCTGCCTAAAGGAGATAGCTTAGGTGGTTGAGTATGACGTGGGTCAACTGGATATAATCCAATAGCTGCAGACAACGCAGATATGCAGCACAGTAATGGTCTGCAAGTACAGACCGATTTTCAGAATTCTGGTTTTGCGGCAGAGCAAAAACTCGGTCATCCTCATGGTGGTGCTGTTCATGATCATGAATGGCTGGCCTGCTCAGAAGCTAGCTAGAGGATTTAAGAGTACAATGATTTCAATCCTTGAGCTCAACCTCCCTTCTCGCACTTGAATCCAACAAGCAAACCCCTTCATCTGTGCCGAATACCCTCAGCTTATTACCGTAAACATGCCAGAAGTCGCTTTGAAATTGTGGAACACCTCCTTCGATGAAAGCGTCCGAAGCCTCATCGCTGGTGTTTCCGTCCACAGTGGTACCAATAACCTGTTCGCCACCAGTATATGCTATTTGCTTACCATTTGAAGGGTGGGGTTTGTGCCCTTCATCATCAATGCTTGCATTTTTAACAGCCTCGACAATCTCGTCTCTTGATCCGTTGTGCGTTGAGCTATTGTGGTCGTCGTTCAAAGCAACCGGTAGCTGGACACCTCCTTCGCCAGATTCGTCAGTGTCAATATCGATATAAGCGCCTTCTGACTCCAGCTTGCTGCTCAGCCTGACGGCTACCTGGGCCGTCAAGTAGCTGTCATAACCGGCTTCGTGGAGCAGTTCGACTCCCTCTGCGTACTTTTCGTGGGCTGCATCAAGCTCCAGTGGAGGCGTGGCTCTTTTCTTTAGGGCATCGCTGATCTCCTCCAATGATGAAGCAGGATTGATGTCTCCGCAGTTATGGGTCGCCATATATTTGGTGTCTACGATCGTAGGCCAGAGCTGGTGTAGTTTCTCGGCAAACTCCTCGACCGTTGGAGGTAAGTCGTCGATGAAGTGCTTATAGATATACACAAGATCGAGAAAGCAGTTATGTCCCACGATCACTCTCGGCCTCTTGGTGATTCGTGACTGGGCGTACGCCAACGTGGCCTTGGACTCATCCAAGTCTACGAAGACCGATCTGCCNGTCTCGGGATCTCGGGCGCAATCCATCAGATCGATGCCGGAAAGGTCACCTCCCAGAAGCGCTTCTATAATCCACCCAAAACCTTTCTGTCGGTTCAGTTTCGCCTCAAGCACCTGCTTCCTCTCTGCTGCTATCCTATCTTCACGTTGCTGGTTGAAGCGTACGATCTGGATGAAATTGCGACGGCTTATGGTGGTAAGGTTTGGAAACTCGGCTCTGACCAGCTGGTGAACCAATCGCTTCTTAAAACGACTCATTTCCGCAGGAGCGACGCCGGGCGGAACATCCTCACTTATGTTGACGTATTCCGGTGCGTTATGTCTTTTGTCGTTCAACCAGGAACTAATCGTTTTGCGGGTCTTGGCTAGGAAGGCCAACATCTCGACGTCGGATGCCTTGATGTGAATGTCCGCAATGTCGTTCTTGTCGTTGCGTTTCTCATACTTTTCCCGAGCAATGCGAGCTTCTGGTCGTGACATGTATGGGACGCCGTCCGTGAAAGGCTTGGCCATATTGAATCCTGTTTTCAAGAGGAACTCCACCGCGCCGGATTGATAGCTGAAGATCCTCTCGATATCGATGCCTTTCTCCTCGATGATGGGGTTGATGCAGAAATTGTAGGGTTTCAACAAGTATTTGCCAGACTCAACATCCTGAATGACGCATGTCAGACCGATCTGTAGGATCTCATACCGCTCGGCGGCTTGCTTTGTTTCAGCATAGCGTTCCTGCAATGATGGCCGTCCAGGTCCTTTCCCGCCACCACCAGGTGATTTACTGCACACGCCAGACAGCTCAAGGTCGAAGGTAACAAAATGGGCGTTACTGATGTCCTTGAGAATGCCCAAGAGTAGCGGATAGAAGGAGATTTTGTCGACATCCATATTGAATCCTTTACGTGGGGCCGTATCTGTGTTGCTCTGCTTGAATGAATATGGGTCTTCTGATACGAAAGTGGATGATAGTACATACTTTTAAGAAGCTACGTAAAGTCTCAAGCCATGATCCAGGGAATGAGCGAGCAGTAAGGTCCGTAAAGTAGCGTTCCTGCGTCGAACTAAATTGTCCCCAATGAAGATGTTGTACTGGCAGTTGCGAAGCAACCAATAATGACTTGTCGTTCGTAGAGCGCACTCGAAGTCACGACGACGGCAATGTTTGGAGGATGAAGCAAGGCTTTATCATGTGTCTCTGCATTGCGCACGAGAGCAAATCGACAGACGTTTTGGTCAGAACGCTCGACGATCAGGTGTGCGTGCGAAAAATGATGAGGCAAACGACAAACACAATTAAACGTTGACCATCACCACTGACATCAATACCTCCTGCTCCAGTCTAAAGCCTGCATGCAATTATTTAATTACGTCGCGGCTGTCGCTTTCTTCGTCCTAGCGCCGTATGAACCTCGGCTGCTTCCTGCCACCGGACTTCTCTATCTACAGGTATCTACGGACCTGGCGATCAACGCTTGCGAGGCCTTGATATCATTCTTCCATTGCCACCTTGTTGTTCACAGGCTGCACGTGTGACCCTCATCACCGTCACTATTCGCCAAGCTAACATTCCAGTTCTCCGGCGAGATGTCGCATGCTGCCACCACCACGGTGGAGCAGGAGCTGAACGATTCGCAATACCTCTCGAGCTCGCTATCCAGCCTTTCGCATTCCCGTTCATCTAATTCCTTTATCGTACGGTCATATAAAGAAGCCACTCAGCTGTACCTCACCAAGCGCTTCAAGGAGTCTCTGGACGCCCTAGAACCTATCATCAGTCCGCGACGATCGAGCACAGCGAGTCCGATCAATGGCCTAGCCGACGGAAGCAATTCATTCGATTCCGAGCACAACAACGACCAGAACGGCGATCTCTACGACAATGCGCCTGTCTCGCAGAGCTCGCGTGGGACGAGGACCAAAGTCTGGGTGTTCTATCTCAGCCTGCTGCACGCGATCATCGATCTAGGGGCGGAAGAAGGCCGCGCGCAATTCGGGTCTGGCAGGTGGAAGGCCCTGGCTGTGAAGGTGCGAGATGGGAAGGTGTGGGAGGAGATCGTGCTTCGTGGATACGGCGGCAACGAGGGTGAGGTTGACCCGGATGTAGTCGTCAACCTGGCCACCCTCCTGATCGAGCACATGCACGATCAGCGCTTGACACAGCAACGCCTGGAGACCTACCTGTCTGCAGCAGATTATCACGATGGGCCGAAGGGTCTGCAATCCCGTTTGAAGATCCTCGAGCTGTATACCCTGCATGTTTTGCCTGCCAATTCCGAGTGGCAGTATGCGAGCTCATTCATCGACCAATGCGACGCGCTTGACGAGGATCGTAGGGAGGCGTTCCAAGCGGCGCTGCAGCAACTCATAGACGAGAAAGACGGACAGGCAGAGAAGGAGCGCGCGCTGGCTGAACAGCAGCAAAGGGAGATGGAGCAGGTCCGCAAGGAGGAGGAAGAAAAAGAGGCTGCGGAGAGGGCACGGCAACAACAGCAGCAGGAAGCGGCGGCTGCAGAGAGGAAACTACAGCAATCAAGGCAGCAGAACTCGGCATCACAGTCGCCATCGCCCAATAAACAGCCCACCAACCCACCTCCCGCCGCCACACCCAACGGCTCAGGCAAAGCTGCGGCGCGACGATCCTCCACCTCGTCGGCCTCACACCAGACACCCTCGCAAAACCGGCGCCCGGCAGCACCCAGGAGGCCGATCCCGACGCGAGGCTCGCCGACGGTCATCGGCCGCGCAACGAACCTGCTCAGCAATCTGCACAAGATGCTGATGGCTGCGGGCCAGGGCCTGACGATCAACTCGACCGCGGCGCTGCTGCGCCTGGTCATGTTTCTGCTCGCGTTTGTGCTCGTGCTCGTGCGCAGGGACCTGCGGATCAAGTTGCGCAGAGTGCTGGAGGGGGCCTGGGGCAAGGTGCGCCAGACCGTCGGGATGGGTGTGAAAGTCAGTTATGTATAGAGGAGATGTGCTACAGGCCATTGATACGCTGGTTATAGACAGACCAATACCGGATTTCTTTACCGAATGATCGCTTATATCCTTTACCCAGAGGAAGGGACAAGAAATCTTTTGATAATTTGTGTCATGACCATGGGTTGTAGTAGATCATTCGCACATTCTCGAGGCTGGCGGCTCTCATCTACAGAACGATCAAGATTCGGGCCATGCCGGCTAATCTGTTTCAATGGTCTCACACATCGCAACTGCAGTCAACGCATGATAACCTGCCGATATGCAGACGTCCTAGCTGGCCGTTTTCAATCGGTTGATGTAGAAAGTACATTGCTATGTATAAAATATACAGTTTCCCCGTCGATACATAAGAGAGACTTCACAGAAGTCTGAGCTGGTCGCAAAATATACACTGCGCCATGCAGATACGGCGGCAACGCCTTCGATGATGCAAAGAAAAAAGACACAAAATGAGTGAGAAAGGCAGAGACCTTTCGGTTCATCCCTTTCCTTTTTCGCGACGGTTCCTGACCGCCTCCTTCAGAGCCTGTAGTTTCTGCTCTGTCGTCCTGATAGCATCGTCGAGATCGCGCGCCTGCATGCGCTCGTTCTCAAGCTTCTTGCCCATAGTCTTCGCCGCTAGGATTTTCTGTCGTTCAGACTGCTTCTGGCCAGTACCACTGGTTGAAAACGAGGGCGCATACATCCCCTCCATCCCGACCCGGTCTTCTAACCAGTCCCAGAGGTCGCTTTCCTCTTTCCTCCAGATGTCCTCGTACACAGCGATTTTATCGCGAGAACTCAAACCAGGCACCCTCACACCGCCGACACCGCCACTCTTAGGGCCTCTTAGCCATTGCACAATGATCGTAATCGCCAGCAGGGCGATGATGACTTGAGGTGAGAAGATCGGTCGTATTATGTCCAGTAATGGCTCCAGGATTGGTCGGATGATTTCAAAAATACCCCAGTCTTTTTGTTGCACCGCCACGACTGAGATCCGACGATTCTTCAACTCTTCGTCAGGATCTGAGGCATGTTTGCGGTGCTTCTTTTTCCCCTTTCTAAGCGCCACCTTCGCCGCTGGTGCTTTGGATGTGACTGCCGCTTTGAGCGCTGCGACTATGTCCTTCGCATACTGTGTCTGACCGTCTTGCGCACCTTTATCGATAGCCGCTGTGATATAGTTAGCATTTTTGCTTGCATGTAGGTCAGGCTCCAGCGGGACTCACATTTCAACCAAGATTTGCCTGTCCATTCGATGGAGCAATTGGCAAGCATCCTGGTACTGTTTCCAGGCGCCCACATCAGGCAATACCTAGTTTTCACAGTAAAGATATTCCCACTCGGTACATCTGGTGTCTGCGTGCTACAAGATACTGTGATGTATTTTTCCAGTTCAAAATGCTCCAGCGTATTCTGTGTTATGCACTTCGTCTGCCTGGGCCCGACAGGAGCATTCAGCGGCTTTATATATGAGAAAGTTACATTCTTGTGGTTGTTGTCGAGGCCAATTTTGTCGTCAGGGTAGTCGAGTTCTCGCGATTTCTGGTCTTCGACGAGCCACTTCTTCATGAAAGCCCCAGACGCTGGTCCGAACATGATAGAGAATACCTTACCGAGCGGCGCTGGTATGATGGCATCTGCCAGTGGCCTGTCAAAGTGTTCTGAAGTATCGGTACATTCTGTCGGCGCATGCGTAGCAGGGCCAGGGAAGTCAGCTCCACTCGCGCCATTTGTCGTGGTCGCTTCAGCTTCATGATCTCCGCCCTTTGCGGGTGTACCATTTGCCTGTGGTTGGCCGTTCAGTTGAAGGGCAGATGGTTTCCTGCTGAGGGTTGCGCCACCGTATTCGCTGGATGGAGGAGATCCTGCTGCATCAGGATCGTCAACGAACTCTGTCATCTCGTCCTCATCCTCATCTTCATCGTATACTTCGTCAGATGCTGAATCCGAATCATCACCTGAGGCGACAGATTCTGCCTTCTCCGTCTTGTCACCTGTTGTAGCATCGTCGAGAGCAACACCGTTCAAAGAACTCTTCAGGTTTGGATGGTTGATCTTCCAAATCCCAACCAAGAGCTCATAAGTACTGTCTCTAGCAACAAAGCTGGCGAACGTATTCTTGGCATGTTGTGTCGATATGATCATGGCGTTGGGGAAGATGACGGCAGTGTTCTTCTTCTCTATTGAGACCACCTCGTCAAAGCTGATGACCAAGTTCGTCACCCAACCGAGGATATTGCTCGAGAAGCAGATGTGGCATTCTGAAACGTACAACCTGCCGTGCAAGAGGATGTCCCTCTGTAGAGCAGCGCTGTAGTCCTCAATCAAATAGTCGTCCTCTGGAACACTTCGGAAGAGCTGGTGAAAGTCCTTGTTACGCTTGCTGCTTGCAACAGCAAAGCCGGTCAGTCGGTGTCCCGGACCTGAAGTAGTAGCATTGCTAAGCCCAACGAATGAAGAATTGATCCCTGCAGCTATGCTGTTACCGATCGTACCGCCAGTTGTGGCGGAACTTGCTCTGTGTCGTCTCTTCCCGCTGAACCTGCTACGAACGCTGCCTTGCCGTCGTATGTCCCCAGAACCTTCTGGATCTCCTATTCTTGCAGGAACGGCTTCTCCATTATGGCCTAGCCTTTCAGTTGATGCAATCGAGAGAGGCCTGCCACCAACCGCTTGCTGTACAACCTTCTCCACTGGCTGTTCATAAGCAGCAGAAACAGCTCTGTCCGCAGCGTCCTCTTCCTCTTTCTTCTGGAGATTTTCGCGTGAAACTTGTGTCACTGTCTGTGACAGCGAAGTGGTCGAGTTCATTGGAGGCACCTCTTTACCTTCACTTATGCCGAGATGACTGAGATTCAAATTTCCTTTACCTAACGTCTCCACCGCTGGCTCACGTCCGTTGTCGTCTACGTCAGGCTTCGCATCGATACCAGGAATGACTTCAGATTTATCCAATGCACCATCTGTGGCAGCACTCCCTTTACTCTTCTGACTTTGCGCAGTCCCAATAGTATCGGTGAATTGGGTTGCAGCTCTCTGAGCAGCAGTGATGAAGTTGGAGAAGAAGCCAGTTGTTGGGGGTGAAGTAAGTGTTCCACCAGGCGTCTTCAGTTCCTCCGCAGTCGGTGTCAAGGGTGAAGTGAGTAAAAATCTGCTAGACAGTTGTGAACCTGGCTGGCCTCGCCGGTTCCTGGAGCTATCTGGGGGTGTTCTGCCGCGAGTTGCTGGGGAAGATATTGCAGGGCTTCCAATAGGCCGGCCCAATTCGTTCGGATTACCGATGGTCGGTGTTGGTGGGGTTACGAGCGTTGTTGGGGGCTCTACGGTGTTAGGAGGAGTTTTCGGTGCTGAATCAGGATTGATTCGTAACGACCGGCGTGCGGCTTTTGGAGTTTCAGGTATCGGTGGTCCGTCTTGTTTACCAGCTCTTTCTTTATTCTGATATGAAGCAGTAGCCAAATCACGCTCTGCCTGTTTGCGCAACGACTCTCCAGATCCACGATGTTCCACAGAGTCTGGATCAACGCTGGTTCTGCGAGTGGTCGATTTAGGGGAGTTAAGGCCACCTAGATCTTGGTTGTTAATGGTATCAGTTGCGGCGGTGTTGTGATCCGAATGTCCGAGAGATGGAGCAAGAGTAGTTTCCGACCGACGTCTGGACGGATTCGTCGTGTCGTCTAAAGACGGAAGGCGATTCGTGCTAGTCGAGGACAAAGGTTCTACAATCTGGGGGATTTTGGGTAGAGACTTGGTGGCAGATCGAACTTGGTCATCAACGATTGGTCGGTCGGACACAGAGATGTCTGGGCTTGTGTGGGCATGTATCAGCGGCGATGAGAGGGTCAAGAGGCCTGAATGCGAATCATGGGGTGTAATGGTAGGTCGGCTAGGCTTTCTGCAATACGACGACAGTTAGTGACACAGGCACAAGCCCAAATAGAGTTCAAGCGCAGGCCAGCTTCTCCACAATCCCCGAAACAGCGTAATTGGGTGGGGACAGGTAAAGACGGCTGCAACAGGCAACAAGAAAAAGGCTCTTCTGCAATTGTTTGATGATGTATGGGTCGCAATCTTCATAGTTGAGTATGACAGCCCGTCTGGTTGAAAGAAGGAGATACCCCAAAGACCCTGAGACCCTGCAATGTTGCGCGTCCATGAAGAGATGGCGGTGCGTGCGTTCGTTCGTTGGAGACGGATGCAAGCGGAATGACCCGCTGTCGCTTCAGGTGGAGGGGCTTGTTGCTTTGGCGTTGCGTATGGGAAAGAAAGGAGATAGGGGATTGGATGGGTTGAAATAGAGCAGATGGAAGTGGGAAAGCTGTGATATCCATTGGAAGACCATTGTGATGCTTTGATTCAGATGCTGGGGGAATGTTCTCATGCTCACTCACCTCTCGTCCTCAGGCACGTCGTCTGTAAGCAGACTGCTTTGACTGCTCCCGTCCGCATGGGAGGAAACATCAGAAGGGTTGCGCTGGAGAGTGTCGTCGCCATACAACCTACTTGGACTGATCTCGGGAGTATCATTGCTTTTGGTTGAGTTCTGCTGTCTTGAGCTGCGCCGTAATCCTTTCAGACCAGAAAATCGCAATCGTTCGTCGAAACTGCTACGGCCGCCACCGTCTGATGACTTCCGTCCACGACCTTTGGTAATGTCCAGGTTGGTATCGCTTGGCGCCAGAAGTTTGCTTCCATTGATCGACTTGTCGTCAATCTCGCTGGAGCTACTGGCGATTGATATGGACGAGGAATCTGTACGTTTGCCACGCTTCAGTAGGGAAAATGGCGATCTAGGCGAGGGTACCGCCTGTTCTGAGGTCGCCATCTGGTCTGCCGATCATAGATGAACAGTTGGCAAGTATCACTCGGCAGCGATGTCCAGCATATCGCCAATCTAGATCAATTCGTGCCAGTAGTTCAATTCCAAGTGCAATTACCGTTGCTGAAGATGCGACCCATTGGCTGATAGCGAAGCCTCCCAGTTCGGTCAGTGTACGGTAGCTGATGAGGTCACCACGTCCAAGGACTGTGTTCTCGACACAGCAATGCAATCTTCAGGATAAGCTTCCAATATTACCGGGAAAGATTGTGAGTTGGGGCTTGTACAGTCAGAGGCACACGTAAAGGCAAATGAAGGGATGGCCTGTGAGGGGGAGTTGAGTTGATCTCAATCTCTAGCAGGTCAGGCGTATCAAGCAGCAAGCCATCACATCACGTATCGTATCTCTTTGCCTTACGTTTCAGGCATCAACAACAGCATTATCTACTGGAGTACTTACGTATGTCTATGCTATCTCACATCTTATCGATTAGATTATGCTACCCCAGAGATACCTCGGCTGACGGCATATCCCGTCACATGCATAGTTGCCTTGCGCTATCCCACCTTTGTATGCTATCGGATTGCCTCGCCTTCGTCTCTTTAGCTTACCTGACGGTTCACTACCTCCTCCGTTGCAACTACTTCGTTCTCTTCAAATACGATGGCTGAGAACTCGCCCTTGGTAACGGTATGTTTGGAGAAGTCTTGGTCACTTGTGATTCGTCAAATTAACATCAAACAACCAGGCTCATGCCCATGCGAGAAAGGCCGCAGAAGAAACCAAGAAGGTAAACTGGAGGCAAGCATCGACGGAACATCAATTGGCAGCAGCCGATTTTGCACGAGCTTCAAAATCTACCAGCGATAGCCAAGCTCTTCGTATCCTCGCCTTGCTAGAAGAGCAACATAAAAAGCTCGCATCGATCGTACGAACAGACGACGGCGTGAAGGAAGCATCCACTACTACTACTACTACTACAGTCACCGCAAAAAGAGAACCTTCAGTCTTGGAAAGCGATGTCAAGGCCGAATCGCCCTCTAACACGGCCACTACGAACCCCACCTCTCTTGCCCTTGCAGCGACGAAATTGGAGCGTCGCGCAAGAGAGTCGTCACCCTCTCTAGCGCGAGACATTGCAAGCAGGAGAGGCATTCCAGCAGCAAGTCGACTACCTACTTCTACGACAGCTGTTCAGGCGAGGGCAAAACCAGGATCACCTGAGCCTTCCCAGGCAGGGAATTCGCCCACAGCGACTGGTATTCCCCCTTCGATAGTAAGCAGTCAAGCTCAGTTGAACCGAGCGAGAGCTGCGCGTAAGAACGAAGACGATGAAGGGTTTGCGAGATTCTACAGCAGTGTCACTACTGGTACGATGTCCAAGCTCTCGTCAGTCTTAGCATATGCAGGCCTTCCTCTAGTCCAGGAAGATAAACCACCAGAGCCTGCTCCACCCAAGAAACCGTCCAAAACAGTCAAGGCGAGTAACGACCCTGATGTCAGCAAGCTGTTCTCCAAGGCAGCCTTGAATGCTATTGAAGAGACCCACCGCCAGCAAGGCAGCCAGGGCAACTTCTTTGGTCCTGCGGAGAGTTTCTACGTTGTACAAAAGGGCGGCGGCACATTCTCCTACGCGGACATCGCAAAGCAGCAGCAACAGCAACAGCAACAGCAACAGTTGACTGGCATCGACGAAGAAGACGAAGAAGCCTTCGTTGATGCGAGAGAACTACCAGGGCCGAGCTCACCTCGGCATAGCCGACAAGCATCGCTTTCACGACGACTGTCCTTCGGCAAGACGCGCACCGGCGAGGAGCTAGAGCTGGAGAACACGACTTTGAAGACGACGCTGGAGCAACTAGCGCAGAGACTTGCAGACTTTGAGCGGCACGCGCAGGATGCTAACATGGAGGCGCTGAACCAGAGCATGCTGAGCATCCGTAGCGGTGCCCATCCAGACGACGGCACGCGCGAAAGGCTGAAGATGATGGAACATAGGATCGAGGCCCAATTGATGGAGAAGCAGCAGCACGAAGCGCTGATCGCCAAGCAGAGGGAGCAGATCAAGAAATACCATGCCAAGTGGGAAGAGGTCAAGAACAGTGCTAGAGAGCGGCGCAAGAAAGAGCGTGAGAAGGCGGGTGACGATCTCAGTTCCGATGCTCCCAATACCACCAGCTAGCCAAGTTCAGTACTCCATGCTAAGATATCAAATCCTCTGTAAGCTACATCCCACTTCCACATTCGTCGATTAAAAATTTCACATTGTTCACAATGTAAATTCCTGCGTGCCATCCTCATCTTTGTCTCTCCTTCCTAGGTGGGCAGCGTGAAGGGAGTAGAAGCGAATGTTGCACATGTTCACATCTGCGCTCCGCCGTCTAGCCTAAGAGAATGACGCTTACACACCATGAGCAGAACCAAATCTCAGCTCTTACGCACGCCAACGACGATCCCAAAGACAACCATTGCAATCAAGCTAGCGACGACGATCGTGCCGACGGCCCAGGCAACAGGCACCATGGGCACGAGCCAGCGGGAGCCGACGAGGACCAGCCTGGCGGCGAGGAGGAGGTAGGCGAGTGCGACGGCGAGGACGATCCACGCGACGGTGGTGCCCGGCAGGCCGTCGCCGTCGATGAGGCCGAGCAGCTCGACCAGGATGGCAGTCCAGCCGGTGACGGCGACGGCGCCGACGGCGCAGGCGATCTGAGTTGCGGGCTGGCGCAGCGAGTGCTTGCGCCCGTACCGCACGCGCTTGCCCTTCGGCCGCTTCACCACGACGCCCGGCGGAGGCACCGCGTCGACGTGCGCCGAGTACGTGCCTGTCGGGTTGCCCAAGCCATTGCCACGGCTCGTGCCCGACGGCGCGGCCGCATCTTCATCGTCGGCGCCAGCGGCCGGTGGGCCTGCTTTGAGAAACTCAACCAGCGACACAGTGTGCGCTCGATGCTGGCCGTTGGACCGCGGCGAGGGCTCGGTGCGAGGGATGTGGCGACGCGGTATTACAGAAGAGAGTCCACGYTTCSAGYSRAGCTCTCATCGCTCGCGCGTTCGTCTGTCTTGGGCTTCTTTCGCCGGGCGAGCACACTGGATTGCGCATTTGCCTGCTTTTGCGCCAGCGCAGCAGGGAGTTCCTTG